>CAUYLG010026843.1:0-318703 GCA_963573385.1 Cacajao melanocephalus
ACTGCATTCTAGCCTGGGCAATAGAACAAGAATCCCGTTCTCTCTCCCTCTTTCTCTTCCTCTTTCTTTCTCTCTTACATTCTTTTTTTTTCTTTCACTCTCACTTTCTTTCCTCTCTTTTTCTTTCTTTCAAAAATAAAAAAAATAAATAAATAAAAAATAAAAAAATAAATATGAGATTATGTGAAAAGACCTAATCTATGTTTGATAGGTGTACCTGAATGTGATGGAGAGAATGAATCCAAGCTGGAAAACACTCTTCAGGATATTATCCAGGAGAATTTCCCCAACCTAGCAAGACAGGCCAATATTCAAGTCCAGGAAATACAGAGAACACCACAAAGATATTTCTCAAGAAGAGCAACCCCAAGGTACATAATCGTCAGATTCACCAGGGTTGAAATGAAGGAAAAAATGCTAAGGGCAGCCAGAGAGAAAGGTCGGGTTACCCACAAAAGGAAGCCCATCAGACTCACAGAAGATCTCTCAGCAGAAACCCTACAAGCCAAAAGAGAGTGGGGGCCAATATTCAACATCCTTAAAGAAAAGAACTTTCAACCTAGAATTTCATACAGCCAAACTAAGCATCATAAGTGAAGGAGAAATAAAATCCTTTGCAAACAAGCAATTGCTCAGAGATTTCATCACTACCAGGCCTGCCTTAGAAGAGCTCCTGAAAGAGCACTAAACATAGAAAGGAAAAACCAGTACCAGCCACTCCAAAAATGTACCAAATGGTCAACAGCATAGACACAATGAAGAAACTGCATCAACTAATGGGCAAAACAACCAGCTAGCATCAAAATGGCAGGATCAAATTCACATATAACAATATTAACCTTAAATATAAATTGGCTAAATGCCCTAATCAAAAGACACAGACTGGCAAATTGGATAAAAAGTCAAAACCTATTGGTGTGCTGTATCCAGGAAAACCATCTCATGTGCAAAGATACACATAGGCTCAAAATAAACGGATGGAGGAAGACTTTCCAAGCAAATGGAGAGCAAAAAAAAATCAGGAGTTGCAATCCTAGTCTCTGATAAAATAGATCAACAAAGATCAAAAGAGACAAAGAAGGGCATTACATAATGGTAAAAGGATCAATGCAATAAGAAGAGCTAACTATCCTAAATATATACACACCCAACACAGGAGCACACAGATACATAAAGCAAGTTCTTAATGACTTACAAAGAGACTTAGACTCCCACACAATAATAGTGGGAGACTTTAACACTCCACTGTCAATATTAGACAGATCAACAAGACAGAAAATTAACAAAGATATCCAGGACTTGAACTCAGATCTGGACCAAGCAAACCTAGTAGACATTTACAGAACTCTCCACCCCAAATCCACAGAATATACATTCTTCTCAGCAACACATCACATCTACTCTAAAATTGACCACTTAATTGGAAGTAAATCACTCCTCAGCAAATGCAAAAGAATGAAAATCATAACAAACAGTCTCTCAGACCACAGTGCAATCAAATTAGAACTCAGGATTAAGAAACTAACTCAGAACCACACAACTTCATGGAAACTGAACAAATGGCTCTTAGATGTTGACGGGATAAACAATGAAATGAAGGCAGAAATAAAGATGTTCTTCAAAACCAATGAGAACAAAGACACAACGTACCAGAATCTCTGGGACACATTTAAAGCAGTGTCTAGAGGGAAATTTATAGCAATAAATGCCCACATGAGAAGCAAGGAAAGATCTAAAATTGGCACCCTATCATCAAAATTGAAAGAGCGAGAGGAGCAAGATCAAAAAAACTCGAAAGCTAGCAGAAGACAAGAAATAACTAAGATCAGAGCAGAACTGAAGGAGATAGAGACACAAAAACACTTCAAAAAATCAATAAATCCAGGAGCTGGTTTTTTGAAAAGATCAACAAAATAGACAGACCACTAGCCAGATTAATAAAAAAGAAAAGAGAGAAGGATCAAATAGATACAATAAAAAAAACGATAAAGGGGATATCACCACAGATTCCACAGAAATACAACCTACCATCAGAGATTACTACAAACAACTCTATGCACATAAACCAGTAAACCTGGAAGAAATGGATAAATTACTGGACACTTGCACCATCCCAAGCCTAAACCAGGAAGAAGTCAAAACCCTGAATAGATCAATAACAAGGGCTAAAGTTGAGGCAGCAATTCATAGCCTACCAACCAAAAAAAAGCCCAGGACCAGATGGGTTCACAGCTGAATTCTACCAGACATACAAAGAGGAGCTAGTACCATTCCTTCTGAAACTATTCCAAACAATCCAAAAAGACGGAATCCTTCCCAAATCATTTTATGAGACCAACATCATCCTGATACCAAAACTCAGCAGAGACTCAACAAGAAAAGAAAACTTCAGGCCAATATCCATGATGAACATAGATGCAAAAATCTTCAATAAAATACTGGCAAACCGATTGCAATACCACATCAAAAAGCTTATCCATCACGATCGAGTAGGCTTCATCCTGGGGATGCAAGGCTGGTTCAACATACACAAGTCTATAAACATAATTCAACACATAAACAGAACCAAAGACAAAAGCACATGATTATCTCAATAGATGCAGAGAAGGCCTTTGACAAAATTCAACAGCGCTTTATGCTAAAAACTCTCAATATACTAGGTATAGATGGAATGTATCTCAAAATAATAAAAGCTATTTATGAGAAACCCACAGCCAATATCATACTGAATGGGCAAAAACTGAAAGCATTCCCTTTGAAATCTGGCACTAGACAAGGATGCCCTCTCTCACCACTCCTACTCAGTATAGTATTGGAAGTTCTAGCCAGAGCAATCAGGCAAGAAAAAGAAATAAAGGGTATTCAATTAGGAAAGGAGGAAGTCAGATTGTCTCTATTTGCAGATGACATGATTATATATTTAGAAGACCCCGTCTTCTCAGCCCAAAATCTCCTATAACTGGTAAGCAAGTTCAGCAAAGTCTCAGGATATAAAATCAGTTTGCAGAAATCACAAGCATTCCTATACACCAATAACAGACTTAAAGAGAGCCAAATCAAGAACGAACTGCCATTCACAATTGCTACAAAGAGAATAAAATACCTAGGAATATAAATAGCAAAGGATGTAAAGGACCTCTTCAAAGAGAACTGCAAACCACTGCTCCAGGAAATAAGAGAGGACACAAACAGATGGAAAACCATTCCATGCTCATGGTTAGGAAGAATCAATATTGTGAAAATGGCCATACTGCCCAAAGTAATTTATAGATTCAACGCTAGCCCCATCAAGCTACCTATGACCCTCTTCACAGAACTGAGAAAAAAACACCTTAAACTTCATATGGAACCAAAAGAGAGCCCACATAGCTAAGACAATTCTAAGCAAAAATAATAAAGCTGGAGGCATCATGCTACCTGACTTCAAGCTATACTACAAGGCTACAGTAATCAAAACAGCATGGTACTGGTACCAAAACAGCAACATAGACCAATGGAACAGAACAGAGGCCTCAGAGGCAACACTAAACATCTACAACCATCTGATCTTTGACAAACCTAACAAAACAAGCAATGAGTAAAGGATTCCCTGTTTAACAAATGCTGTTGGGAAAACTGACTAGCCATGTGCAGAAAGCAGAAACTGGACCCCTTCCTGACACCTAATACTAAAATTAACTCCAGATGGATTAAAGACTTAAATAGAAGACCTAACACTATAAAAACCCTAGAAGAAAACCTAGGCAAAACCATTCAGGACATAGGCATGGGCAAGGACTTCATTACTAAAACACCAAAAGCATTGGCAACAAAAGCCAAAATAGACAAATAGGATCTAATTAAACTCCAGAGCTTCTGCACAGCAAAAGAAACCATCATTAGAGTGAACCGGCAACCAACAGAATGGGAAAAAATTTTTGCAATCTTCCCATCTGACAAAGGGCTAATATCCAGAATCTACAAAAAACTAAAACAGATTTACAAGAAAAAGACAAACAAACCCATTCAAAAGTGGATGAAGGATATGAACAAACATTTCTCAAAAGAAGGCATATATGAGGCCAACAAACATATGAAAAAATGCTCATCATTACTGGTCATTATAGAAATGCAAATCAAAACTACATTGAGATACCATCTCACACCAGTTAGAATGGCGATCATTAAAAAATCTGTAGACAACAGAGGCTGGAGAGGATGTGGAGAAATAGGAACACTTTTACACTGTTGGCAGGACTGTAAATTAGTTCAACCATTGTGGAAGACAGTGTGGCGATTCCTCAAGGATCTAGAAATAGAAATTCCATTTGACCCAGCAATCCCATTACTGGGTATATATACAAAGGATTACAAATCATTCTATTATAAAGACACATGCACACGTATGTTCATCGCAGCACTGTTTACAATAGCAAAGACCTGGAACCAACCCAAATGCCCATCGATGATAGACTGGACAGGGAAAATGTGGCACATATATACCATGGAATACTATGCAGCCATAAAAAACAATGAATTCGTGTCCTTTTTAGGGACATGGATGAATCTGGAAACCATAATTCTCAACAAACTGACACAAGAACAGAAAATCAAATGCCACATGTTCTCACTCATAGGTGGGTGTTGAACAATGAGAACACATGGACACAGGGAGGGGAGCATCACACAGTGGGGTCTGTTGGGGGGTACTAAGGGAGGGACAGCAGTGGGTAGGGAGTTGGGGAAGGATAACATGGAGAGAAATGCCAGATATAGGTGATAGAGATGGAGGCAGCAAACCACATTGCCATGTGTGCACCTATGCAACAATCCTGCATGTTCTACACATGTACCCCAGAACCTAAAGAGCAATAAAATACATTAAAAAAATTTTTTTTTAAACCCTAAAAGAAAACCTAGGCAATAACATTCAGGACATAAGCATGGGCAAAGACTTCATGACTAAGACACCAAAAGCAATGGCAACAAAAGCCAAAATTGACAAGTGGGACCTAGTTAAACTAAAGAGTTTCTGCAAAATAAACCATTATCAGAGTGAACAGGCAACCTACAGAATGGGAGAAAATGTTTGCAATCTTCCCATCTGACAAAGGGCTAATATTCAGAATGTACAAAGAACTTAAACACATTTACAAGAAAAAAAATCCCATCAAAAAATGGGTGAAGGATATGAACAGACACTTCTCGAAAAAAGACATTTATGCAGTCAACAAACATATGGAAGAAAGCTCATCCTCACTGGTCATGAGAGAAATGCAAATCAAAACCACAAAGAGATACCATCTCATGCCAGTTAGCATGGCGATCATTAAAAAGTCAGGAAAGAACAGATGCTGGAGAGGATGTGGAGAAATAGAAATGCTTTTACACTGTTGGTGGGAGTGTAAATTAGGTCAATCATTGTGGAAGACAGTATGGTAATTCCTCAAGGATCTAGAACCAGAAATACCATTTGAACAAGCAATCCCATTACTCGGCATATTCCCAAAGGATTATAAATCATTCTACTATAAAGACACATGCACAGGTATGTTTATTACAGCACTGTTCACAATAGCAAGAGACTTGAAACCAACCCAAATTCCCATCAATGATAGACTGGTCAAAGAAAATATGGCACATATACACCATGGAATACTATGCAGCCATAAAAACAAATGAGTTCATGGCCTTTGCAAGGACATGGATGAAACTGTAAACCATCATTCTCAGCAAACTAACACAAGAGGAGAAAACCAAACACCACATGTTTTCACTCATAAGTGGGAGTTGAACAATGAGAACACATGGACACAGAGGGGAACATCACACACTGGGGCCTGTCAGGGTTGGGGGGATAAGGGAGGGATAGCATTAGGAGAAATACCTAATGTAGATGATGGGTTGATGAGTGCAGCAAACCACCATGGCACGTGTATACCTGTGTAACAAACCTGCACATTCTGCACATGTATCTCAGAACTTAAAGTATAATAATAAAAGAAAAAAAATAATAACCCAATGCATGCATGTGCACACACACACACACACACACACACACTCCTACATCACTACAATAGAAGCTTCTTAAGGCAGTGCTTCCCTAGAGGAACAGTAATTACATCAAAGTAATTAGGAAATATTCCCAGAGAAAAGAGAGAAGTGAGAAAGTAGGAGTAGAAATGGGTCAACTAAGGGTACAGCATCAAGCCAAGTCCCATGGAAGGCAATTTTGATTCATTCCCACAGAAGGGTTGGAGAATATCATAGGTCACACCTCAGTTATCCCAGTGAGAGGGCAAAAGAGCTGACGTATGTCTATCCCCACCCCCATCAGTCATTGGTTAAGGTCTGTGAGGGGAGGGAAGGGACATAAATTCCCAGGCACACCTGGCTCTCTTGCACCTTCCAACAGCATGCTGGCTTTTGGGAAAGAAGGCACACTGGGATTCAGCTGGTATACACAGAGATAGCAGATGGATTCCAGGTGACATAGGTAGAGCAGGAACAGCTTCTGCTACAGACACCCTAACCATAGGTGACGGATTGTGATATTTTCTATTCTGATTTTTTAATTGCTGGTCATGGATTTTAATCTCAGTCCAGCCACTTCTAGGTGTTAAACTGCCTGAGGCACTTTCCTCATTTTTAAAATGGGAATATCAACTTTGCTCATTGTAACAAAAATCAAAAATTGACTTAGATATCCCTATGTGTATGGGATAACAGTAGGTATTCAACTTGTAGCTATTATGATTAATAAATGTGTCCTCAAAATGCTTCAAACGGGTAACATGAAAATTTCTGTCTCCTCTTAACTATGCTCAAGACACGCACACATAAAAGCACCAGTGGCAGAGCATAGGTTCCTTCGCAGAGACACGATGCACGTGTGCACAGATATTCACCACCTCTTGCCTCTGTGACTTTGTTCTTTATTCCCTTTGGCCAACATTGCTCATCATTCAAGCTTCATCTTAAATGTTTCTCTTTCATGAAGCTTTTTGAGACCCCAACTAAAAATAGTCTCTCCCCCCCTATGAATTGCCATACTCTTTTATTTGAAATTATATTATAGCAATTTTAGCACTTTCTTTTCCCTCTTTGCAATATCTATTAAAATCCTGACTTAGAAACAAACAGACAAGTCAATGAAATGAACTCAAATCCAGAAATAGGCTCAAATACATATGGTAATGATAAAGAAACCAAGGCATGGGAGAGTTACTCAAACAGTGCTGAGACAACTGGTAAACTATTTGGGAAAAAAGTAACCCGGATTTCTATTTTACTTCCCACACAAGCACAAATATCAGATGGCCCAAAGATTTAAACCTACATACACACACATTGAATAATTACAGGAAAATATGTATGAATATGTCATATTCTTGGAGTAAGAAAGGCCTTTCTAACCATGACACAAAACTCAGAAGCCATAAACAAAAAGCTAAATAAATTTATTTCATAAAGATTTTAAACTTCTACAATGCATTAAAAATGACATAAATTCAAAAGTCAAACTGGGAAAAATATTCACAACATGTGACAATCAAATGGTTAATTTCCCTTTATAAAGAGTTCATAGGAATAAATGAGAAAGAAGTAAACAACCAAATAAAAGAAAACAAAGGTCATGGGCAGTTCATTTAAAAAGAAACACAAATATCTATAAACATATGAAAAGATAACCACCTTAATATCATTAATCATTAACATTTTTCCCACATTGGCAAAAATCTGTATGTTTATTGAAGCTGAACGTTATAAGGGTGTGATGAAATGGACACCATCACACAGGATTGCCTTTCAGGAAAGTTTCCTGCCACTGGAAAAGGGCACAGTTTTTCTGGAGGGCAACAGGTGATTTCTACCAAAATGTCAAAGACACGCCCCTTTGCCTTTGTATTTCAACTATTTACCTAGACTTAGTACAAGTTCTCCTGGCAACATGTACACAGATACTACTGCAACATCAAGCCTTAGAGAAAAACCATAAACAACTGACGTGAAGTCCAATAAGGAACTAATAAGTGATAGTTCATCCGGATAATGAACAAAGGATTAGATCTGCATGCCTTACTAGGTCAAAGTTCTCTTAAATACATCAAGTTGAGAAGCACAGACACACATTGACACACACAAATGAGTGCATGTAAAAAATAATGAAAACTGAATAAGTTCTATAGTCTAGTTAGTACTGTACCAATGTAAATTTCCCAGAATTGATACTATATGACAGTTGTCACTACTGGGGGAAGAGTACCCAGGGACTCTATGTACTACTTTTGCAACTTCCTATGAGACTATAATTAATTCAAAATAAAAAGTGTTTCTTTAAAAAATCAAGGTACATAAGTATTTATGGTTTCTTATGAAGTATGAAAAGGTAAGAACAATCCTTGTTTAATTAAATTCAAAATGAGTGGGCAGAGCATATGTAACCAGAAGGAAAAATCCACCCTTCCCTTTTACTCCTGAGGGATTTCTTAAGGTTGAAGATTAATAAATTCTTAAACTACCCCCCATTTCCACTGCAGAGATTAAGAGTACAGTTCTGCCCAAGAATTTGGTCTGGTTCAACATAAAGCCTTCTTCAGAAGTGGATTTGTTTTGTCCTTTGGCAAAGCTTGTGATGGGCCTTATTTATTTGCATAGTAGGCCTTTTATACTATTCCAAAAACAAGACAAGGGAAATGAAACCACTTTGCATAATAATGTCAATTATTATCTCCAGTGAGGACAGTCTGGCCACCTCTGGAGAAATAGTTCTCTTTCTTAATGTGGATTTTGTCTGCATTGTCCCTAAGAACTAAGAATTACTGTTGATGCTTCGAAGGTGTGTGTGTGTGTGTGTGTCTATGTGTCTGTGTATGTCTGTGTGTGTGTGTGTGTGTGTGTGTGTATGTGTTCAGTTGATCCAGAAATTTCTCCCAGAAAAATAGAAGATCCCAGAAGGAGTGGGTCAACATCTCTTTATCTGCTACTGGCAGAGATCCTCACGAAAACACACATGAACCTCCAGACAGCCTTCACTTGCCAAAACCTACCCTGCAATTTCCTACTGAAGCCCCCATGAAATAGCTCAACCAGCAGTTATTGTGGAGTAGAGGATTCTTACTTCAACACATCCTGAGGTTCTGAGTGAGGAGACAGCACAGACCCTCTGGGAGAACATGCCCTGTGTGTTAGTGAGGTCTTGCATTATAAAAATTTTGAAGAAAGGAGACTATGTCTGTGAGTCCTCCACAAAGCAGACACCTGGTTAAAGTTAGGGGTCCAAAGGGTTTATGTGAAGTTGCACCTGTGAAAGGAAAAGGAAGGAAGCAGGATTGAGAAAAAGAGTTAGACCGCGAGATGCAGGTCTGAGAAATGCCTAACCGAGAGCTCCAAAGCAAAGAGGACACTTCTCAAAGGATACACAAAGCCAAGAGCTGTATGGGAATAAGGTAAAAGCAGCATAGGGAAGAGTTACTTTTCACTTTTCACATAACTTTCTGTCCCTTTTTAAAATCATGAGTGTGTGTTATTTTTATAATTCAGTGAATAGATGTGTTGATTTGAAAAACACACTGATCCTGAAAGTTAAAATTCCAATTCAGAGAAAATTGATTTCTATGAAAACTATCAATCTGCCAACAATGCCAGAAAATGAAGTGTAGCTATACAACACAGACAGTGGGTGAGGTTGTCATCACTCACTCTGACTGCACATATGGAATTTAAAACACCCATTTCACCAGATTAAAAATATTCAATAAGATTTATAAAAAGCACTTAACACTTGCCAGCACTTAGTAAGTAAGTGCTCAATAAATAGTTACTGGTAACACTCTTACTATTACTTTATCTGCTTGGCAGTTGTCCTAACCGCACTCCAGCCTCCCACATTCCCTAATCCTGACTCGTGTCAGTGATGCATGACTCAACAGTCAAACTAAGACAGCTATTGCAAAATGCAAGACTTAAATTCCATCCCAGGTGAATTCTCTTCTGGACCACAGGCAGCCCTTAAAAAGGATGGGAGTAGAGCCCTCAATCATGGAAGCATTTTTTCCTCAAGATAGGCAGATGTTACCACCTCCATACAAAAACAATCCCATTGCCTATTACAGTTCCCATTTCAAAGAGATGCTCCCACATATGCATGTATTTTGCCGAAAGATTTCCTGTTGTTGTTGTTGTTGTTTGAGATGGAGTCTCTGGTTCCGTTGCCCAGGCTGGAGTGCAGTGGTACAATCTTGGCTCACTACAACCTCCGCCTTCTGGGTTCAAGCAATTCTCCTGCCTCAGCCTCCTGAGTAGCTGGGATTGCGGGAACACACCACCAGGCCCAGCTAATTTTTGTATTTTTAGTAGAGACGGGGTTTAACCATGTTGGCCAGGCTGGTCTCAAACTCCTGACCTCAAGTGATCCGCCCACCTCAGCCTCCTAAAGTGCTGGGATTACAGGCGTGAGCCACTGCGCCTGGCCCAAGATTTCCTGTTCTTATCTCCAATAAGCCAGCTTCATGAGGAGTAGTGCTAGAGATTCCCACACTTCTTGACTGCCTTCTATCGTTTTCTACTCACAGGCCCCCTCCCTAAGGTCCCCTGCGCTCTCTGCAAAAGAAATAGTGCTGGAGGCCAAATAGCAACCCTGCCCATGCAAGAAAGGGCCATGTGATGTTCACCAAGCTCCCAAGCCAGAATTCTCTTTTCCCAGAATCCTTTGGCTGTCTGGCTGTCTACCTCTAAAAAGAAGGTGAAGAGAGAGTCAAACGTGCCCTGTAGCCCCGTCCCTTTGAACCAAGCCCTAAGAACCCCTGCAGCAGTCCTCCTGTGTACCCTCCCACAGGCCCCCACACAGATGGAGAGCCCTAGGAAGGGTTCCCACAGTGCATTAGCTCCAAACAGTGCAAGAGGACAAGGAGTGTGGCGCTCTCCAGCCTCTGTCAATAATTCATGAGGCTCAGACTGAGGGGCACCAGTCAGAGTCAGTTTTCCCTGGACATGGGGAAAATAATACTTAAGCTCCCTTATCTATCGGGATGTGCTGAGTACCAAAGCTGAGTACTGCAGCTGCAACTTCTTGGCTGAGGAAGATACTATAAATCTAGTGCAGGCCTGTTCTATTACTTGCTAGCCATTCACCCACTTTTGAATGCTGAAATCCTTTTTCAACTGCTCAGCTGACCTACACATATACTAAATGAATCTTGAACAAGCATGAATTCTATTAAAAAGTCACCCCTGAACTGGATTTCACAAACCAGGATTCTTTCCCCTCTAACTGTAGGGACTGGCATAAGGCTGCCAAACTGGTGATCTCACCAACACATTTCTAAACCTACCCATCTGCTTTCATCATCTTTTCTGAAAGAAAAGACTAACACCAAAAAAAAAAAAAAAGGAAAAGGAAGCAAACATATACTCCACAATAAAGGACTATTAAATATGCTTAGCTTTACGAAACTCACTGTAATGTCTTTACTTTTCTCATTTTGCCTTGAGCTAGTGGAAACGTTGCCATGGACCAGCACTGCTTCTCAGTCTGACATTTGGAGGCCAGTGGGTTAAGCCAATTCAGATGCTTGCATTTGGGTCTGTTGGGGCCATTCTGCAGTGTACCATAAGCCATCCAGATTTATTCATTCTCCCAGAAACCCAGGAGGGAGATCATTTCAGCCCACTTGGCAGAAGTGGAGGCTGAAGTCTTGGACACAGAATTTACAGCTGGCAAAGACTTTATTCATCATCCACTCCATACCCTCAGTAATTTACAGATGAAGAGTCTGGCCCAGAACACCAATAATAATCACTACATGGTGGCAGTAACTACTATGTGCTTAGTAGTTTACAGTTCATAAAGCGATTTTGCATTCAAAAAATATTTACTGAACTAGGATGGAGGCTAAGACCCAGGGACAGAGCAGTTAGGGAGAACCTGAGTGCTCCAAATTTTTTTCATTTCCACCACTGCTTGAGGGACTCTCTAGCCTCCCCCTAGCACTTAGCTCCTGTAAACGAGGAAGTCCCTTTGGCAAGGGATATAACAGATCCTGTTTGGTTAATGACCATAGTCTACCCTCCAGGGCCCATGAAGATGGAGGAGACCTTGAGCAGAGTGAAGGGCAGTGCCGGGCCTGGTGCAGCCGCTCCCTATCACGTCTCTCTCCCAGGCTCCTCCAGCCTCACCTGGTGGACTCCATAAGGACCACAGGCCTCACCTCCATGGGCAGTCTCAAAACATTTACCCTCCTGTGGGATGTCACATACAGACCCAGACTTTCTTGGAGAAAGAATTCCATCTTTAGCTTTGAAGAAGCAAAAGCAACCAATTCAAAACCCCCGCTTCCTCCAGAAGAAAACGTGGGCAAGCAGAAGGGCAGCAGCAAAAGTCTGCAGGTTCCTGTAGGGGCCAGGGGAGGGGTGAGCCCTGCAGGAAACTTGGACAGAGAGCGCTTTGCTCACCCGCCAGCCTGGGAAGGCAAGCCAAAGTCCAGAGGAATAGTTGGCTGCGGGGCGCGGCGGCCGGTGGGGGGCGCACACCGCCCCAGCCAGCCTCGCGGCACCGAGGGCCGTGGGGCGGGCCGGGGAGCGGCCCGCCCTTCGTCCTGCCCTTCGCCCTACTTTCAGTCACCTCGCCTGGGAGGGGTGGAAGCCGGACTTGCTGGTCTGAGCCATGCACAAGGTGGAGCTGCTAGGCCACTGCGCCCAGGCTTGGAAGTCGGTGCGGATGGCCAGCTCCGGGATGATCCGCCGGGACCCGCTCGCGAATAAGGTGGCCCTCGTAACGGCTTCCACCGACGGGTGAGTGCTCGGGCGGGAGTTTCTGAGGCGCTGGATGCCTGGAAACAGGCAGTGGCCTCTCGTCCTTTGCCTCTGGTGCCCCTGTCCTCAGACCTCACACGCCGCCAAAGTCTGGCCCCGGAAAAAAGGAGCCACGTGGTCCACCTGAAGTTCCTTCGAATCCCCTGGCCCTGGACCCTCTCTTGCCAGCCCTCATGTCCCGGCTGCCTCTGGCGCAACTGTGCCACCTCTGTGCAACCCCATCGATCCAGTCCCCCAAGTGCTCTGGGCTGCCCCAGTCAACCAGCCCCACCTAGCGTCCGGGAAGACCAGAAACCAGAAATCCAAGGGAATCTGGATTTCAAAATCCTATCCCACGGCCTCCAGCACAGTGAAAATGTTCCAGACACTCTATTTGGCCACCGGAAAGTCTCCCGGAACCCCTCCCCCTTACCTAGATGGGACTCAAGAGCCATGTGTCAAGATTTTTGTTTATGTCAGTAGGTCTGGGCCTACCTTGCCCCGCCTATTTCTCACCCACCACTCTTGTCTGTCCTATTTTTCATTTCTACAGGACTTTGCTAGATGCCAGCTCTTCACAAAACTAAAATACAAATGTAGGTAAAATGCTAATGGCTGACAATTGCAAAATGTGTAACTCGTCCTCCCAAAGGAACATTTACATTTTTGACCAGAGACCATCCTTTCACATGCACCCCAAAAAATAACTCAGGATAGAATTGGCTGGGCATGGTGGCTCACGCCTGTAATCCCAGCACTTTGGGAGACCGAGGCAGGCGGATTACCTGAGGTCGGGAACAAGACCAGCCTGACCAACATGGAGAAATCCTGTGTCTACTAAAAACACAAAATTAGCTGGGTGTGGTGGCACATGCCCGTAATCCCAGCCACTTGGGAGGCTGAGGCAGGAGAATCGTTTGATCCCGGGAGACGGAAGTTGCAGTGAGCCAAGATTGCACTATTGCACTCCAACCTGGGCAAACTCCATCTCAAAAAAAAAAAAAAAAGATAGAATTTTAAGAATGACGTAGACTAGTCAGGGAGAAACCTGGGGGCAGGGCTGTTCTGAGTGAGACCCTTAAATCACAGAAGTGGCTGCTGCTGCACACCTAGCTCATTTCTCACCTCAGTCCCAACAGGGGATGAAGCCTGTCACCCATGGTGGGAACTGTAGAAAGTGATGTCAGTTCTTGGGAACTGAGGCTGCGGTCCAAGATCATAAGAAAAATAAGTAAATGAATGCCAAAAATGGCCATACCATTAAGCCTGTTTTACACATAGTAGAGACACGTGGAGGTCATATAGAGAAAGAGCCAGAATTCAAACCTGGGCAGTCTAACTTCACAGCCCATGCTATCAACCTCTTCCCCTGCACAGGCCTTGGCAGTCTTTGTCTCTTTCTGCTCACAGGATTGGCTTCGCCATCGCCCGGCGTCTGGCCCAGGATGGGGCCCACGTGGTCGTCAGCAGCCGGAAGCAGCAGAACGTGAATCAGGCGGTGGCCACGCTGCAGGGGGAGGGATTGAGCGTGACAGGCACTGTGTGCCACGTGGCGAAGGCCGAGGACCGGGAGCGGCTGGTGGCCATGGTAAGCTGCAGAGAAATGGGCACAGAGCCAGGAAGTGGAAAAGGGAGCCAGCCTGAGTCTCCTTCCCTGCTTTCCTGGACGGCATGGGTGAGATCCAATGCAGTGCTGTTAACTAAAACATAGTGAGTTCTGCATACGCACACCAGCCCACCAGCACATTTTTATTGTGTGCCTTTCTATTATGTCTATATACTAATGTCTGAGAACCATCCCATCTCAGTCAGAGAATTTTAAAACATTCTACTGCTTCAGCCCTGCATCATCCCTTGCATACCCCAGAGAAACAGCTGGTACTGGTTCTCTAGTAATTTCCAATCTCATTGGACAGATGAGAAGGGTAAATACAATCACAAAATAGATGTTCCCGCCCATGAGAGCTAATAAATAATCCCCTATTATTCAGCTTATAGAGTCAAGTCCCTGGGAACCTCAGGAAGCAGCCCACCATGTTTCAACCACCTACTATGTGCCATTTCCTGGGTTCAAAGTCTTACACAGGTTATTTCTAGACCTGACAACAACCCAAGCAAGGCAAGGACTATTCTCGCAGTCTGCAGGGACTGGCTCAGATAGCTGGAGCAAATTCCCAAGGTCCCATAGCCAGTAAGGAAAGAGCTGTAATTCAACCCATCCCTCCCAAGCTCCCTTCCGTTTTTGGCTGTCTATGGACTAGTAGGTACTGGATTTTAGTCTCAAAGAAAGTATATAAGTCAGTGTCACAGTTAGTAGTGGACACCAGCCTTCCAGCTGCACAAGAAAATATGAACCATCCAGCAAAGGAACCTCCTCTTCCCTTGAGAATAAGGGCACACACTTTATTCCCCAGAGTGGAAGGGAGAATCTACCCAAAAATGGAAAGTACAGGATGTGCTAACAGATCAGAAGGTTAGCAGAAATAATTTGGAAATCTACTTAGAAGAGGAGGACCTTAAGCAATAGTAGACAGTGGTAGGGCCGACAGTATAAGGTAATTCTAGAAAATGTTCAAATGTGCATTGGAAAGAGCCAAATGTGAGTACAAGAAAGTCACCTTGCCTGGCCTAGACTGCTGGACAGAGCCCAGGATTTGGGCCTTGATCCTGATGGTGGAAGGAGCCATTTGGGAGTCTGGGTCAATTAGCGACTAACCATATGACATGTAAGTAAAATTTAATGTCAAAATCCTGCTGGAAAAACATCCTGTGGCCCCATCAGCTTCACTTAACAGGTCCTGCAGGCCTGGCCCAGAAGTGGTGCTTGAGATAAACCTTGAGGAATGGATGGGAATGGACAGATGGAATAGCATTGAGGTTCCAGATAACTCTGCAAAATCAGCAGACAGCCAAAGAGGAACTGAAGGAAAGAGAGGAGCACTGTCAGTCCACAGGGGAGCACAGGCTTAGGAGTACTGGTGGAAAAGGGGCTCCTTGGAAAGATAGAGGCCATGAGCCTCCATATCCTCTTTTTTTCTCCCCCCTCCCCCCCAAGATGGAGTTTTGCTTTTGTCACCGAGGCTGGAGTGCAGTGGCACTATCTCAGCTCGCTGCAACCTCTGCCTCCCAGGTTCAAGCAATTCTCATGCCTCAGCCTCCTGAGTAGCTGGGATTACAGGCATGTGCCACCATGCCCAGCTAATTTTTGTATTTTTAGTAGAGACGAGGTTTCTACTAAAAAGTAGGCAGGCTGGTCTCGAACTCCTGACTTCAGATGATCCACCCACCTCAGCCTCCCAAAGTGCTAGGATTATAGGCGTGAGCCACCATACCAGGCCATAGCCTCTTAAAAGGGTGTGTTAAGGATCTTAAAAGGATATGGCATCTTAAAAGGATATATTCAGACATTCTTGTAGCAAATAAGAAGGCTTGTGAGGTTTTGAGCAAGAGAAAGATGGTTTTTAAGAAAGGTAATCTGGCTCTTGTAGCAAGAATATACAGAGATGACACTGAATCCAGGGCATCAGTGAGGAAGCTGTTGCTGTCATCCAGCTTTAGAGCAGTGGTGGTGGGTCTGGAACAGATGTGCCCAAGAGACATTTAGTGGGAACCAACCAAGATTTTCCAACCCCATGTCAAAAAACGGGAAATAGGAAAGGAGTCAAAAACAACTCTCAGGTAGTTTGTATGACCATTGTCAGAGAGGAGAATGATAGAATACTTCTCAGCAGTTTGAAATGTGTTCTGCCAGGCCGGGCGCAGTGGTTCATGCCTGTAATCCCAGCACTTTGGGAGGCTGAGGCGGGTGGATCACCTGAGGTTGGGAGTTAGAGACCAGCCTGACCAACATGGAGAAACCTCATCTCTACTAAAAATACAAAATTAGCTTGGCGTGGTGGCGCATGCCTGTAATCCCAGCTACTTGGGATGCTGAGGCAGGAGAATCGCTTGAACCAGGGAGGCAGAGGTTGCAGTGGGCCGAGATGGTGCCATTGCACTCTAGCCTGGGTGACAAGAGCAAAACTCTGTCTCAGAAAAATAACAGAAACAAAAACAAAAAAGAAATTTGTTCTGCCAACTGCCACACGTTACCCTGCCTTGAGAAAAGCCACTGTCCTGAGGATGGTTACTATCCAGTAGCCTCCTAATCTGCACCAGGAAACTTTTCAGTGGTGTGGTAAGAAGAAAGCAAATTAGCTGCTTATCTGCTTGATTATATTTTTTCTTAAAAATGTATAACTATCAGAACACAGAGCAAACAGCTCCTAACCGCTTTAGTACAGTGATCACACAATTGAGAACAAGACTTAGAAGACTCCTCTGTTGCCCAGGCTGGAGTGCAGTAGCATGATCACAGCTCACTGTAACCTTGAACTCCTAAGCTCAAGCAATCCTCCCACCTCAGCCTCCCAAGTGGCTAAGACTACAGGCATGCACCACCATGCCAGTTCATTTTTTAAATTTTTTGTAGAGCTGGGGCTACATTGTCCAGGCTTGTTTTGAACTCCTGGCCTCAAGCAATCCTCCCCACTGGGCCTACCAAACTGCTAGGATTGTAGGTGTGAGCCACCACAGCCAGCCTCATTCATCTTTTATGTTTTGCTGTCTGTTCAATCAAACCCGTCTCCTCCCATCTCTGTGCTGACAGACCTGGAAGGAGAGGGGTATGGGGTATACAGCAGAGTAGATATGTCTCCAGGTGATTCTGGAGCAATCTGCTGTCTTCTCCTATCCCAAACACATGTGCACTGAGCACAGCGCACATCATTTTCCAACTTATTCTGCACCTCCCTAGTAACAAGTCCATTGGTGAGACTTATACAGAGCCAAGGCAGGTAACTGGCCTTTGTCCCAGAATACCAAAATTTGAAGGGTGCAAGAAAGTATTAATACTGGTTTTAAAAGATTACGTGACTTTAAATCTTGTTAGATTTACATGTTGACAGCCCAGGCATTCCTTCAACCGCATAGAAACAACTGAGCTTAACACCTAGTTAACAAGAATAACTAGTTAAAACGGGAAGCTAGCAGATGGTGTACATTGTTAATAACACCCCTCTGTGTGCCAAATCTGAGGCACAAAGTTGATCGAGGGCCCATTTAGTGCTACTTGCCCAAGGCATCAAAATTGCCAGCTCTGGGCAAATGCAAAGCCTGGTTTCAGGGTGGCTTTGTACTGAAAACCTTTGTTGGCAGATTCTGCTTGGCCATTCATTACTCTAACACACGCCTCACTACCTACTTATAACTTATTAAGGAGGTGAGATGTTGCCTTTCTTGGCTTTCTCAGTTTAAATCTCAGTTTCTGCCTTGAATCTTTCATGCCTCCAGGTCAAAATAGAGAGAGAGAGAGACAGAGAAAATGACATCATAACCAAATATGGAATTGCTTTAAATTCAGGCTGGTATCTTCTCCCATCATGGCTCTCCTGGGCAGCCAGTTTCATAATGACCCCAACTCACTTTCAGAGGGTTCTTATGAATTAGCTCTGTGCTACAAAGTGGAAGACTGACCTCAGTTCTTCCACCACTAGCTAGCTTTCTACCCTGAGCAAATCACTTCACCTCTCCTAAACACAGAATAAGCAGGCCTCCTGTTCTTAGCTAGCCCCAGTGTATCATTACTGAACTATATGATCTTGAGAAAATTCCCTGAACCTATTTTATTGCCTCCACCTTGAGGACACTAGAATTGATGATCTCAAAGGCCCCTCCAGTGGTAACTTTCTACAGCTCTATTTAAGCCCATTTTTCCATTCGGGTAAGTGTGGACAGATTGACTTTGAGTTAATGGTAACTTATTCAAGGAGAACTGGACAGTAAGCACTTGGAGAAGTGGGGGTGGAACTCAGTGTGAAAGGAAGGGGGGGTCTGGAAATAGATTTTGAGGTGAGACTTCAAATCATGAGAATGAAGGAGCTCCCCAAAGGGAAAGTGTAAAGAAAAGAGCAAAGGGTCAGAGGCAGCCTTAGAAGAATGGGAGGTGGGAAGAAAAGACGGCAGAAGAAGTAAGGCCAACTTCCTGGTAGCTCACGCCTGTAATACCTTGGGAGGCAGAGGCACGCAGATGGCTTAAGCTCAGGAGTTCAAGACCAGCCTGGGCAACATGGCAAGACCCTGTCTCTACGCACCTCTAGTCCCAGCTACTTGGATGGCTGAGGCAGGAGGATGGCTTGAACCCAGCAGGTCAGGGCTGCAGTGAGCTGAGATCATGCCACTGCAGTCCGGCCTGGGTGACACAGCAAGACTCTGTCTAAAAAAAGAAAGAAAGAAATCAACCTTAAATGGTTAGCAGTAGATCTTAGGGTGCTTTTGAAGAAAAGATGTTTTAAGAAAAAGAAGTTATTTTGACGATAGTTCTTAAGAAGGAAGGTTTTGTTGTCGTTGTTGTTGTTTTTAATATAGAGATAAGGTCTCACTGTGTTGCCCAGGCTTCTCTCAAACTCCTGAGCTCAAGTGAGCCTCCCACCTTGGCCTCCCAAAGTGCCATGATTACAGGCGTGAGCCACCTCGCCTAGCCCAGGAGGAAGTTTTTATCAACATGGATAAATGCACCTCCTTTACTTACTGCAGCCCTGGTCCTAACCTTACCCCTCTCTCTAGGCTGTGAAGCTTCATGGAGGTATCGATATCCTAGTCTCCAATGCTGCTGTCAACCCTTCCTTTGAAAGCCTAATAGATACCACCGAGGAGGTGTGGGACAAGGTAAGGGGATTAAAGCAGCAGGGGGCGGCCCTCAGAACACATTCAACACAAACTTCATCTGCTTTTAGAATGCATTTGTCAAGTGCAATGTCAATGTGAGGACTCTTTGCCACATACCACACACCTGGCGTGCACCTGGTAAAGGGCGGGTGGGGGTGGCTTCCTCTGTCTCTGCCCTTCTCGTTCATTTCTGCTGCTCCTGGTTCTGTCTGCTTCCATCTGCTCTTTGCTAGCCGCCGTCTGCTCCCCTCCCCAGCCTCCTTCCCCGGCATGCTCTTCTGCCTGGTTGATTTCCAACAGAGATGTGGCAGCTAATATGCCAACGACTACGACACTTAAACTTACACACCCACCCAGCTGCCAAGAAGGAATCATTTTTCATTAGTTGGGAAATATTAAAAGCTGCTAGTTAAGTAAAATACTAATTCTGGTGAAATGATCACTTGCCACTTTATAACATGCAATTTTTAAAAAAATAAAAATAAAAACCTATATTATTTTCTTCTTAATTGCAATGTCAAGAAAATCTGAGATCCAGATGTCTAAATTCAAGTGGTAAAATATTGGGTTTTATGTGAAAGTGTATAATTACATTATATTCATAATAGATTTCACACACATTCTTTAATTACAAAGCTTTAATTAAAATATTTGTCTTTGTTTACTAAGGTTAATATTCCCACATGATTTGGAAATGCTAATTTTTTATGATCTCCCATGGTTTTGCTTTTTACTCTGATGTTGTATTAGTCTGTTTTGCGTTGCTATAAAGGAATACCTGAGCTGGGCAATTTATAAAGAAAAGAGCTTTGTTTTGGCTCACGGTTCTGCAGATTGTACAAGAAGCATGGTGCCAGTATCTGCTTCTGATGAGGCCTCAGGAAGCTTAATTATGGCAGAAGGCAAAAGGGAACAGGTGTGTCACATGGCAAGAGAGCAAGCAAGAGTGAGATACCAGGCTCTTTTAAACAACTAGCTCTTGCATGAACTAATAGAGTGAGAACCCACTCATTGCCATAGGGAGGGCACCAAGCCATTCATAAGGGATCCACCCCCGTGGCCAAAACACCTCATATTGGGCCCCACCTTGAACATTGGTCATCACATTTCAACATGAGATTTGGAGGGGACAAACACACCAGCTACATCAGGTGTCATCAAGAGTTTCCCAACACTGAAGTTTCAGGATGTGAAAATACTATGATTTATTTACCAGTGTTTCATACACATAAAGACCAGAATGCCAAAATGTTCTTCAGTGAGCTAGTTTCTGATTCTGACAGTCTTTTTCCCTCTTTCTTTTTTCTTTTTTTTTTTTTCCTTGCTGTATTACCCAGGCTGGAGTGCAGTGGTGTGATCTCAGCTCACTGCAAGCTCAGCCTCCCAGGTTCAAGCAATTCCTGTGCCTCAGCCTCCCAAGTACCTGGTACTTCAGGCGTGTGCCATCATGCCCGGCTAATTTTTTGTTTTTTCGGTAGAGACAGGGTTTCACTATGTAACCCAGGCTGGTCTCAAATTCCTGGCCAATCCACCCACTTCAGCATCCCAAAGTGTTGGGATTACAGGCATGAGCCACCGCACCCAGCCAGATTCTGATAGTCTTTAAAATAGAGGAACATCTTTCATGAACAGTCTGAATAGAGACCATATGAAAGTCAGTTTTAAACTAATACAGGCACACCTTGGAGATATTGTGGGTTTGGTTCCAGGCCACCACCCAATAAAGTGAATATCGTAATAAAATGAACCACATGAATTTTTTGGTTTCCCAGTGCATATAAAAGTTATGTTTACACTAAAATGGTCATGTAATGTAGTCTATTAAATGAGCAATAGCATTATTATGTCTTAAAATATATATACATGTCTTAATTTTAAAAGACTTTATGGCTAAAAAATGCTAACAATCATCTGAGCCCTTAGAAGTTATAATCTTTTTGCTAGTGGAAGCAAGTCAGCTTGCCTCAGTATTGATAGTGGCTGGCTTAGGGTGGTGTTGCTGAAGCCTGGAGTGGCTGTGGCAATTTCTTTAAATAAGATGGCAGTGATGTTTGCCACATCAATTGACTCTTCCTTTCACAAAAGATTTCTCTGTAGCATGCGATGCTGTTGGATAACATTTACCCACAGTAGAACTTCTTTCAAAATTGGAGTCAATCCTATCAAACTCTGCCACTGCTTAATCAACTAAGTTCATGTAATATTCTAAATCCCATGTTGTCATTTCAACAATGTTCATAGCATCTTCATCAGAAATAGATTCCATACCAAGAAACCACTTTCTTTGCTTATCCATAAGAAGCAACTCCTCAGCTGTTTACATTTTATCATGAGATTGCAGCAATTCAGTCACATCTTCAGGCTCCACTCTACTTCTCTTGCTATTTCCACCACATCTGCAGTGCCTTCTTCTGATGAGGTCTTGAACCCCTCCAAGTCATCCATGAGGGTTGGAATCAACTTCTTCCAGACTCCTGTTAATGTAGATATTTTGTCCTCCTCCTATGAATCACAAATATTCTTTTTTTTTTTTCTTTTTCTGAGATGGAGTCTCACTCTGTCGCCCAGGCTGGAGCACAGTGGCGCAATCTCGGCTTACTGCAACCTCCGCCTCCCGGGTTCAAATGATTCTCCTGCCTCAGCCTCCTGAGTAGCTGGGATTACAGGCGTGTGCCATCACACCCAGCAAATTTTTGTATTTTTAGTAAAGCCCAGGTTTCACCATGTTGGTCAGGCTGGTATTGAGCTCCTGACCTCGTGATCTGCCTGCCTCGGCCTCCCAAAGTGCTGGGATTACAGGTGTGAGCCACCGCGCCCAGCCCACAAATATTCTTAGTGGCATCTAGAATGATTAATCCTTTTCAGAAGGTTTTCAGTTGACTTTGCCCAGATCCATCAGAGGAATCACTATCTATAGCAGCTATAGCCTTACAAAAGGTATTTCTTAAATAATAAGACTTGTTTGCGAATCACAATTACCCCCTGATCCATGGGCTGCAGAATGGATGCTGTGTTAGCAGGCGTGAAAACAACATTAATCTCCTTGTACATCTCCATCAGAGCTTTTGAGTGACCAGGTGCGTTGTCAATGAGAAGCAATATTTTGAAAGGAATCTTTTTTCTGAGCAGTAGCTGTCAACGGTGAGCTTAAGATATTCAGTAAACCATGCTATAAACAGATATACTGTTATTCAGGCTTTGTCGTTCCATTTATAGAGCATAGGCAGAGTAGATTTAGCATAATTCTTGAGAGCCCTAGAATTTTCAGAATGGTAAATGAGCATTGGCTTCATCTTAAAGTCACTGGCTGCATTAACCCCTAACAAGAAAATAAGCCTGTCCTTTGAAGTTTTGAAGCCAGGCATTGACTTCTCTCTAGCTATGAAAGCCCTACATGGCATCTTCTTCCACTAGAAGGTTGTTTCATCTACATTGAAAATCTGTTGTTTGGTGTAGCCACCTTCATCAATGATCTTAGCTAGATCTTCTGGATAACTTGCTGTAGTTTCTACGTCAGCACTTGCTGCTTCACCTTGCACTTTTATGTTGTAGAAATGGCTTCTTTTCTTAAACCTCATGAACCAACCTCTGCTAGCTTTCAACTTTTCTTCTGCAGCTTACTCACCTCTCTCAGCCTTCATAGAATTAAAAAGTTAGGGCCTTTTTCTAATTAGGCTTTGGCTTAAGGGAATGTTGTGGCTAGTTTGATCTTCTATCCAGAACTCTAGAACTTTCTTCATATCAACAATAAAGCTGTTTTGCTTTCTTATCATTTATGTGTTCACAGAAGTGGCACTTTTAATTTCCTTCAATAATTTTTCCTTTGCATTCACAACTTGGCTAACTGGTGCACAAGGCCTAGCTTTCAGCCTGCCTCAGTTTTCACCATGCCTTGCTCATTAAGCTTAATTATTTCTAGCTCTTGAATTAAGGTGAAAGATGTGTGACTCTTCCTTTCACTTGAACACTTAGAGGCCATTGTAGGGGTTATTAATTGCTCTAATTTCAATATCAACGTGTCTCAGGTAATATGGAGGCCCACGGAGAAGGAGAGAGATGGGAGAAGGGCGGAGCAGTCAGAACACAGACATTCATTGATCAAGTTCACATTCTTTTATGGGTGTGTTTTATAGTACCCCCAAATAATTATAATTAAACCATGAAAGATCACAGATCACTGTAACATATAATAATAATGGAAAAGTCTGAAACATTTCAAGAATTACCAAAATATGACCCAGAGACAAAGTGAGCACATGCCGTTGGGAAAATGGCTGCAATTAACACAGGGTTGCCATGAACCTTCAATTTGTAAAAAACACAATATCTGCAAAGCATAATAAAATGAAATGTGCCTGTAACTTTTCTTTTAGTTTATATATTTTTAAAAATATCACAGTATATCAAATCCAAACACAATGGCTGATCCTTGATTGAACTCTGGACTTTAAAACACACACACACACACACACACACACACACACACACATATTTCAGAGAAAATTGGGGCCAATATATTAGATAAAATCATCATCAATGTCAAACTTCTTGGGTGTGATAATGGATTATTGTGTAAAAGAACATCCTTACTCTTTGGAAATGTATGCTAAGTATTTAGGGAGAGAGCACTGTAGTATCTGAAACTGAGTTTATTTATTTTATTTATTTACTTTTTTTTGAGATGGAGTCTCCTCTGTTGCCCAGGCTGGAGAGCGGTAGTGCAATCTTGGCTCACTGCAATCTCCACCTCCTGGGTTCAAGCTATTCTGTCTCATTTTCCTGAGTAGCTGGGACTACAGGCACATGCCACCAGGCCCTGCTAATTTTTGTATTTTTAGTAGAGACAAGGTTTCGCCATGTTGCCCGGGCTGTTCTCAAACTTCTGACTCAAACTGAGCCATCCACCTCTGCCTCCCAAAGTGATGGGATTACAGGCATCAACCACTATGCCCAGCCCTGAGTTTCTTTTTTTAATTTACTTTTTTATTTTCTTTTTTATTTTTGTTCTTAGTAATTTTTCATTTTATTACATAAAATCTTTCAGAAAAGTTGCAACTGAGTTTCAATGGTTCATTTAAAAAACAGTACAGATCTATAGAGAGGACAAATGGGACAAAATGTGAACAACTGGTGAATCTAAGTGAAGGATATGTTGTATTTCTATTTCCAATTTTTCCGTAAGATTGAAATATGTTAATATAAGCAGTTGTGTAGAACAATGTAAACAGGGGTCATACGTTTGTTTTAGATTATGATGTGGGGATTCTGATTATAGCCTGTCCCCCAGCTTCCCCAGAAGGTGCCTCCTCATGATCCTACTTTCTAATCACATCTAGCCAGACAATCCACCCTAGAGGAGCAAGAGCATCTCACTCCCTTCGCTTAGAAGCCAGAGAAGTGCTAGAACAACCCCAGGTATCCAAGATCAGGCACATTTTCCCTGAGAAGCATGGCCCACTCTAGGGCAAGTCCAAGAGGATGACAATTCCAGGCTCTATCTACTTTGAAGAAACACAGAAAACACAGCTGAAATCCAAAGGAGCCCTAAGGATTTAGGCCTCTTCTGGGCCAAATCATACTTGGCTGGTTATGAAACAAGATGAACCAGGCTCCATTTTTTTCTCACCTGAACCTAATGTATCATTATCTAGCTGAGCAGCTGGTGAGAGCTACTTCTCCCTGAACCTCAGTTTCTTCATGCGTAAGATGCAGTTGTATCATCCTGAGATCTTTGTCATCTCTGACAAACATCCGAGGAACCCACTCTAACTCCTCATTGCCATGCCTTCTCTAATGCTCTTCACTCATACTGCTTCCTCTTCTTCTCTTGGCTTCAGGTTCTGAACGTTAATGTGAAGGCCACAGCCATGATGGCAAAGGCAGTGGTGCCAGAAATGGAGAAACGAGGGTACAGAGAGTGAGAGAGAGCCTGAGTGAGATGGGACCCCTCACGGGCTGAGGGCGGTTGTCTATACTGGGAAGAGGGTCAGCTCTCTTCTTTTCCAGAGGCGGCTCAGTGGTGATCGTGTCCTCCATAGGAGCCTTCCATCCATTTGCCGTAAGAATCCTTTTGCCTGCCCCTTCCATGCCATCCTAAACTCCACATCTTTCCACCCCTCCTGTTACCCAGAGAAGTTTGTGTCTCCTTTTAGAATCACACCACCAAGTCCTTGCCTGCAAAATAGATGCCTTGCCGCCTCAAACCCCAACCTAGGGGAGGTTTAGCCACAAGACAGTTTCCTAACTGTGCCCCTTCCTTACAGGAGATCCCTGCTGAATACTGCCCTTTATGTCTGATCATTAGAACCAAGAATGACCTGGAAACTATGAGTCTAACCCATTCTCTTCTTTCTCCAGGGCCTCGGCCCTTACAACGTCAGTAAAACAGCCTTGCTGGGCCTCACCAAGTGCCTGGCCATAGAGCTGGCCCCAAGGAACATTCGGGTGAACTGCCTAGCACCTGGACTTATCAAGACTAGCTTCAGCAAGATGGTGAGGAAGTGGAGCTCTGCAGCCCACTGGAACTCTTGAAGGGCATCCATCTTCTTGGACAGGGAAGCCCAGTTCCTGAGTCCTAAGCTCTCAACCGCTCCATTCTCCTTCCTGGGACTTTTCGATATTCCCTCTCTATACCAGCTGCCCTATCCAAGCCAGACTCCTACCACACCTTTCCTGAGGAGTAGAATGGAGACTGAGGTATTCAGACTCTACTGACACTGTTTCCTCTCTCCTTAAGTGGATGAGAATTGGAGAGACGCAGCAAAATGCATCACGAGAACCTGAAACAAATGAAACAGATGAGGGCAGTGGGGAGAGCTGGGAGCTAGAAAATAATAGGAAGGAGAGAAGTCCCTCTCTACATCTTTCCTCTCAGTTGCTATAAGAACAGGCAGTTTTTTCCCCTTCTGTTCCTCACTTTCCTCTTCTTGAACATAAAAGAGATTTCCCTTCCTCCTGCAGCTCTGGATAGACAAAGAACAAGAGAAAAGGATGAAAGAAAGCCTGAAGATAAGAAGGTAAGACTGTCATGCGGGCAAAGGCCCCAAGAGGCATGAAGATGGAAAGTTCTGGTCCCGAGCAGCCCATAGCCCACTGTCTCAGTCCCACACATAACACAGACATGCTCTCCTTTGCCTCACAGACCACAAATTCAAAAACACTGTCACTGCAGTGGCCTGAGCAAGAAGTCAGCTTCCCTTTCAAAAGGTAAACACAGAGACATTGGGGTTTCAGCAGTGCAGGGCTCTGGGAGAAGCCCTGAGTCCTCTCTCCACCTTGGGGATTGCCTCCACCTCTGGGCATCCATGCAGACCAAGGACCAAAACCAAAACCGTGCTTTTTTAGTTCCCTTGAATAATGAGACATGTTTACAAAACTCAGGTTGATGATCTACAATCCAAATGAAAGGAATGAAGAGCTTCACTAAGCCCCAAACTCCCTTGCCTAAGGAATTACTCTCCTCCCCAATGAGCTGGGTGAACTGTTCAAGCACTTTGGTCAGGCTCCCTTTCCTCTAAGTTGCCTGCTTCTCTCTACCTTCTGGCTTCTGGGCACTATCTAGTTTCTCCATTTTGTCCCTCAAGGACAAATGCCAGCAATGCCTAACTCTGTACTCGTCCAGACATCCCAAATCTTCCCAAAGCCATTCCGATACATGAGCTGCAGGCCTAGTTCATAACTCATTAATAAGTTGGGGGTTGTCATCCTAGAGCTCCTATATCAAGCCTATGTAGCTCAATCCTGGATGCACATTAGAATCACCTGGGGAGCTTTTTAAACTGCAGATTTAAACTCACCCACTCCCAGGGATTCTTAATTGGCCCAAGGTAGGACTTGACCATCTGGGCTTTTGTTTTTGTCTTTTCTTTTTTCTTTTTTTGTTTAAGCCTCTCAAATGACTGCAAGGTACAGCTAGAGTGGAGAACCACTAATTCAGCCCTTCTAGGTTTGAGTTACTCACTCTGCCCACCTCTAGAGCATTCTATGGCAGGCAGATTAAAGTGTCCCCTCTCTCACCAAATGAACCTGACTTTAAGGTACAAGTATAGATTCCTGAAAAAGTTGTCTGAAGTTGAACCTGTACAAATGGAATCATTTTAAACACATCATTTACTGTCACACAGACTCCCTAATACTTTGGTTTATGCACATGTGAAACCATTTTTTTGAAGTATGAAATAATTGCTCACCATTTTATCTATATAACTTTGGATTTTGGTGTCCTGAGCTCTCTTAAAAAAAACAATGTGTTTCTATAGTATTTGAATATTATGAGTAATGATGGGTTTTACAGACTACAGTATGCTTAAACTAAATTATAACAGCATATCCTTGTGGTAACCCTATTTGATAGACAGAAAGCTTGTACACTGATCCTGAAAAGTCATCTAATAATTCTTGATATAGAAAATTTCATTCCCCATGGGCCAGGTGAGGGGGCCAGAACTGTTTGATTTTTACTCCCTTCCTTGTTTCCCCTATTCCCCAGGTTAGGTGAGCCAGAGGACTGTGTGGGCATCGTTTCTTTCCTGTGCTCTGAAGATGCCAGCTACATCACTGGGGAGACAGTGGTGGTGGCTGGAGGAACCCCGTCCCGCCTCTGAGGACCCGGAGACAGCCCACGGGGCAGAGGTGGGCTCTAGCTTCTGGTGCTGTTCCTGCATTCATCACTGGCCTTTCCCACCTCTGCCCACCTTACTGTTCACCTCACAAAATCAGTTCTGCCTGTGACAAGATCCAGCCTTCCCTGCCATCAAGGTGGCATCTTACTCGGGATTCCTGCTGTTGCTGTGGCCTTGGGTAAAGGTCTCCCCTGAGAACACAGGACAGGCCTGCTGAGAAGGACTGAGTCTACCTTGGCAAAGACCAACGGCTATTTTTTGCCCAGGCCACTGGGGAATTTGAGGGGAGATGCGAGAGAGGGAACCTAGAGTGGAAGGAGCAGAGTTAGAAATTAACAACTTGCAAATGAGGTTCAAATAAAATGCAGATGATTACACTGCTTTGAATCGACGTGTTCATTTCTCGGTGTGGACTGCTGAGCAGTGAACAGAAGTCTGGCCAGGCTGGATCTCTGGATCCCCTGGCCCTCCTCCCTGTCTCCAGGACCTGAGCGTGATGTTCAGGGGTGGAGGTGTCTGCAGAGCTGCCAGCTGGAAGGAAGGTGGCACGGGAACTCCCAGGACGCCACGGGGATCCCCGAGGCAGGCCAAGCTGGGTGAGGGTGGGGAAGGACGAATTCTCTAACGCCTCCCAGATCTGGCCAGGTCCTCTCGGCATCGCCCTAGCTCTCGAGTTCCCTCCCGAGTCAGCAAGGACAAGCTGGACGGGTCCTGAGCCGGTAGGGAACAGGAAATGGCCCTGCAAGGTACCCAGGCCCACAAACAAAAGAAATGGGTTCTGCCCACGGGGCCCAAGGATTGAGTAGACGGAAAGCGGGGACGCTGTCCCCCGCCCCAAAGGCCGGGACACCGGGCGACGCGCACCGGGCCTCACCCTGGAGCCGGTGTGAGGGGTCGGCGCGAGCGCGCGCGGGGTCTCACGCGGCTTGGCAGCGCGGCGCGCATGCTCAGTCCGGTAGCTCTCCGGGCGGGGCGGGGGAGCCAGCGCTCCGAGGCGGGGGGAGGAGCGCTCACGCAGCCGCCCCTGACTGGAGCGGGCTCGGCCGCTGCTGCAGCGCTCAGCTCCCGGGCCCTGCCGAAGCCGGGTCTAGCATGTGCCGCGGCTCCCCGGCGGCGGCGGCGGCGGCGGCGGCTCCTCTGCAACAGCCTCAGCAGCAGCGGCCGCCATGGCCAAGGGCAGCGTGGAGCTCACCCGCGAGTTGCAAGGTACGAGGCTGCCTCGGTCTCCGGGACGCCCCGTCCGGGAGCATCCCAGACCTAGCGCGTTCCTCCCCGCGGTGCACCCCAGCCTGGTGCCTCACCCCCCCATCCACCCCAGCCCATGCATCCCGGCCCCAAGGCAGCCCCTGCATCCCAGTCCGGGCATCCTGTCCCGGAGTATCTTCTGCTACCCGCCTTGCCTCACCCGGTCAGGACCTTCTAGTCCCGGAGCCACCCGTCCCGCCCTTCAGTGACAGGTGCAGTTCTCTGGCGCTCCCTGGGGCTGACTCTTGGCGTTCCCGACCCACCCTCGGCGAAGCGTCCAGTCTCCCCTCCAGAGAGTCCCCGCTTCCCCCGCCGGGCG
Source organism: Cacajao melanocephalus (assembly GCA_963573385.1). Classification (NCBI taxonomy): domain Eukaryota; kingdom Metazoa; phylum Chordata; class Mammalia; order Primates; family Pitheciidae; genus Cacajao; species Cacajao melanocephalus. The sequence continues at coordinate 29,662 of CAUYLG010026843.1, forward strand.
GGGCCAGGCCGGCCCCGCCCGGCGATGGGAGCTGCCCCTGGTCCTGACCACTGCGTGGCTTAACACCCTCCTCCTCCCGGCCCCGCCCCGGAACTGGCCCTGAAGGGCCCCTTAGGCGCTGGGCAGCGCCCAGGCCAGTGGAGCAAAGAAGGGGGTCAGGGAAGAGGCCCTGGATCGGAGCTAAGACCAAGGGCAAGAGAGTCTCTGCGGCTCGCCTCCCACAGCCCCCGTCCCAGTATACCCCCTTCTCCTTACCCACCACCCACACGTCAAGGCCTCTCCTGTTTGCATGGCTCTCAGAACCACCCAGCATTGCCACAACCCTGACCCCCAGAGACAGGAGCACAGGCTAGCCCACGCAGAGCGCAGGATGCTCATGGATACTCAAGAGGCATGCTGCATGGTGGTGATCTCCCACACCTGCACACACACACACAACAATCATGAGATGTGTGTAAACACATCTTCACAGAGATGGCACCCCAGCACATGTGCGCACACACACACACACACACACACACACACTATATCTGCGTGGCTTGGCCAGCAGATGGGTATAGGGCTCATTTAAACATTAATTCCTCTTCCTGCCCAACACACATACAGAGGAACTGTCTGGCTCTGTGCCCCTTCCACAGCATACTCATTCACACTTACCTGTCCTCACCAATGCCACACTCAGGCTCCCTGACATCTCCAGGAGGCAGGCACACTCATAGTAAAGACAGACACTCACACCCAGACCACCTAGAATATAGTCAAAGGGACACCCCACACCCCCACACACTGACTCACTGTGTATATGTCAATGGCTGTTGTAGTGCTTGGGTTGGAAAAATTCTTCACACCCTCAGAAGTGTAAGACACACCCTCCCACAGACAGTCAGCAACTGTCCCCTGACTCAGGGACATCAGGAGCCAGACTTTTCTCCACACCCTACTCCCTCTCTGATAGGAAGAGAAAAGTCGAAAAAGAGAGAGTATGAAAAGTCACCCAAGAAGGAAAGGCCTCTGTCCCTGTCCTCCCCTCTTCATCTCTCTGTTTCTCTCTTCCCATTTGACCCTGACACTGCCTCTTTCTGGAGAGCCCTGGGAGGTGGGGGTGGCCAGGGTAAGGCGAAGCTCTAAGCAGGCCCCTACCCACCCTCAGACAGCATCCGGAGGTGCCTGAGCCACGGGGCCGTGCTCCAGCAACATCGTGTGAAGTTGGAGACAAAGCCCAAGAAGTTTGAGGACCGAGTGCTGGTGAGGGCACTGGGCATGTGGGGAGTGAGGAGGTGGCTGGTGAGGGCAGCTGGCCAGTAGAGGGCAGGGAGCTGGTAGGGCAGAGGAGACAGAAGTGGGTGGTCACTGAGGAGATGAAACCTGGGGGGAGGAGGCAGGGCTGGACTGGGTTGATGTCCAGAAGAAGTCTAGGATAGGGCATCAGGTTGGGGGGTACTCCAAGAGCAGAGATGAAGGGCTTAAGGAGGGCAGAAGCACCAGGGCCCAGCAACCGCCATAAGCTGCTGATATTCTTTTCCTCTCTCTGCAGGCCCTGACCTCCTGGCGCCTCCACCTCTTCCCCCTCAAAGTCCCAGCCAAGGTAAGTTGGGCTGAGAAGCAGGAGAGCACCTGGCATGCTCCCTACCTCCCAAGCCTGGCAACCCAGGTCCTTACCAGGAGCTGAGCATCTCCATCCCTCCTAGGTGGAGAGCTCCTTCAATGTCCTGGAGATCCGTGCCTTCAACACGCTCAGTCAGAACCAGGTGAGTGTGAGGGCTCTGGGCCCCACTACCGGGCCAGGTCGAGGAGGGAGCAGAGAGGAGGTAGTCTGAGGCTCTGAAACTTCCTCTCCCCCAGATCCTGGTGGAGACGGAGCGTGGCATGGTGAGCATGCGGCTGCCATCAGCTGAAAGTGTGGACCAGGTGACACGACATGTGAGCTCTGCCCTGTCCAAGGTCTGCCCTGGCCCTGGGTGAGTGGCAAATGAGGGGTCTCTTAAGGGATTAGATGAGAGGGAGACTTCTCCTTCCCTTCCTCCTTCCCCTGGACCAGGGCCGAGGAGAAGGAGGGCTCTCATGTCCCCAATCCTGCTTTTTCCTGGGATGCAGGAACTATAATGTGGGAAGAATTAAGAGCCTCTTTCCAGCCCTCTCTGGGATGACTTGTTTCTTTTCCAGGTGTTTGATCCGGCGTGGAAACGCAGACACCCCAGAGGGGCCCCGAGACACATCCCCCAACTCTGAGACGTCAACATCTACCACCCACAGTGTCTGCGGTGAGCAGGGGCAGATGTGAGGAAAGTAGGCCCTAAACCATCTTGCCCCATGTCTGGAGCCTTTTCTACGTGGGGTGTTGCCTGGGCAGGGTTGGGGGAGGGCTTTGCCTGCCCTGAGGACTCCATAGCTCCCAGACCTCAGAAAGTTCATGGCATAACAAGAACAAAGAGCAGTGGCACATAAAGTGACCTTGACTGTTCTTGAACCCAAGCCTATTCCCCATCTCCTTACCCTCATGGAGCCAGCCTATCTCCTGCCCCACAGGTGGCTTCTCTGAGACCTATGCTGCTCTGTGTGACTACAATGGGCTACACTGCCGTGAGGAGGTTCAGTGGGTATGTTGGGCAGGGGCCCCGTAGGGGACAGGTGGGACCTGGAGGGAGGGGGCCAAGGAGGAAGTGGGGAGCAGGTGTGAGCCAGTTCCACCTCTCCAAGGATGTGGACACCATCTACCATGCTGAAGATAACCGGGAGTTCAATCTTTTGGATTTCAGCCACTTGGAGAGCCGGTAAGCAGATGGGGCAGAGACTCTACCCTCAAATTCCTAGCTTCAGCCCAATCTCTTCTTTTCTGACCCAGCCACCTGCTCACCACTTTCCTTCCCGCTTCCATATCCCCACAGAGACTTGGCCCTAATGGTAGCAGCCCTGGCCTACAACCAGTGGTTCACCAAACTCTACTGCAAGGACTTGCGGCTGGTAGGAACTAGGAGGGGCTGGTGAGGTGGGAAGAGTAGCACCCCCTTTGGCTCCTGATCGCAAGACCCCCTCTGTTCTCAGGGCTCTGAAGTGCTAGAACAGGTGCTACACACCCTGAGCAAGTCGGGGAGCCTTGAAGAGCTGGTGCTGGACAACGCCGGGCTTAAGACGTGAGGCCAGCCTCCTCCTTGGGCAATAGTGCACCCTTGATATAGTTTTAGGGTCCCAGAACCTCAGAGTATGATATAGGCCTCTGGACTATCTTATCCAGTGCCTCTCTTTACAGAAGAGGAGACCGAGGCCAAAAGAGGGCACAGAGCAAGTTGGAGGTCAAGCTAGGACTCAGACCCAGGTCTCTGACCCCCAGGTCCATGGCCTTTCCCCAGGGTGTTCCATGCCCCATCCTCTTTTTCCATTAACTACCAAGCAGGGTGGGCTGCTCCAGTATTGAGGACCCAAAGCTGACCTTTGTCTCAGCACAACTTCCTAAGATGTGGAATGCCCCCAGGTACTCCGGAGTGGTGACAAGCTCCCTGGCAGGCCCTGAGCTGTTCCCCTGTTGTGGGGGCCTCTGACCATTGCAGCCCCAGCCAGGCAGGCAGGTAGAGGAGGAGGGGAAGCCCAAGGGCTGGGACATGGGGCTCAGCTCAGGACAAATCCTTCCTCCCATTCCCTGAAGGGACTTTGTCCAGAAGCTGGCCGGGGTGTTTGGGGAGAACGGGAGCTGTGTGCTGCATGCCCTCACTCTGTCCCACAACCCCATCGAGGACAAGGGTGAGCCCCAGCCCTGAATCCTGTCCCCATCACAATGCAGACCCCTGTCCTAGCCCAGAGCCCAACCAGGTCTGAACAGGGGCTCTCCAGCCCCCCCTGCCCTAACACCTCCATCCCTGACCCCAGGCCTGTACCCTACTCGAGCCCCCAACCTGACTCTGTGCCACCTGCGCCCACGGACCTGCCTCTCACGGGGCCCGTTTCTCTCTCCACTTCCCAGGATTCCTCAGTCTGAGCCAGCAGCTCCTCTGCTTCCCCACTGGCCTCACCAAACTGTGCCTGGCCAAGACTGCCATTTCCCCTCGAGGTACTCACGCCAGGACCCCTGACCTCTGACCCTACCCCGGTGCTGCCTGGGGTATTGAGCTCCAGAGGTACACCCACACACTCACACACCACCTCAGGGACAGAGGAGTGAAAAGGAGCCACGTTTGGGGAGCGGGGAAGAGTTATGTACTGAGGGGAAGAGGTGGGGCTGGGGGCCAACCCAGCCCAGTGCCCGCTGTGCTCAGGGCTCCAGGCACTCGGCCAGACCTTTGGGGCCAACCCAGCCTTTGCCAGCTCCCTTCGATACCTGGACCTGAGCAAGAACCCTGGGCTCCTCGCCACGGACGAGGCCAACGTGAGTCCTCAGAACAGCCTCAGCCCCCTGCAGAAAGCATGCTCAAGCTTCAGGAGCGGGGAGGTCTTCCGCCCCAGCGTCCCCGGGGGGTGGCAAGACTCTATCATCCCTTCCCCTGCAGCTCCTCTATCCCTCCTGCTCCAGGCCCTCTACAGTTTCCTGGCCCAACCCAATGCCCTGGTGCACCTGGACCTGTCAGGGACTGACTGTGCCATAGACTTGGTGAGGAGTTGGTGGGGGAAGCCCGTCCAAGGTGATTTGAGGAGACCATGGTGGGCCTCTGTCTCACCCCCCATCCCTGAGTACACAGGTGGGCAGAGCTGTCTGGATGACTTCAGGTTCAGCTGGAGTATAAAGCAATGTCCGTAGTTCCTACAGTGTGGCACTTTATCCAGGTCATAGGGTTGTGCTGGCTGTGCCTAAAGGCCAGCCGATGCTCTGTTCCCCAGCTGTGTGCCCTGACGCAGGAGTGTGTCCCGGGGGAATGGATGCTTTTCCTAACTTGAACAAGGCATCTTAGGAGTCAGTGGTGGCCCTGACTTTACACATCCACTGCCTGTGAGCAGCTCCATGCCCCTGGAAGCCAGACAGGGAGTAGACCCACGTTCCACAGGGGAGAAAACAGAGGCTTCAAGAATCTGAGTGGGCATCAACAGTGGAGCTCACACAGGCTGACCAGAGAGTGAAGAGCCAGGAACCTCAATGGGGAGGGAGGAGGGGTCCTTTCCTGCTGCTCCCCCATGCCCTTCCAGCTCCCCTGAGACCCACCACGTCTCCCCCACAGCTTCTCGGTGCCCTGCTCCACGGCTGCTGCTCCCACCTCACCTACCTCAACCTGGCTCGAAACAGCTGCTCCCACAGGTGGGAAGGAGGGGGAAGGGAGGACAGGGCAAGCCATGGCCAAACCCCTCCCCTGCTGACCCCAGGGGTCTCTCCACAGGAAGAGTCGAGAGGCCCCACCGGCCTTCAAGCAGTTCTTCAGCAGCACCTACACACTGAGCCACGTCAACCTGTCAGCCACGAAGCTGCCCCTGGAGGCCCTCAGGTCGGGTGGGTGCAGGGTTGGTGGGGGCATCCAAAGGAGCCATGGGGAGCGGGAAGGGGTAAAGGAGGACCTGCTGACCTTCTCTCCACAGGGCGCTGCTTCAGGGCCTCTCCCTCAACAGTCACCTCAGTGACCTGCACCTGGATCTCAGCAGCTGTGAGGTGAGCCCCCCGTCCCCAGCCCCTCTCTCCGCCCCCAACCCATGTGCATTTCTCGGACCTAAGTCAAACCCTGGCTCCATCTAGCCTCTGTGCTGACAGTCTGCGACCCCCTGACCTGGCCACACCACCACTTTCCCCTCTCAGTCTGGGGTGTGGGCCTGTTTTCCAGAGGCCATTCATTTTCAGTCTCCAGTATCTCGGTCCTTCAAGTTTTGGGGTGGGAGATACCAGATTTTTCCACTAGAGGGCAGGAGCAAGCTGTCTAAGGAATAGCAGCCTTTCTGGCCGAAGGGAGGGAAGTGAGCCCTAGGGAAGGATCTGGTGCAGGGAAAGAGCCTCCCTAATTTTACACCCAGATCCTGGCATGACCTTGAGTCCTGGTGTGACTACTCTGGTCTCTAAGCATTAAAGGTACTATATCCCCCACCCCAATATCTGCCTTCCCCACCTCACCTTGTCCCTGCAGCTCCGCTCAGCAGGAGCCCAAGCCTTGCAGGAGCAACTGGGAGCTGTCACCTGTGTAGGCAGCCTGGATCTGTCAGACAATGGTGAGTAGCAGTGCCTCCCTTCCCTGGGGCCAGAGGAGAACAGGGGCCTGGGGCATGCAGAAGCAGCCCTGAGGGGACACCAGTCAGCCTCAGGCCTCGAGGCCAGCCTCTCCCGTCTGCTCACCAGGGTTCGACTCGGACCTCCTGACACTAGTGCCCGCACTTGGCAAGAACAAGTCCCTCAAGCACCTGTTTCTGGGCAAGAACTTCAATGTCAAGGCCAAGTGAGGCCCCCTTTCCATGCCCACAGACCCTCATCCCATCATTCACCCATCCTCTTGGCTCACCACATTACCTCTGGCCACCTCTCTCCTCCTCCAATAGCATGACCCCAGCCCCTCCCCTCCTACACTGAGCCCCGCCTCCCTGCAGGACGCTGGAGGAGATCCTCCACAAGCTGGTGCAGCTGATCCAGGAAGAGGACTGTGTGAGTGCCTGGGCCTGGGAGGGATCTGCAGTCGGAGGAGGCTTCTGGGACTGGGCCCAACCACCCCTTGCCCACACAGTCCCTGCAGTCCCTGTCGGTGGCAGACTCCCGGCTAAAGCTTCGCACCAGCATCCTCATCAATGCCCTGGGCAGCAACACCTGTCTGGCCAAGGTGGATCTGAGCGGCAATGGCATGGAGGACATCGGGGCCAAGATGCTGTCTAAGGCCCTGCAGATAAACTCCTCCCTCAGGTGGGGCCCACACGGGGACTCCCTGACCTGGAGCCCCAGCGCCTCCCCATACATACACAATCTCCCTGCTTGCCTTGATGCTCTGGACCCCAGCTTCCAGAAGACCCCCAGCCCCAGAACCATCTCTGACCAAGAGGATTGTGTCCCCGGCCCCTAGTAGGGACTCAGGGGAAGGGGTGCCAAACTGGTGCTTACCCTGTCCCCAGAACTATCCTATGGGATCGGAACAATACATCTGCCCTGGGCTTCCTGGACATCGCAAGGGCCCTGGAGAGGTGAGTAGACCATGGTCCTGCCCTGATCAAGTCCCCAGCCTCCCTGTCCCTGGACCAGGCCCAAACAACTCTTGACCCACCCCAGCCCCTTTGGCCTATTTGCACAGAAATTTTAGGAAGGGCCATGGAAGAGAGAAATGATGAGCAAGGGGGCTGCAGGGTGGCTCACCAACAGAGGAAGCAGGGGACTCCCATCCCCACCTGTTCCTACCCAGCTGTGCCCCTGTGTCCCACAGCAACCACACGTTGCGCTTCATGTCCTTCCCCGTGAGTGACATCTCCCAAGCCTACCGCAGCGCCCCTGAGCGCACCGAGGACGTCTGGCAGAAGGTGCAGGGTGCTGTCCTAAGCAGGGTGGGACAGCAAGGGGCAGGGGGCAGCCCACATCTCCAAGCCTTGACCCACCACCCCCATCATCTCCAGATCCAATGGTGCTTAGTGAGGAACAACCACTCCCAGACATGCCCCCAGGAGCAGGCCTTCAGGCTGCAGCAGGGCCTGGTGACCAGCAGCGCCGAGCAAGTAAACGTTTCCCTCTGGGACACAGGGGGCATACTTGGGGCATGCAGGGCACAGGTGTGATGTGAGAGAAAATTGAGTGGGGGAGCATGAAGAGGCACTGCATGGTGGTGCTTATCACTGGACTGAGCATGTGGGGAAGCATAAAGAGAGAACATGCAGGATATGGGTTTCAAACATGTGGGCGAACACAGGAGTGCACAGGACTCCAGGAGCTCACCTGGGCATTCAGGAAGGCCATAGCAAGGGAGACCAGGCCAGCCAGAGACATCATCTCCATCACTGTTGGTCCCAGCACCAGTAGCACTGCCTAAGGGGTCCCACCTGCGAAGATGTGGAAGCAGGGGTCCCCTTGACACCCCTGCCACTGTGCTCCAGATGCTGCAGCGGCTATGTGGACGGGTACAGGAGGAGGTTCGGGCCCTGAGGCTGTGCCCCCTGGAGCCCGTTCAGGATGAGCTACTCTATGCTCGGGACCTCATCAAGGATGCCAAGAACTCCCGGGCGGTGAGCCCTCCACAGCCCACCCTTCCCCCGCAGTCTAGAGAACCCAAGAAGGCCAACCATGCTAAGCCATGCCAGCTCTGCCCTGTGCATCTGCCTTCCTAGCCTAGGCCCCCCAGAGACCTAGCAAGTCCTGGTTCTAGCCTGCTAATCATAACCCCTTCCTTCTCCAGCTGTTTCCCAGCCTCTATGAGCTGGGCCACGTGCTGGCCAATGACGGGCCTGTGCGGCAAAGGCTGGAATCAGTAGCAAGTGAGGTGTCCAAAGCTGTGGACAAGGAACTGCAGGCAAGTCCTGGAGGAAGGAGGAAGCCATGGTGGGAGCCCAGTATTGACTGAGGCCTTAGCCAAGAGCTGAAGTCAAACTGGGGAGACTCCTGGAGGGCCAGGAGGACAGGCACAGAGTCGAGACCACCCACAGTCCCACTGTGCCAAGGCATTGCTGCAATATGAGCTTGGGATTTTTTTCTGCTAGCTTTGTCCCTGAACTCTGACCGCCACCCTTTGGATATTTCTTTTTTTTTTTTTTTTTTTTTTTGTGAGACAGTCTCACTCTGTCGCCCCAGCTGGAGGGCAGTGATGCAATCTCAGCTCACTACAACCTCTACCTCCTGGGTTCAAGCGATTCTTCTGCCTCAGCCTCCCAAGTAGCTGAGATTACAGGCTCATGCCACAGTGCCTGGCTAATTATTGTATTTTTAGTAGAAATGGGGTTTCACCATGTTGGCCAGACTGGTCTTGAACTCCTGACCTCAAGTGATCCACCCACCTCGGCCTCCCAAAGTGCTGGGATTACAGGCATGAGACACTGTGTCCGCCCCCCCTCTGGGTTTTGATCCTTGGACTGACTCCCCCTGTCTATATGGTAGGGTGGAAGGAGCACTGACCAGAAAGTGGGAAAGCCTGAGTGTCCAAGACTCTGCCACTAATGGTTTTGTGACTGTAGGTGGGACCCTCAGTCTCAGCTTGAGGGGCTGGAATAGAGAAAGTCACTTCTGCTGTCGTGCCAGCCCTGACCCTGCTCACCTTGGGCCTCTGGCCTCCCTTTCCCCCAAATTAGGTGATCCTGGAGTCCATGGTCAGCCTGACACAGGAGTTATGCCCTGTGGCCATGCGGGTGGCAGAGGGGCACAACAAGATGCTGAGCAATGTGGCAGAGCGTGTCACTGTACCCCGGAACTTCATCCGAGGGGCGCTGCTGGAGCAAGCGGGACAGGACATTCAGAACAAGCTGGAGTGAGAGGCAAAGGGCAGGGCTGGGGGCTGGGCTGGATTTGGCCCAGATCACTTAGGGACTTGGGACTGGAGAGCTATCAGCAATGAATAATGAATGGCACAATCTCCATTACAAGGATCAATCTTTAACCAAATGCAACCTTGCTATTTAGGGTCTGACTGGTCTTTGCCCTAGAAATCTAAGGGCTGAGCTGGGGTTTAGGAGCCAAGGTGGTGCCCACACAGGTGTATACACACATACTCACACACATACACCAAGAATGAGAAATACACCAATGCTCCCTGGGAGGCATGGACAAAGAAAGGTCCCTGAGTTAGGTACATGGAAGCTCTGTCTTCCTCCCAGTTTTCATTGCCCCTAGAGTTCTTTCATTCTGGATCTGGGTGCTATCACTCACCAAAGCAAAAGAAAACTAGTACACATACCCATGAAACAGCCAGGCTCAAGGAGGCGGCCTTTTCTACCCTCATAGTAGCAACTAGCAGGATTTAGTTACTCAGTACCCCAGTTACCTCGCTGTGTTCCACTGGGGCTCCAGGGGCCTGACCTAGGGTCTCCTTGTTCCTTCTTCTCCTCTAATTCCTCTGTCCCCACACATAGTTGGGCTGGGGGCTCTGGGGTAGGACTAGATGTGTGCTTATGGAGAACTGAGTGTCTCAAGCCTAGGCTGCCTCCTTTCGCAGCCACATGTGCTCCATGGGCAGCCAGGCCAGGCCAGCTGGCCGTTCTCTCAGGCCTCTGCGGGAGGGAGTGGCTCAGGGGCCATGTAGGGGGCTAAGGTGCTACTGTTCTGAGCAGCCCCACCTGTGCCCACAGCGAAGTGAAGCTCTCAGTCGTTACCTACCTAACCAACTCCATAGTGGACGAGATCCTGCAAGAGCTCTACCATTCCCACAAGAGCCTGGTAAGGCTTCTGCAACCCGGCCTGGCTCGGGCACACCCTCTACCCCACATCATCCTGTCTCGCTAATCACCCTCCCCGCAAGGCCCTGGGAGGTGGGCAGCTTCCTTGGAATCCTGTTCGTACCTGCCCTTCCCCAGGCCCGGCACCTGACCCAGCTAAGGACGCTGTCAGATCCACCAGGGGGCCCGGGACAAGGTCAGGATCTGTCCTCCCGGGGCCGAGGCCGGAACCGTGACCATGAGGAGGCCACAGATGATGAACTTGGGACCAACATTGTGAGCCCCCCACTCCCTGCTCCCCTCCTTAATAACTTGGGCCTTGCCCTTAAACATGCACAACACTATCCCCTTCTACTGCTCTGGACTCCCCTCCTCACCTCACTGTGCCTGGCGTTCTGCCCCCAACCCCAATCCAGCCCAGTCTCTTCCTTCATCCCAATGGCTCAACCTCCTGAGGAGTGAGGAGCAGAATGGGCTCAAATGAGGCTTTATGAGGAGTGGGTGGCTCTGGGTGAGGCTCCTGGCCCTGCCACTTGTCTTCATGTCTGCAGGACACTATGGCCATCAAAAAACAGAAACGCTGCCGCAAGATCCGGCCGGTATCTGCCTTCATCAGTGAGTCTCCCAGCCTCTGTTCTCATGGGCACCCTCCATAGCCCCTCTTTCCCTTGAATTTTTCCCTGTCTCCCCATCCTGCTTTCTCTCCATTCCTCTGCTAGTCCCTCTAATGCTGCTGTCCTTGCAGGTGGGAGCCCTCAGGACATGGAAAGCCAACTGGGGAACCTGGGGATCCCCCCTGGCTGGTTCTCAGGACTTGGGAGCAGCCAGCCCACAGACAGTGGCTCCTGGGAAGGTCTATCTGAGCTGCCCACTCATGGCTACAAACTAAGGCATCAAACACAAGGGAGACCCCGCCCCCCCAGGACCACACCTCCAGGACCTGGTCGGCCCAGCGTGAGTCCCTAAGGCCTCACAAGAGGATCACCTTCACTTAGTGTGATGCCAGAGCCAGGGGTTTTGCCTTTAGGACCCAAATGCCAGAGACAGCAGCCTTGAGGGATTGGGCAGGAGCCCAGGCATGCCAGTGAACGGATGAGGGATTATCCAGTTTGTATGGGAGCTAGACCTTGTCACAGATAAGAAATCTTTGTCTGCCAGGCAGTATCATTCTTATTTTGGTGAAGGATAGAGCCACCAAGAACACCAAGAGACACCAAGCTTAGGAAACACTGGGTGAACCGAAGTGTAAATTTCCTTAAATGTCCAAGCCCAAAGGGGAATGCCCTGAGTGGATGGGAGGTGGGGCTTCTGGACCTAGATGAGATGTCCCACAGGACTTTCCTCCCAGCAGATGTCAGCACCTGGGACTCGTCAGGAGAATGGGATGGCTACCCGCCTAGATGAGGGGCTGGAGGACTTCTTCAGCCGAAGGGTCATGGATGAAAGTTCCAGGTGTGATGCCTAAACACACTCCCATTTTCAGCAGGGCCCAAGGCCCTAGAAGGGCTCCGTGTCCTCCCAGCTCCCATGGGAGTCTCTATAACAATGGTGCCCAAAGCCAATCTCCATGGGACATTTCCCCACATTCTCATCCTTCCCCACCCAGCCCTTAAGGTCCCATGGCCTCTGCACCTTCTCAGGACAGCTGGGAAGAATGGGGCCAGAGTGAACCACTGCAGTGGGGTGGGGGGCAGCAGCCCTGGGACAGGATACTATTAGTGGTGACAGGCCCAGGGGGCAGTGTTCCCCCTCACTGTCCAGCTGACTGCCCGGTGTCTGTCCATGAGGAACCAGCTCACTTGGAGAAGCTGAGAGGAGATGCAGGGGAGGTGGGGGAAATGGGAAGAAACAGTCAGTTTGAGGGAAAGGCTGCTGGAGGATTACAACGGGACAGGGAAGGTGAGGGCATCATCTCCCCTCAAAACTAAGTGGAAAGGGCTGCAGCACAGCAGGAGAGACCAGATGAAAGGAAAGCAGGTTTAGCAGACCCAGGCTTGAGCTTGCATCTGGCATTTGTCACTAACTTACCCCAACTACCAGCTACCCCCGGACTCTGAGGACCGTGCGGCCAGGACTCTCGGAGCCACCGCTGCCTCCACTTCAGAAGAAGAGGCGCCGGGGCCTGTTTCACTTTCGCCGGCCCCGGAGCTTCAAGGGGGACAGGGGGCCAGGGTCCCCCACCACTGGACTCCTCCTCCCTCCACCCCCACCCCCTCCCCCGACTCAGGAGAGCCCCCCCAGCCCAGACCTTCCAAGCCTCGGCAATAACTCCTCTCCCTGCTGGAGCCCAGAGGAGGAGAGCAGCCTTGTCCCTGAATTTGGTGGGGTCCGGGGGCCTTCCTTCTGCAGGAAGATGGTAAGTGAGGCAGGGGATGCTGTGTCTTCACCTTTTCCTGCCCCACACATATTCCAGTCTCCTACCCCACCCCAAGCTTAATGGGGGAATGCTAGGGCCCAGAGTTCTTGGGAATGTTGGTCACTTCTATCCTCCTCTCCTTGAGAGTGGACTAAGACCATAGCCAAGAGCATGCTGGGAGTGCTGTATGTGAATGCAGGCATTGGAAGGACTCTTTAGAAGGTCTCAGCAGGGCTTCCCCATGGCTAGGGGCTCGGTGAGGAAGGGGTCCTCCTGACAACTCCCTTGCAGCCTGGGGAGCCCTCTTCCACCAGGAACTGTTAAAAAGAGATCTTGTTCTAGGGCACTGAAGGGTTGGAGCCAGGGGAGGAGGGCCCAGCCCCTGGGACAGCACAGCAGCCGAGGGTTCACGGTGTTGCCCTTCCCGGGTTGGAAAGAGCCAAGGGTTGGAGCTTTGATGGAAAACGAGAGGTGAGTGTAGTCTGAGACGACAAACTGTGGATCCTGAGGGTACCTGTCCACCACCCTGTCCTCCCCACTCCCTCATCCCTGGTGGTTCAGTAGGGAAAGCAGATGCTTTGGAATTAGAAGCTTAGAATTAGAAGTTAGCAGCTGTTCAGCCCCCACCACATTCTTGCCATGGAATCCTGGACTGGTCACTTAACCTCTTGGAGCCTCTCCTTGTTTACTGTAAAATGAGGGGTTATAAAAATACTTACCTCTAGAGTTCTGTTTCCCAAGCAATGGTGACTTGACTATAACCTTTGTGACTGATTTTTCCCTGAGTTATTACTTACATAATATTTTTATTTAAATTAACTCATCTTTATTTAACTTAAGCTAGACCTAGGCATTATCATCTTTAAAATCACAGGCTTGTTGAATGAGTCATGTTTTTTTCTACTACACAGAAAATAAACATGTAACTATAAAGATGGAAGTATACTCATTCATGTAAGCATTTCTTGTGCCCCTGGGGAGGTATGTGTGCTGCTCTTTGGGAAACAGTTTAAGTGTCTGGGACTAATGACATGAGGATGACATGGAGACGCTAGAGCAGAAGCCCTTTCTCAGCTGCAGTCCTGCCATGGAGGAGACTTTCTTATGACCTGACCCACTGTTCTTTCAGGGCCCAGGCCCAGACCAGGAGGGCAGCACCCAGACCTGGCAGAAACGGCGCTCTTCAGATGATGCAGGTAAGAACGGTCATATTCAAGCCCTTCCTTTGACCCCTCTTCTCAGGGACCCCTCCTAATTTACCTCATTCATTTCTCCTTCCCTCTTTCTCATCCTCTCTCTCTACTCCAGCGCCTGGAGCCTGGAAGCCCCCACCACCACCCCAAAGCACCAAACCAAGCTTCAGCGCCATGCGCCGAGCAGAGGCTACATGGCACATAGGTATGGAAAGCCTCTTTCCGGCAGCAGTACTGAAAGCCCAGGGTGTGTCCAAAGAAACAGAAGCCATGGCCCCTGTGCTGGGGAATTTATGGCCAAGGTGGGGCAGTGAGAAGTCAGCACAGTGAAAATGTTTAAGGATATGTAAAAGCTGCGTCCAAAAGAGACAACCCAATCCAAACAAAGCTTCTACAGAGCAAAGGTAGCTTCTCCAGCGTTAGCAGATAGGATGTGGATGGCTCTGGTGAATTCTCTAGGGCAGCTGCAGCCTCTGGTCACCATCAGCACAGTGGTACCCTCTGTAGAGAAGGCTTATCTCTGTACCTTGCTGGGAAGAGGGTAGGCAAGTCAGACTGCCAGCAAGTATCAGCTATGCCAGGCCCACCTCACACACCCCAGCCTCCTCCAGATGTCACTCAATTCACCCTCAGCTCACACAGGAAGGTGCCCCAAACATGGGCAAGAGCTCTGCCTCGGAGGTCAGAAACCTGTGGTATTAGTCTTCCTCAGCCACCCACGATCTTAAACAAGTCATTTACTTTCTGGCTCCATGACTGGAGGAATAAAAGGGAGGGGACTGGGGATTACCCCAGGCATGACACTTCCCTTCTGCTGGCTTCAGAGCACCTTCCATTTAGGGAGCCACTAAAGAAAATCTGATCAGCTCAGCATCAACTTCACTTGCCAATGGCCTGGACTGTGACCCTCCAGCAATACTGAGATAGACAAAACCTCCCTGTAGATGGAGACACCCCCTCGGCCTCTTCCACTCCCACCACCAGCCTAGGGTGTAAGGGCCAGAAAGAGCTAAGAGCTAAGAGCTAAGCAGGCTGGTCTGGCTCGGGCCACATGCTCCCCACAGTCCCATTCCACCCATTCTGCATCTGCCCCTCTCTCCCCTGTAGTGCAGAACCAGGCCATCCTGAAACTTGGAGTGCCCGTACCCTTGCCTCCTCCTCCAAGGCCAACCCAGGACTCGGGGCATCTTGGCGATTTTTTCCACCCCACACACAGGCTAATTAAAGCACCCAAAGTAGAGCTCCATCTTTCATTAAGGAAACCACAATAGTCAGTTTCCCCACTGCACACACACCTCACAGATCCACACACAGACAATGCTCTCCAGTGTTAGACCCACAGGCTCATGTTGCTTAAAGGCCACAGGGGTGGGGGACAAGTGTACCAGGGCACCTCTCCATCTAAATCAGACCTTCAGACAGAGTTCTGGGAATGTCAGGCTGCAGCCTTGGCAGAGCCCTCAGGGCACTGCAGCCTGGATGGGCAGCCATGCCTGTGGACCCAGCAGGCCCTGGGCCCTGGCTCTGCCCCAGCAGGAAAGGGCTCGGGAACTGCTCTGCAAGAGGGACAGCTAGGCCAGAGTCCCCTCCAGAGTCGATGGCCTCAGGATGATCCTGGGAAACAAGGGCTAAGGAACATGGGCATAGAAAGGCACATGAAAGGCAGAGACACAGGAGAAAGTGGGCTTGGAGGGAGAAAGTCCTGGCCTCCAGGGCTTCACTGGATTGAGACGGGGAAGGGCTATGCAAGAATGCCTTTTCCTGCAGCTTCTCCTCTCTCCCATCCCCAGCTGAAGAGAGTGCCCCCAACCACAGCTGCCAGAGCCCCAGCCCAGCCTCCCAAGATGGGGAAGAGGAGAAGGAGGGGACCCTCTTCCCAGAGAGGACACTTCCAGCTAGGAATGCCAAGGTGAGGGCTGGCAAGGTGGGCAGGGGAGGCACTTTGATGAGGCAAAGGGACTAACTGAGCCAGCATCTTCCTTCCTCCACCAGCTACAGGACCCCCCTCTAGCTCCACAGCCTCCCAAGCCAGTGGCTGTGCCCAGGGGCCGCCGGCCTCCTCAGGAGCCAGGGGTCAGGGAGGAAGCTGAGGCTGGGGGTGCAGCTCCAGGAGTCAACAAACCCCGGCTAAGGCTGGGCTCACAGCAAGACCAAGAGGAGCCCGAAGTCCAAGGTCAGCCACCCTGGCTGAGTGGGGGGCTCGGGGCACCTCTAGGACTTTGCTGCCCACATCAGGTCCTCTTCCAGAGCATGGAATGAGTGACAACCAGGAGTCACAGCCTGAATGAGCATCCCAGCCTGAGCCCCACTCCTGTGCTAGGCCTGCTTTGACTGTTATTTCAGGGCCCCCTGATCCAGGCCGGCGGACTGCCCCCCTGAAGCCCAAGAGGACACGGCGGGCACAGTCCTGTGACAAGCTGGAACCTGATAGAAGACGGCCCCCTGACCCGACAGGTGCTGGTGGTGAGAGGGCAGGTCCCCCTTCCCACCTATCTGTCCAACAACCCCCTACCCCCAATGCCAGGTGGCCACTTGTCCCTGCCCAGGAAACAGGGCTCCCTGGATTTATCCCCAGCAGGAACCAGTGAGCCAGGAACAGACTGACAGCTGCCACAACACCTTCCTCAGCCCTTGACATGTGCCTCACAAGGACTCAGACCCCTATCCACCCCCAGCCCCCCAAGGCCCCCTGCCAGCCCCTGTCCTACAGGAGCAAGACAGCAGGACCAGGCATGGGGGAGCTGGAGGCAGGGACTAGAAGAGAGGGAGCCACCTGGAGAGATGGAGGCTCTCAATACCTGCCTCGATTCCTCTCTCTGCAGAGAGCTTCCGGGTAGGGGCCTGTCTCCTCCCCCGGGAGGGCGGATCTCTGTCCCTCTGTCCCCAGGGACTCTCTCCCCACTTGTATAGAATAAAGATCAAAATCACTGTCTGCCTCAAGTCTCTGCTATCTTCCCCATTCACTGCCTCCACCATCTGCTCCCTTCCCACAAACCCTCAGAGATTGACCACAGTGAGGAAAAGTGAGAAACATCCCACAGGGATAGACCTGGGGTTCTGAGAGGAGCAGGATTAAAAAACAGAACTGCTGAGGGAAGGGGACTAAGTCTTCAAGCCAAGGTGAGTGTTATACATAGGGTCAGGGCTGAGCCGTCTGGAGAAGGAACCAAAAGGACAGAAACCAGCACCAGTGTCTGTCCAGCTTTTGGAGGTGTAATGGGATTGGAAGCCCCGGTGTACCAGAGAGACACTGAGGAGCAGTGTGTATGTGTGTGTGTGTGTGTGCATGTGTGTGTGTGTACATGTGCATGCACACTAATGGGGGAATTATATGATGTTGTGTCATCCTGGGGGCACCCTCACTAGTCAGAATTCTCAATAACAGAGTGGCTTGTAGGTGAACAGAAGTCTCTGTGGCATGAGGAGATCAACAACTAAAGTAGCTGTCTCCTGTGGTGTCCTAGCAAATACCATTTTGGCATTCAAGACCCCACTCAAAAGCCTCTTCCTCTGTGAAGCCCTTCCTGATGCCTTCCCCACTCATCTATATTGCACCCTCCCTTAATGAGCTCCCACTGCATCCTGAGCAGGTCCGTAACATTGCACCTGTCACACTTAATTGCATTGGTGTATTGGCTTATCCTGTCTCTGTCTCCCTGTTCCATATACATCTGCCTCCCCCAGGGGCAGAGGCTGTGTCTTAATCACCTGTGTAGCCCCAGCACTTGGCACAGTGCCTAACGGCCAGGAGATGCTCAATAAATGGCTGCTACATTAATACACGAGCAGCTTAAGGGGATGGAGGGTGAAGGTAAATGCTCTTGCTTACTCATCACAGACCACAATGTGCCCAAATGTCTTCATGTGTGGTTTGCAGCTCCCCAGGCAACTCTTTACTTCCCTTCCTTACTGATTTCACCAGGAATGACTTGTTTTGCTTCCTTAAGATCTGTGCATGGCACAGCCCCTCCCACAAGGATAAGGCCATATGGGTTGAATCTCGGGGTGTGTTGGGTACCTTGTGGCACCAGGAAGAAGCCCTGGGAGTCAGTCCTTCAGCACATGCCCTCATATGACCAGGATATGAGGTTGGGTGTCCTTAAGCAATTATGTCCATTTCCTGTGTCTCCTTATAAAATGGTGGCTAGGGAACTGGACATCATTCTCAAAGCGATGACGTCCAGTAAGGTACGTGATGGTTTTTAAGAAGCCCGGGAAGATCTGCATTCGGCTGTATTCCGGGTTAATGTGAGTACATGTGTGACAAGGACAGCCCAGCACTCCTGTATATGTGACTGCAGATATCCTTAGCTAGCGTAACGATGTTGAAAGTGATGTGAGAAGGGGTATGTTTCCCAATGTGTATCTGCGGGGGGCTGTAACCGCCATGGTGTCACAGTGAGTTTATGTATTGGCGCCTGTGTGTGTCAAGATATGTGTGAGCCTGTGAGCCGTGGGTGCATGTGTCGCCATCGTTCCTCTGTGTGAATGTGTATGTGCACGCACCACTGCAGTGTGCGCATCTCTGTGATCCTGGGTGTGGGTGTGGTGTGAAGGGGAAGATGTGTGTCACTGTGTCTACGGGGGTCCTGCCTCCGAGCCACCCCCAGCCCGCCCTCCTCCCCCGGTTCTATGGCTCCCTCCCAGGCTGTGGCCCTGCCCCTTCTCTCTTCTCCCTCCCAATCCATCTGTGCGGGGGGAGCTGGTGCTGCGCCCCCCCCACCCCTCCCCATCCAGGCCCCATAAATAGCAGCAGAGCCGGAGCCGGAGCCGGCGCCAGCGGCTGGAGCAGCAAGGGAGTCAGGGCCAGGGCCAGAGAGCTGGAGAGAGGAGCCCCTGACCGAGAGCCCAGGTGAGCCCACCCTTCCTCCCCAGCCCAGCCCCAGCCCAGCCCAGCTTGCCCGTCTCCATAACAACATCTCCTGGAGCCCCCAGAGAGATCCCAGCCCTGCTCAATCCCTTCACCACCACAAGCCCCTGCTTATTTCAGGGGACCCCCAAGAACTGGGAGACTTGTCGCTGGAAGGCAGAGACTCCCCTCCCCCAGCCCAGACCCTCCCTCACATATCCAGAAAGGCACACATTGTGGGGAGGTCGATGCCCAGCCAGAGAAAGGTCCCAGTTCTGAGGAAGGTACAGGAACTGTCACACCCTCCTGGAGACGGACACACGACATCCAGGGAAGACAGACAAGGAGGGTGGGGCACTGAAACACACCAATGCACACTCAGTCAGGGAAGCATGACATGGGATCAGACAGCCTCACCCTGAGATCTGTACAGACACAGATAGAGGGACTGACCGGCCATGAACTCGGGCCGGCATACCCCTGCCTGCTTCAGCCCAAGGCTTGGAACCACTGCTGGGGGAAGGTAGCATGCGTGCATCCCACGGGCGGCATGGAGGGAGCCTCGACTCCCCAAAAATCCTGTCGCTAAGAGACAGTGCCAGTGCTGCCAAGAAGTGTGAAAACAGGGGAGGTGGGGAGGGATGTGAGGCTTGTCATAGTTGGAGCTCCTGCCAGGAGCCTGAAGGAGCTTTCAGCAGAACCCTGGTCCTGCCTCCCCAGCCCACCACCCCTCTTTTTCCATCAGCTAGCCAGAAGGGGAGTGGGGGTGGGGAGTGGATAGGGATAGCCCAGAAGGGGACCTTCCAACCTGTCTCCTGCCAAATGCAGACTCCACTCCAGAGGCCCGTCCTCTTCAGACCCCAAGGGCCTCTTCACCCCCTACTCCACCCCCTTGCCCTAGTTTAGGTCCCTCGTGCCAAGACTGAGTGCAGTGCTGGCTCCAACACCAGTCGGGAAATAGCAGAAGGTGCTGAGGCAGCCGAAAGTGTAGATCAATCGATGGCCTACGAGCCAAGACTGCCAGGAACATCCCCACCCCAACCCTTCAGCCCTCTCCAGCCCCATCCACACATACCCAGGCCAGCAGCACAGAGCTTCTGTGCAGGAGTGGGAGGCTCAGGTCCTCTGCCCTCCCCTGCTCAGAGCTCTGATGAAGCCAAGCAGAGGGCAGGGGAAGCAGGAGGTCCATGAGACCCCAGGGTCTAGGGAAGGAGGTTAAGGGGTGGGGCCCAGGGACGCCAGAGTATAGACCCCTCTGCTGGCAGGTGTTCCCTTTCCAGGGTCCAGGCCACCTGCTCTGTCCCCACAGTGACATGTCGGACCCTGAGATGGGATGGGTGCCTGAGCCCCCAACCATGACGCTGGGGGCCTCTCGGGTGGAGCTGCGGGTGTCCTGCCATGGCCTCCTGGACCGGGACACACTCACCAAACCCCACCCCTGCGTGCTGCTCAAGCTCTACTCTGATGAGCAGTGGGTGGAGGTGAGAGCAGCTCGGGTTTCTCCTTAACTAACCTGGGTTAAGCTTGGGAAGGAGGGAGGCTGGGTGGGACCAGTGAAAGCCTTGCAGGGAAATGTGTGGACTCCTGGGCACCTTTTCCAGGCCGTTTGTATAACCTTGGATATGGAGTCCCAGAGGGTCATGAGATTGCTCCAGAGGCCGTGGGGTTGCTCCCAAAGGCCTCATGATAGCCCAGAGGATACCCAACCAGAGAAAGGTCCCAGTTCTGAGGGAGGTACAGGAACTGTCACACCCTCCCGGAAATGGACATACCACTTCGGAGGAGGACACACACGGAGCGTCCAGTGGGCAGGCAGCACCCCAAGCTCAGGGATCAGCTTAAGAAGAGAAGAGCTGGTTGCTGGGGATGTGGGGGTCTACGAAGAGCTGGCATGACCAGGGCAGTCGAGGGCAGGGAAAAGTATCCTTGGTTCCCAGACAGCCCTCACTTCCCCTCAACCACCACCACAGGTGGAGCGCACGGAGGTGCTTCGCTCCTGTTCCAGCCCTGTCTTCTCTCGGGTGCTGGCCCTCGAGTATTTTTTTGAGGAGAAGCAGCCCCTGCAGTTCCACGTGTTTGATGCCGAGGATGGAGCCACCAGCCCCAGAAATGATACCTTCCTCGGCTCTACGGAGTGCACCTTGGGCCAGGTCTGCATTCCCGACCTCCCCACCCTACCCTACCCTACCTCCATCAGCTTTTGCCTCTGGAAGCCAAAGTAAGAGACAGTATGAGCTCTACAGCTAGTTCAACCCAGCCTTGGCTCCCACATCTCTGCCACTCACCAGCTGTGTAGCCTCAGGAAAGATACTTAACCTCTCTGAGTCTGAGTTTTCCTATCTAAAAAATGGGGGAGTGGTCAGAGTGCTCCCCTCTTCAGGCTGTTGTAAAAATTGAGCCCAACTCTAGCCCAAGTTAAAATGCCAACCCTTGCGGACACTCAGAGAACATTTATTATTCCATCCCTTGTACGTGGTGGAGGCAGACGGGGATGTCACAGCTGGGTCTCCCTCCACCTCCATCCCTAGATTGTATCACAAACCAAGGTCACTAAGCCATTACTGCTGAAGAATGGGAAGACTGCGGGCAAGTCCACCATCACGGTAGGCAAGATCACCCGTACTCTTGGTCCTGGTATTCAATGCACCTGCATGGACACCCATGGTGATATCAGGCCCAGGACCACCCCCACCTAAGCGAAAGGGGATGGGTGGCCCTTGTGGTGGGGATAGGGGAGTCCTGCCACTTGTATCCTCCTTACAGATTGTGGCCGAGGAGGTATCCGGCACAAACGACTATGTGCAACTCACCTTCAGAGCCCACAAGCTGGACAACAAGGTTGGAACCCCAGAGTCCAGGCCCCCAACTCCCCTGTCCATCCTAGGCCTCCCACCCAAGACAGTTCCCAGGAGCCCAGGCCTGGTCCCTTCCTAGTGTGAGTCCCTCCCCCACCCTCCTTGCAATTTTCACCAGCCTCAGGGGCCCTTTCTCCTGTATCTTCAGGATCTGTTCAGCAAGTCTGACCCTTTCATGGAAATCTATAAGACCAACGGGGACCAAAGTGATCAGCTGGTCTGGAGAACTGAGGTTGGTGCCTGGGGCTATGGGGATGAAGGGAGGGAGAGCAAAGTAAGAAAACCCAGACAGGAGCTGACCAGCCACTTGGTGCCTCTCCAAGGTGGTGAAGAACAACCTGAACCCCAGCTGGGAGCCGTTCCGCCTGTCCCTGCATTCCCTATGCAGCTGTGATGTCCACCGACCTCTCAAGGTGAAATCCCAACCAAGCCAGCACAGCTACTTAGAGCAGCCAACCTGCTGTCTAAGACCTTTCCCCTGTGTGCAGCAAGCCTCCCTCCATGTGACAAGCACATCCCACTGTGGGATAAATATCAGGTCACAGCTCAGTGTTAAACTTCCCACATGTGTGCCTGTTATCAATGGCCAAAGTCCCTGGCAGATTGAGCCAAAGAGCAAAGTTCAGCAGGTGGCCTCTCTGGGCAAGTTGAGGATGTCTGTTTGGACCTCGAGACTGTGAGGCCCCTACCTCCCTGAGTCCCCCTACCCCCCATGAACACCGCAGAGCGTCTCCAACCTGACCCCACCCCTCCCCCTGTCTTCTCAGTTCCTGGTGTATGACTATGATTCCAGTGGGAAGCATGACTTCATCGGCGAGTTCACCAGCACTTTCCAGGAGATGCAGGAAGGGACGGCAAACCCTGGGCAGGAGGTGCCACAAATATCCCACCCCCAAAATCCCACCCAGATCCCTGGGAGAATCCTGAGGGTGATGCTGAAGAGATCACTATAGGTGATAGTAGGTGGAGTGGGTGGAAAGCACCTGGGCGCAGCTGAAGGATGGAGCCACGGGGATCTTGTTCTGGGAGGCTCTGCTGGAAGGGGGAAAGAGGGGTCACCTGATGGACTTGTGACCCTGAGCTTGTGGGGTGGGGTCTAGATGCAGTGGGACTGTATCAACCCCAAGTATCGGGACAAGAAGAAGAATTACAAGAGCTCAGGGACAGTAGTGCTGGCCCAGTGCACGGTAAATTTCACTTCCTGCTTCAACCCTTACCCCAGCCCCTGCCCCTACCATACTCTCAGATTCAACCCTTCCCTTGTTTCAAAGACCAGCTTCTCTGCTTCTGGGAACTGAAAATCCTTGCCCTATCTCACCCCCAACTGCAACCCAAAAAACTCTGGCTCCCCCATGTTCCCCAATGAAGCCCTACCCAAGCTCCCTCCTCAAAGGACCACCCCATCCCCTTGCCTTACCCTTCTCCCTACCTCCAGGTGGAGAAAGTGCACACCTTCCTGGATTACATCATGGGTGGCTGCCAGATCAGCTTCACGGTAAAGACCCAGAGGGTGAGCACACAGGCAAGAGGGAGGGGCTGAGAGCATAGAGAACGGAAGGAGAATCTCCACTGCCTACACTTGGGCTGCTCATGAGCCTCGGCATT
The DNA here is from genome assembly GCA_963573385.1 of Cacajao melanocephalus. Classification (NCBI taxonomy): domain Eukaryota; kingdom Metazoa; phylum Chordata; class Mammalia; order Primates; family Pitheciidae; genus Cacajao; species Cacajao melanocephalus. Next base: position 52,747 of record CAUYLG010026843.1, read on the forward strand.
GTCAGCTTATGCCCCCGGATCACGAGACAGCCACCTGTAGCCTCCCCCGCACTTGTCATAGTCCTCCCTCCACATCCAGCTCTGGCCTAGGCTCCATGGTGGCTCTCAGGGCTGCAGCATGGCCTTTTTCCCACCCCCACCCCACCCAGGTGGCCATCGATTTCACCGCCTCCAATGGGGACCCGAGGAGCAGCCAGTCCCTGCACTGCCTCAGCCCTCGACAGCCCAACCACTACCTGCAGGCCCTGCGTGCAGTGGGAGGCATCTGCCAGGACTATGACAGGTAGGAGGAAGTGGGACGGGAGGGAACAGGCAGGGAGGCCTTGCCCGACGGACCCCACAGCCTTTTCTTCTTCCCAGTGATAAGCGGTTCCCAGCTTTTGGCTTTGGGGCTCGAATTCCCCCCAACTTTGAGGTAGGCTGATGTGAGAAAAGGAAGGAGATGGGGGTGGGGCTTGTCAGACAGGAAAGAAAGGCAGGCCCTCACAGCTCCCGCCTTGCCTGCACAGGTGTCCCATGACTTTGCTATCAACTTTGACCCGGAAAATCCTGAATGTGAAGGTAAGAGGGGAGATTTTCATCTGCCCCATCTCCCCCAAGACACACCCCACGCAGGAGCACAGACTCCATTTCCAGGGGCCCAGCTCCTTGTCCCTTCCACCCATCCCAGACCTGTCTGCATCGGGTGAGGCTTCCAGGGCCGAGGCCCAGCATCTGTCCCCCAAGCTCTCCCCACCAAGGGACTATCCAACTCTCTCACTGCTCAGTGAAGTAACTCAAGGCAGAGGGCAGTCCTCAGACCTGGATGCACTTCCTTGCTTTGAGGAGTGTCAGAAGGATCCCTTGCTCATTTTTACCAGCTTCACCACTTCTCTTCACCCACAGAGATCTCAGGGGTCATCGCCTCCTACCGTCGTTGCCTGCCCCAAATCCAGCTCTATGGCCCCACCAACGTGGCCCCCATCATCAACCGTGTGGCTGAGCCAGCCCAGCGGGAGCAGAGCACTGGCCAAGCCACGGTAAAAGGAGCTTCCCCATGTGTCTTCAAGTGGTGCCGGGCCAGGGCCTGCCTGCACCTTGGTGGAAATAGTGTCAACACCCTTGCACACAAAGCCAACCCTTCCACCCTCTCTGCTGGCCCTCAGAAGTACTCGGTGCTGCTGGTGCTCACTGACGGTGTGGTGAGTGACATGGCTGAGACCCGCGCTGCCATCGTGCGTGCCTCCCGCCTGCCCATGTCCATCATCATCGTAGGCGTGGGCAATGCTGACTTCTCTGACATGCGACTGCTGGATGGCGATGATGGACCCTTGCGCTGCCCCCGAGGGGTGCCTGCAGCCCGAGACATTGTCCAGTTCGTGCCCTTCCGAGACTTCAAGGATGTAAGCCCCCTGGGCCCCTTCTGGCTGGAGGACTCCCTGGTTTCTCATGTCCCCAAATCTGACCTTCATCTTCCACCATTTGGTGTCCTGCTAAGGAGGATGGAGCCCAGCCGGCCACCCTGAAGCCCCACCCCTCCCTCAGCTGACCCTACCTCCCCTACTCTTTCTCCCACCCCTAACCACATTGCTGTCCCCACCCCCAGGCTGCCCCCTCTGCACTTGCCAAGTGTGTCCTGGCAGAGGTGCCGCGGCAGGTGGTGGAGTACTACGCCAGCCAGGGCATCAGCCCTGGGGCTCCCAGGCCCTGCACACTGGCCACGACTCCCAGCCCTAGCCCGTGACTGCCACCCTCTGGACCGATACTCCCTCAGCCTCTCAGTGAGTCCTGGGGGACCCAAAGGAGTGGACATAGAGGGTGCAAAGTGGGGCTTGGTAGAGCCCATCTAGGCTGGGTGTAGTGTAGAAGAGAGCGCTTATGACTCTCCCACCACCTCCCAGGTGCCTGTCCTGACCCTCGTGACTCCAGTGACCAATGCCTCCACCTCTTGGACCAGCTGTGCCCCTTGGGTCCTGGACGTGAGTGGTGGGCCCTGCTCCCATCTCTCCAAACCCCATACCTTTCAATGCTGTGGCCCCTCAGTGACTTCCTTGGGTGATCCTGACTTTCTGGTTGTTAATAAAGAGAACCACTCCTAGCACCTCAACCTCTAACTGTCATGCCTCAGATGCCCACTGGGCAGCCTGCAGCACCCCCCAACACACACCATAAGATATGAGGACCAGCACCTTTCAAAATCTGAGCCAGCACTCCCCAGGCAGGCTGCTGTCTCTGCAGTCTTACCCCAACTATGTGCCAGTGGGGTCTGAGGAGCCCCCACCCTCACCTCCCAACCCCAGGGGGTCTGGGCATCATGGGGGTAAATTAAAGAAGCTAGGGGGATAATTAGGGGCTGTCACGGGGGCAGGCTGATGCTTTCTTATAGCTGTCTCCAGAGAGGACCTGCTGAGTCCCCCAGGAGCTGAACCCCAGCCCCCACACAGCTGTGGGGCGGGCCAAGAATGGGTGCTGGGGTACTGAAGGAGGGCAGCAGGTCTGCTAGTGAATTGGGAACATAGTGGGCATCTAAGGCCTGTACAGCCTGGTTTCCTGGGTGTGTCAATGTGTGTGTCTGTTCATGGCCTTAATGGGTCACACGCATGGACTCAGGGATGTGGCATGCATGAACACACACACACATTCACACACTTAGTGATCACATCAGCAACAACAGCAAATATTATTGTTTAGCATGTGTCAACTTTATGTTAAGTGCTTATTTAAATGCATTTATTCTCAGTAGGTAGTTACCATTATTTTCGCAATTTTTCTGAATATCAGGTGAGGCTTGATTTTAATTCACCTAGGTTAAAAAACTGGTAGAACTACAACTTGAAACAGGATCTTACTCTGCCACCCAGGCTGGAGTGCAGTGGCATGATTATGGTTCACTACAGCCCCGAACTCCTGGGCTCAAGTGATCCTTCCACCTTAGCCTCTTGAGTAGCTGAGACTCCAGGTGCATGCCATTACATCTGAATTACTTTATTTTATTTTATTTTTTTGGTAGAGACAAGGTTCTCGTTATTTTGCCCAGGCTGGTCTCAAACTTCCTCCTTGGCCTCCCAAAGTGTTGGGATTACAGGCATGAACCACTGCGCCCCACCTAAAGCACCACTCTTAGTCACCACAGTGTTTTTTTTGTTTGTTTTGTTTTGTTTTGTTTTGTTTTGTTTTAGACAAGGTCTCGGTCTTGTTGCCCAGGCTGGAATGCAATGGCATGATCTCAGCTCACTGCAACCTCCACTTCCTGGGTTCAAGCAATTCTCCTGCCTCAGCCTCCCAAGTAGCTGGAATTACAGGCATGCACCACCATGCCCAGCTAATTTTGTATTTTTAGTAGAGACGGGGTTTCTCCATGTTGGTCAGGCTGGTCTTGAACTCCTAACCTCAGGTGATCTGCCCACCTGGGCCTCCCAAAGTGCTGGGATTACAGGTGTGAGCCACCGCATCCAGCTGCAACTTTTTTTTTAAGTATATTCAGGTGACCCAGGAGTATCATTCTGAGACCCAGGTATGTGTACTGTATATGTGACCTAGTTGTATGCTCAGGTGCCTATAGATGGGTCTGTCTGCCTTTGTGTGCCATGCAGGTGAGAAAAGTGAACAAGAAAGCAGTGGCTCTGAATTACAGCTCCAGGGCAGGCAAGGATAGACACAGGTGAAATTTAGAGTGAGAGTAAAAGAGCTGGATTCCTGAAAGGACCCTCCCTGCCCCATCCTCTCCCTTCAACAATGAGGGTGGAAGGGGATGAAGAAAGAGAGGCTAAAGGTCTGTGAGAGAGAGAATCCAGAGCCAGAGAGCCAGTGGCCAATGGTGGGGAAAGGAAAGGAGACGAGAGAAATTCTGAGAGCGATAGAGGAGAGGACTCCCATTGCAGGCTCCTAAGTGGAGGAGGGATGAGCTGAGATAGAGGAGGGGGAAGAGGGAGCAAGAACTGTGATGGGAAGAGAAGAGACAGCTGGGGAGGGGGTGGAGAGAGGGGGTAGAAAGGAAGAGGGACATATGGGAGCCTCTTCCCCCATGCCCGAACACTTCTCCCATTTATTATGTCCAGTAGATGACAGATGACAGTAACTAGTGAGGTGGCTGCTCCCAGCACAATGCCTGTGCTCTGCCCAGAGGCCACACCTGCCCCTACTTAGGCTGCTGAACTGGAGGGTTGGGTTACCATGGCAACTATGAGACCTGGATAGCCACAGACAGGGCGAGCTGGGCCACTGAGGCTTCTGAGTTTGGTGGTGGTGGTGAGAGGGGAGGATCCATCTGTTCCAGTGCCTGCCCCTCCACCCCATTTCCATTGGCTCCCCATAACAGATGTGCCACTCAGCTCCAGGTGGGGACTTCCCTTTCTCTCGCTCTCTCTCTCCCTCTCCCACACACAGACACACAAAACAGTAGCCTGAAGCAAGGATAAAGAATGAACACTTCTTAAATTGCAAGAACATTTAGCCGATTGCATTAGAATTCTGCCTGGACTTCAAGTTTAATTCACAAAAGCTGCACTCTCTCAGTTCCTTGTCATCCCAGGAGAAGTCTTGCCTCAGCCCTTAGAGAGGGAGGCAGGAGGTGGCAAGAGCACCCGGTGCAGGTCTGGAGGACCAGGCATCCTGGAGGGAGCTGCAGAGAACCCATGTGTGTGCTCACAGAGAAACCAGGCTCCCTCACCTAGGCTGCACATCCCCTGCCTAGGCTGCAGTGGGAAACTGGAGCAGGATAGGAGGTGCCATTGGCAAGACTGTCTTGGGGACTTCTTGGGGAGACCACTGGGACTTCCATACTGGGGAGATGCCAGAAATGGAAAAGTGTCAGAAATTATCCAATCCAAATGAGAATTAGATGAAGTAACACAGGCTCAGGAAGCAATCGATTTGCTCAAGGTGACAGGGAGATCCCATGGAAGAGCTGGGACTAGCACCCAAGTTTCCAGACTTCTGCACAGGGCTCTCTCCCAGCCCACACCGGCAACCCACAGAGCTCACTCTTCAGGCCTTTGCCACTCTGGACCCTGGAGGCCACAGAGTTGGGCACGGGAAAAGCATCTTAGATAGAGTTCCTAGTCTATCTAGTTGCTGGGCATTGAAATCTTGAAATGCCTTAGTGCTAAAACGGGGAGGTTACAAGCTTCAGAATGAAAATACAGCCTCATTGCTAATTACAGCTTTAATGTGTTACAGGTTGAAAACCTTGAATTAGAAACTAAACTGAGGTGGGAGCTGCATCCCTCCCCCACCTCCCATTCCCTGTGTCACCACACTTCCACCCCCCAGTGCCTGGCACGGGTCCCTGCAGAACTCAGCGTGCTAGTCATGTGGGCCGGGTTTCTGTGTACGACCTGCGTAAGGGGAGGGGACCCCTCTCCAGAAAATGTCCAGCATCTAAACTCGGGCATGACTCGAGAACCCAAAAGCTTTGGGGATATTTGTGTGGTCATATAGGGCGTGGCTTGGGCCAGAAGGCGCTCTGATTACGATGCAGAGAACGGTGCAGCCGCCTCCTGGGCGGTGCCATCCCATCCAGCCCCCACTACACCACAGGGTGCCCTGAACGGCTCAGAGGAAGAGGTGGGAGGGGTCCCCGGACTCGGGGCCGCTCGAGGTTAGCCGGTCACAGCGAGCCTTATAGAGATCGCGCTCCCGGGCCAGGCGGGCCACTTCGGCCCGCAGCGCATCCAGCTGGGCGGCCAGGCGGGCGCGCTCGGCCTCCAGCCCGCGCCGCTGCTGCAGCCGCTTGGAGCGACAGGCCTGCGCGTAGCCGCGGTTCTTCAGCGTGCGGCGCCTCTGCTTCAGCCGCAGCGCCTCGTCGCGCCCGCAGCCTCGCAGCTGCCGGTTTAGCTCCCGCACAGACATCGAGACCAGCGCCGCGTCGGAAAACCGCTCGGCCAGCTGCGGAGGGAGAGTGCACGGACGGGGTCACCGCCGGGTCGCACCCGGCTGGGCCCTGGGGGCACGACGCTTCCTGGCCCCGCCCCGGGACAGCCCCGCCCCGCCCCGGCTCCCACCTTCACCGGAATGCTCGCGCTTCCGCGCAGTCCGTTTCGGTGCAGACCCCTCCCTAGGCCCCGACGCTCCCCGGTCCCTCCAGCTGAGCGTTGCTCGAGCCGGGCGGGCGCCCCACGGTGCAGGGCCACAGTCAGGCGAGCCTATCGCGCACCTGAACCCCGGGCCCCTCTCTGAGGTCCCCGGCATTCCGCTCTAGGCCCGAGTGTGTCCAGTGGACCCGCACCCAGACACCGCCCAACCCTGCAACGCTCTGCGTTTCCCTGTCCTGAAGCCTGCAACCCGGTGACCCTCACAGGATTTGGATTACATCGTAATGCCCTCAACACCCCCATCTGTGTCTGTAATTAATAGGATGAGTCCCAATCCTTCCTGAGAATGTTGGGGGCTGGGAAGCCCGAAGTCTTGAAAAGGCCAATCTAAACCAGTCTTAACCCGGCTCCATTCCACAGGTAACCCTTTCCCTGGTTTCCATACACCGTGTGTCTGTTTACCTCCCGGAGTCACCCAGTCCCCAGCTCAATTCTTCCCTTTGGGTCCTCTGCTACTCTTATCTTCCCCCTGCTCCTTCTGGTTCAGCCTACTCATTTCTCTCCATTTTGAGAAAAGCGGGAGAAGCAGAATGTAGTTTTCTCCGTCTGATTTCTTTCAAGGGACCTTCTTCCCTTCTCCTGCCCTCTGTCCCTTGCCCCAGTCCATAACCCCCTCTGGGAGCTCCCCTCCTCTCTTGGGCAGTCCTCCTCCCTCGGCCTCCCTCCCCTCAGGCCAGCTTGCTGACCACTCACCTGGACATGCTGGCCTCCTGTCTCTTCTGGGCTCCCTGGGTAGTAGCCATGGGGCCCATCAACAGGGACTGGGCCCTGACCCTGCAGCAGCTCCACAGCCTCTTCAGGACTCAGCCCCAGTGCCTCCCCAGCCCCCAGCTGCTGCTGCAGGGTAGCCAGCCAGTACAGCTCCTCCAGGCCTGGCCGGGAGCCCTCGGTCACCCCCACCATGCCTGGTTCACTGAAGGTGGGTGAAGGAGGCACTGAGCTGTAAGGTGTGGAGCCTAGTGAGGCTGTAGGGGGGCCAGGTCGCCCCTCAGAGGGCTCCTGCTTTACCTCGAACTTCATCAAGTCAAAGTCATTGACATATTCCATGGCCAGGGGGCTGGGGGGCAGGGCCATTCTGGAGCTGGGCTGGAAGGAGTGCACCTGCAAAGAGAAGGAGACGTCTGGAGCACATGGAGGCCACCTGCCATCCCCTCTTCACCAAGTCCCTCTTCCCTTAAAGCCTAAGTGCCCTGGAGCAAGAGTTTGGGAAAGCCAGAGGGATGATGCAGCTCTGTCCACTGCACAGTCCCCGCCAGGCTGCGGAGCATCCTTTCAGGGGGCAGGGGCTCCTGACAGGAGACAAGCAGCTGAAGGCCTGAAGGAGGAAGAGGACAGCACAGCCTCTCACCTCACTGATGCCTCAGGATCTGTGAAAAACAAGAGCAGTATGGCAGTGCTCCCAACCCTGGTGCTGAGACATGCCGAGAGGTCTGTCATCTCAAGAGGCATCATTCCATTTCCAAGCCGTTTTTTAAAATTGCTTAATTAACTGTGACAGAGTAAGTGTATATTTTAGGACAGTGGGAAGGCATGTATGCTGTGAATTTTAAGATACAAGGATAATGTGCTGTTACACCTCTCTGTCTCTCAAAGCAGTCAGGGCAGTACCTTGCATCTAGAAGACCCTCAGTGTACATTTGTTCCATGGATTAATCAATCAATGAATCCCTTTTGTAGGAGCAAGAGGCTTTGTACAGAAAAAAAGAAAGGTCCTAGAATTAGTTCTAGAAAGATAAGGATCAACTGGCCACCATCTTTCATCAAGGCCGGTCTCTCCAAGGGGAACCAACCAAGATTGATTTTCCTTCTTCTGTTCAGAACTTGCTATGTTGTGTGAACTCGAGCAGATCACCTTCACCCTTCCAACCCATTTTCCCTTTTTCCCTTCTGTTCAATGAGGGAAGTTAGACTTTGTAACATATACCAAAGAGTGTTCTCTGGAACACTGATTCTGAGCAATACCCATGAAGAGGTCTGCGCTCAGATAATTTTGAGAAATGTTGCCTCCTATCCCCACCTCTTACACATTCATGTAGCACAAGAGCATAGTAACCTGAGCGATCCTTTAGTAAACCATCTGTTCAAGTTCAACACAAAGTGTCCTAAACTTATGTCATCAAGGAACTCTCCTGTCTGTTATCAACCATGGGGCACATGTTCACCTGAGGAACTTCTGGCTGGGGGACCTCAGATATCCTTCCCAGTCTGGATGTCCAAGCTCTAGTCAAGCTCCCAATTCCAGTAACTCCCACCCCATCCCCAGAAGGAGCGCGGCAGGGAGTGCTCATCCCCAGGGCTTAGACTTCCACTCCTTCTTTTTTTTTTTTTTTTTTTTGAGATGGAGTCTCGCTCTGTTACCAAGTTGGAGTGCAGTGGCATGATCTCGGCTCACTGCAACCTCCGCCTCCCAGGTTCAAGCAATTCTCCTGCTTCAGCCTCCTGAGTAGCTAGTACTACAGGCGCACGCCACCACACCCAGCTAATTTTTGTAGTTTTTTTAGAGACGGGGTTTCACCATGTTGGCCAGGATGGTCTCAAACTCATGACCTCATGATCCATCCACCTCGGCCTCCCAGAGTGCTGGGATTACAGGCGTGAGCCACTGCTCCTGGCCAGACTTCCACTCCTTCTTGCCTAGGTAGCCTAGGTAGCCCTCTTTCCAATGCCCCAAGCCTAGGTAGCCCTCTTTCCAGTCACATCTCAGAACCCCAGGCTTTACCCAGAGAGGCAAGAGGAAGACCCAGGCCTCTCTCTTCCTGTTCCAGGGCAGGGTTGCCGCCCTCTCCATTGAACCTGTCACCCTTGAGAGGACAGAGGGGATGGAAACAGACACAGATTAAAGAAACTGGGCCTTGGCAGAGGTGATGGTGAGACACTGAGAGAGGTATCCAGAAAGAATTGGATGTACAGAAGGGGTAGTGGGAGAGGTTGTTTCTCTTTCTGATGTGATAGCAGTGAGGGACCCAGGCCAGTCAGGGTGGGAATAGAGTAGGGTACCAAAGTGTGAGGATTTTTGGAAACAGAAAACAGAGAGAAGGTGTTGAAAGATGGGCTCTAGGTGAGCGGCCTGGCACTCAGGTAGGTCCTGAAAATACTCACTTTAGGGATGGCAGAGAGGATGTGGTCAGTTCCAGAGCCAGGCAGGCACAGCTTCCCGAGAGACTGAAGCCTCCATGGAGCAGGGTCTGGTGCCTCTCTGCTCAGCTCCAGGGGGCTGTGGGCACAGAGCCCAAAGGGCATTCTTAAAGGGCCAGCTCTCTGAGGTCATCTGTGGTCCTGAGGCCTCTAACCAATGGGGTAAGGAGATCATTTGCATAGCTTATTGGCCTGGGGTTGGGGGAAATGGAGAGAGGAGAGTCCAAGTATGCTTGTTCTCAAAGAAGGAGAGGGGGCATCTTCCCCAACAGAGCTCCTCACTGATGATCCAACTCCTGAGTGCTCAGTTTTCCACTTCGGACAGCCACATGGGCCTCAACCACCACCCCTCCATGTGAACACAACCCTCAGCCCTAGTCATGGGTAGCCTGGGACTGGAAAACAGAGCCAGACAAGCTCCCAGCACCCCCACCTTCCAAAGCCCTGCAGCCCCTCATCCGTGATTTGGAGACTATAAGCTCTCCCAGGCCCACTCTCACCTGGCCTATTGGGTCTGATTCCTAATTTCAAGAATCCTCACATTTCTGCCTCTGCCCTACCTTCATGCTGACTGGTCTTATGCCCCTCATAGCCATTGCATCAGAAAGGAAAGCAGCTTTTCCCACAGGGGATCTCCAGGACTTGACCATCCCGTATTTTGCTTGTCCCATTCTTGCTGATCTCAGCCTCAGGACAGGCAGCCCAGCTTGGGAGAAGGAGCAGGAGAAAAGAGAGCAGGGAACTCTGTTCCTTCCTTCTGGGCCTCAATGGACATTGAAATCTAATCACCACCAGTCCATCGGAGACACTTTTGTAACTGCCCTCGCGTGCCCTCTGCTTCCTCTCACCTCTTCCCTGTGTGTGTCTCTGCCCCTCTCTCCTCCTCTCTCTCTTCTAGTTCCCAGATGGCTGGGGGGTGACCTACATTTTCAGCCTAATCCCCTAACACCTCTTAGAGCTATCATCCCCGAGTAGGAGTTGGAACAGGGATACTAGGAATTATCCGAGGAGATGTTTAAACCTGTCCGAAGCTTTTTAAATAGGGTCTATGGAGTTAAAGGCCACTCCCTACCTTCTGAGGCCACCAGAATACTCCCATGGAGTTAACAGGCCCTCTTTCTAAGCACAGAGACCTGGGTGTCCATCAGCCCCCAAAGGTCATCACTTATAAAACTTAACCTGGTCCCAGCCTTAGACATTCAGGAAGAGCTGGCGGATACTGATTATCTAAGATGGTTGTTTTTGAAGTGTGGTCCCGAGAGCAGCAGCATCCGTATCACCTGGGAACTTGTTAGAAATACACGTTATCTGGTCTCACTTTAAATCAACTGAGTCAGAAACTCTGGGGGTGGAGCCCAGAAATCTGTTTTTTAAGGCCCTTTCAGCAAGTCTGACATGCTTGAAAGTTTGAAGGCCAGGCACAGTGGCACAGGCCCGTAATCCCAGCACTTCGAGAGTTCAAGAACAACCTGGCCAACATGGTGAAACCTCGTCTTTACTAAAAACACAAAAATTAGCCAGGTATGGTGGTGGGCGTCTGTAATGCCAGCTACTCAGGAGGCTGAGGCAGGAGAATCACTTGAACCTGCAAGGCGGAGGTTGCACTGAGCTGACGTAGTGCCAGTGCACTCCAGCTTGAGCAACAGAGAGAGAATCCATCTCAAAAAAAAAAAAGTTTGAGAACTGCACAGAATGCCTACAGTCTACCCAGCTTCCCTTGAAGGGGCAGGAGGTGTGTGTATGTGTATGTGTCTGTCTGTGTGTACATATATGGTCTCTCCTATCATGCTTTCCACACACATGTTAGAAAACCTAGATCAGATGACATCACTGTCTTCCCACACCTGGGTCTCTGTTTTAAGGAACAGAAACCATCATCACCATTCAAGCTTCTCTGTGTGACTGCCTGGATCTACTGCTGTTTTCTTAAAAGAATCAAAAAGCCTAAGGCCTAGGAACCAACCACAAAATGGGAATGAGGATCATGGAGAGAGAGGACCCCACACACATGCCCATGGAATATAGCCCTCTAAAGTGGACACCCAGGAAAGAGACTCTACAGTTTCCCTGGTTGAAGAAAGAATGGGAAATATTGAGTGCAGCCCGCTTTTCATTCCTGCTCTGGCCTGGCCAGACACTTGCCCCCAACCAGCAGCTGTCAGGTCTGCACTGATCCTCTTGTTTACTGGAGGGCTCAAAGGAGAGGTGGGAGGGCTAAGCTGCTAACGGGCTAAGGGAGTCAGACTAAACAAGCTCAGGCGAGTTGAGCCGCTAGGGGCTCAGACCAGGCACCACTAAACCAGGGAAAGGAGCTGGGGGAGTGAGGGTTGGGCTGAGGCTGGGCCCAGTCTGGGCCAGAGGAAAGGACCAAGGGCATAGAGAGGAGAGTCTGTGGCAGTCAGTGGGGACCCAGAAAGCAGATCCCATCTCCCATATGCACTAGAGACTGGGAAATGAATACTAACACAGATAGGCTCAAGGACATCTGGAGACAGGAAAATAGGGATGAAAAAGATGAAGCCAGCGTGACTCCAGGAATAACAGAACAGAGGAAGAAGACAAGGAGGCAGTAGGTGTAGACATGGGATAGAGGACAGGACAAGTAAGGGGCTCCATAGGGATTTGGATTAAAGGAGACGGAGAGATGTAGGCACATGGAAGAGATGGGTAAAGAGAGGAGGTCTTCCCGGAGGGGACCACAAAGGGAGTAGGAGACAACAGGAGAGGTGGAGGGGAACAAGGAAGGAAGGGACAGGACATAAGATTGGGGACGAAGACCTAGACACCAATTCAAAGAAAGAGACACATACATAGGCCACAGAGGAAGAGCAATGGCCAAAGGACAGAAACATAGAAAGATATGGCTGGAGTGATATTGGACCATGGAGGAAGAGGGCCAGGCAGGCAAAGGGCCTGCAGGAGTCGGGTAGAAAATGAAGAGAAAGGAGAGAAGATGAGAGAGTCAGCATTCCAGGATGCTACCCTCCTCTCCCCTGTCCTGTACTCTTATTTTTGGAACCCTGAAAGCCTGGTTCTCTTTCCCAGTTCTGGATCATTGTATCTAGGTCTTTAGTAATGGATCCAAATCCTCAACCTCTTCTTGGTGTACCTCCTACATTCATTTGACAAATGCATATTAAACACCTATTCTGCACCAGGCCCTGTGTAAGGCATTGGTGACACCTCAGTAACTTAGACTCATACCAGCCCTGACTTCATGAAACAGTAACTTAGACTGATACCAGCCCTGACTCCAAGAAACTTACAGACTGATGAAACAGGGAAACATCAAATTATTGCCCTTTGGCTGGGTGCAGTGGCTCACGCCTGTAATCCTAGCACTTTGGAAGGCCAAGACAGGTGGATCGCTTCAGCCCAGGAGTTTGACACCAGCCTGGGCAACATAGCAAAACCCTGTCTCTACTAAAAATACAAAAATTGAGGTGGGAGGATCACCTGAGCCTGGGGAGGTCGAGGCTGCAATGGGCCATGTTGGCACCACTGAACTCTAGCTTTGGCAACAGAATGAAACACCAACTCAAAAAAAAAAAAATTATTGCCCTTAGGCACAGGCAGGAGTGGCCCCTGCGCTGGGCCCTGTGCTTTAGAAGGCTCCACTCTGGCCCTCCTCTGGCTATATCCCACCACATGGGTAAGGAGTCTAACTCTCCTCTGCCCATACCCTAATCCTCTCAGGACCATGCTCCAGATAGCTAAGCATTCCCTGTCCAGGCTGGGCACAGTGGCTGACACCTGTAATCTCATCACTTTGGGAGGCCAAGGCTGGCAGATCACCTGAGGTCAGGAGTTGAGACCAGCCTGGCCAACATGGTGAAACCCCGTCTCTACTAAAAATACAAAAAGCTTAACCAGGTATTGTGGTGGGCACCTGTAATCCCAGCTACTCAGGAGGCTGAGGCAGGAAAATTGCATGAACCTGGGAGGCAGAGGTTGCAATGAGCCCAGATGGTGCTATTACACTCCAGCCCAGGCAACAAGAGCAAAACTCCGTAAAAAAAAAAAAAAGTATTCCCTATCCAAAAGGCCCAACCCACTCCTGGGACTCACATGGACCACTTCCCTGAGTTTGCCCTCCCATGGCTGGACCACATGACTGGTTCACACATTCCAAGGTCAAAGGGTAGACAAAGGGTAGCTGCTTGCAGGAGTCTGTGGACAGACTTGGGATGGCCTGATGGGAGGTCCACATGGTTCCACACAAGGCCGCTTGCAGCCAAGATGGTAGGAGGGGTGGGAGGCGAAGTGGGCCCAGCTGAGGGCCAGTGGCCAAAACTACCTCCCCTACACCACAACATTCTGGTGCAGAACCCTGAGGATTCTAAATAAAATACAAATTTGAACCTGGCCTTCCAGGCCATTGTGAAGTATATCTTTGTCAAGGTAGAAGAACAGAATATATTTTGTGTAACAGTTTGTTAGCCTGAGTTATACTTTTTTTTTTTTTTTTTTTGAGATAGCTCTGTCATCCTGGCTGGAGTGCAGCGGTGGGATCTCGGCTCACTGCAACCTCTGCCTCCTGGGTTCAAGTGATTCTCCTGGCTCAGCCTGCCGAGTAGCTGGGACTACAGACACGCACCAGCATGCCAGGCTAATTTTTCTATTTTTAGTAGAGATGGGGTTTCATGTTGGCCAGGCTGCTCTCGAACTCCTGACTTCAAGTGATCCACGCGCCTCAGCCTCCCAAAGTGTTGGGATTACAGGCATGAGCCACTGTGCCTGACCCTGAGTTATACATTTCAATCTTTTTTTTTTTTTTGAGACAATGTCTCGCTCTATCACCCAGGCTGGAGTACAGTGGTGTAATCATAGCTGGAGCTGCAGTTGGGACTATAGGTGCATACCACCGTGCCTGGCTAATTTTTTATTTTTTGTAGAGAAGTCTTACTATGTTGTTCAGGCTAGTCTTAAACTCCTGGGCTCAAGTGATCCTCCAGCCTCTGCCTCTCAAAGTGCTAGGATTACAAGGCATGAGCCATCATACCCGGCCCATTTTAAATATTTAAACACAAGGTTTGAGAACCTCTATTTGTACTCTTGCCCCAGGTCCTACATATGTTAGAGATGTGTCTACATAAAAACAAGTCATTTAAACGGAGATGAATGTGCTATGAAGAAGAGCAGGGTGCTACGAAATTTTCTTTCATGAAGACATTATATAATATAAGGGCAGAGGGGATGCATCACAGGGACAGGTTGCCTAAGAAAGTCATATTAAACCAAGACTGGTCAGGTGCATAAGAAGTGACCCTGCCTGGAGGTGTGGACAGGGTGGGAATTCCAGGCTGCAGAAACAACATATGCAAAGGCTCTGAGGCAGGAAACAGGTAGACATGTTCACAAAACTGAGAAAAGATCCATGTAGCCAGAGAGTAGAATGGTGATAGGTGAGGCTGGAGAAGTCAGCAGGGCCCAGATCATGCAGAGCCTGGGAGATCACATTAAGGGTTTGGGCTTTATTCTAAGAGCAGGGAGAAGCTATTGAAGGGTTTTCAGTAGAGACATGACATGATCAGATTTCTGTACAAAAAGATCACATATGTCAGCACTTTGTGGAGAAAGGCAACAATGAAATCAGAGTCTAATGTATTAGAGGGCTAATGCCATAACCAAGTTGAGCCTGGGGAATATCTGCAGCTGGATGCACACTCTGAGCTAGAACCTTGTGTGCAGGTGGTTTACTCAGGGGGCCTTTCAAAGAAAGTGAGAGTAGCAGGACCTGAGAGAGGGAACAGTTGAATGGCACTGCAGTTGTAATCAGCTGAGCATAAAGAGCTCTGGGGCTGGGAAGGATCTTCAGAGTTTTCCCAAACTGAGGCGAAGGGCTAGGCCTCTGTACACTATAACAACCAGTCATTGGATACATACTGCCCCCAGGAAGCAAGCATTGCATTTGTTGAGACAGCTTCCTTCGGCCACAAATAGTGCTCAAGGAAGTACTCAGCTGTGAGCCATTAGCAGCCAACACTCAGCAGCTGGAACAAATGAGCACCATGATCCTGAAGGGGGAATCTGGGCTGCACACTACAGCATCCACGACTTGGAGGCTGTGAGACTTCGGGGATGAACCCAGAGGCCCCTGGGAGTACAATGCAGATCAGGGCAAGGCTGGTCACACTCTGCCCCCTGGTGGTACTCCTTGGACATAGGGCCAGCTGGTGGTGGGCCAGGCACCCCCAGCAGGGAACTAAAGAAAAGGGTGTGGCAGATAAGGGGAAATGAACAGTTCAAGGAAATCCACACATGATCCCCTTGCTCAGTCTGCCTAAAGCTAGAGAAGGAAGTAATGGTGGGAAAGAAGGATTCAGAAACGTGGCACTCATTCATTCTTTTATTCAACCAATTTTTATTAAGTGCCTATTCTAGGCCAGGTACTGCTAGGAGCTAGGAGAAAAACGAGATTGAAATCCTCACTCTAGGGAGGATTACAGACATATAAAAATAACTACAGTATAGTAAAGTGTGATAAGTACAAAAATATAGGCATATACATGGGATAGAACCAACACAGATGAAATAGATGTTCATTCTAAGGGACAAACAGAAAAGGCTCATGTGTGTTTGAGTGCAGATGGGCAGAAAAAGTTCACAGAAGTGCTCTGGAAACTTCAGAGTTCAGTACGTTGGAGAAAAGGAGGTAAGTGGGGATGTGGGGGTGACAACATTGGATAAATTGGAGTCTGATTATGAAGGACATCAGACACCATGTGATGAAATGAGCCTTGAAGAGATTTTAAGCCTAAGAGTGATATGATCTAATTTTTAATGGTAAATCAAGAGGACAGTATAGGATTTTCAAGGAGCAGGGGGACTTGGTAATTAGAGTCAGAAAGATCTGGATTCAGATTCCATTTCTCCTCCTAACCAGTTGTGTGACTTTAAGCAAATGATTCTTTAAGCCTCAGTGTCCACATCTATAAAATATAGTTGTGAAATGGAATGAGATTATGCATGCAGAGTTGCTGACACAGAGCCTGGCACCTACTGTCCATACCATAAACATTATTCTTCTCTCTTAACTCTCCATGGTGGATTTGCATGCACAGTGTGGGGAGTGGCTTGGTAGGGAGAGGGGTTGGTGTTTGGAGAGGCAGGAGTCCAAGAAGTGCCTTAGAAGCTATCACCTGAAGCCAGGTGAGAGATAAGACCTCAACTAAAGCAGTGGCCATGGGGATTGTTACAGACTTAAGGGCTAATTGAGAAGTACAAATCCAAAGGTCCTGGCATCTGATTGGCTATGGAGGATAAGAATAGTCTAGACTGATTCCCTCTAGGGCAATTGGCCAGATCATGGTGCCATTTGCTGAGGTAGGAAACCATGAGAGCAGGTGCAGGATTATGGAGAAAATGATGACCTTCACGTCCACCATGCTGCCACCAGTGTGGCACCTTTAGGTCCAAAGGTTGGCCAAAAGGCATCCATTTGCAGCTGGGTAAGTATGGACAGAGTTTGGATCTACAGACTTGGGAGGAAAGAGATCCAAATACATATACCTGAGGTTGAGTATAGGCTGGAGCCTGAGGGGCAAGAGACGGGGACCAGCAGTAAGCCTATGGCTGGAGACCAGCTCTCCTTATCTCACTATGTTCCAGCATAGAACTCCAAGAAATCTGAGAATCAAGATTGTTGCTGTTGCCAGTGGCAGAACTCCAATTAAAATTAGCTTAAGCAAGAAAAACAATGCATCGATTCCTATAACTGAAATCAGGAATCCATCGCTCTCCATCTCCCTGCTCTGCTTCCTCTAGTCTGGCTTCTGTCTCAGACAGGTTCCTGCTTTGCAGTGCCAAGCTAAGACCCAGCAGTTCCAGGCTTATATTCTACCAGCTCAGCAACCTACGAAAAAGAGAGCTCACTTCCAAAGTTTTCAGAAAAAGTCCTGGAGAGAGATCTCATGCCCATCCTTGAACATCCCTGATTGCTGTGGCCAGAGTGAGAGTGAGGAACACAAAAGTTGGTCAAACTGCAAGCCTACCCCCAGGAGGGGTGAAGTCAGACCCACATGGCAATACAGACTGAGATTCCCCAAAAGAAAATCAGGGTGCTATTACCAGAAAGGGGGAGTGGATGCTGAGCAGACACACGTCATAGATATGCTGAGTTTGAGGTGCTAGATAGCATTGTGGGAGATATCTAGCGGTCTCAGGTTGGAGAGAGATGTCTGAATGGAGATATAGCTTGAGAAATCACCTGAGGACTTTATGGTGGTAGTTGGGTGGCCAGATGTGTTTCCTCATTGGATTGTGGAGAGAAAGAATGACCAGGCCGGTCGCGGTGACTCACGCCTGTAATCCCAGCACTTTAGTAGGCCGAGGCGAGCAGATCTAGAGGTCAGGAGTTCGAGACCAGCCTGGCCAACATGGTGAAACCCCGTCTCAAAAATTTAGCCAGGTGTGGTAGCTGGCGCCTATAATCCCAGCTACTTGGGGCGCTGAGGCAGGAGAATCGCTTGAACCCGGGAGGCGAAGGTTGCAGTGAGCTGAGATCGCGCCACTGCACTCCAGCCTGGGTGACAGAGCAAGACTCCATGGGGTGGGGAGGGGGATGACCAGATCAGAAGACCAAGGAAGAGACCCAGGGGTGGAGAGCGTCCATTTCATGGTAAGGCAGAAAGGAGCCCTGTTCAGGAGGAGAAACGGGGATATAGGAGTTGGGGACTAAGTGGACCTTAGCACTGGGAACTTGGACTACAGAAAGGCCCCAGTCTCAGGGTGTCGGGTCCCCAGGAGGAAGAACTGGAAAGGCAACGCCCAACCCCCTAACTTCTAGACGTCTGGCCCCTGTGGGCTCCCGCCCCTGGCCTCGGCCCTCATCCCTAGCTTGTTTGCCACCTAGTGTCTTTCCCGAGAGCAAGAGTGCTCAAAGTTACATCATGTGCGGCGGGGAGGGCGGTGGAGGATGGGGGGCGGGGCCTTGAAGTCCGGGGCCGAAGAGCGGACCCAGTCCTCCAATGGGAGAGGTGGGTTTGGCGGTTGGGAGGCAGGGGTTGGGGCGGCGGCTGGGCTGTCCTGGGGCTGGAGCCCCGCCGGGGCCGAGAGAGCCAGCCTGCCGGCAGGGCGGAGGCAAAGTCGCGCCTGCCCGGCCGGGTTCCGCCCCCGGACTGCCCGCCTCCTTTTTAAGCGCCTCCCGCCAGCCTCGGCTGTGGCTCGCTTCGTCGCGCTCCCTCCTTCCCCGCCTTCCATACCTCCCTGGCTCCGCTCGGTTCCGTGGCCACCCCGCAGGTGCTATGGCCGCTTTGTACCGCCCCGGCCTGCGGTGAGTGACCCCCGGCCCGGGGCCCACCTGCACCTTCCGCCGCGCTCGCCCCCTCCGGGCTGACAGTGGCGCTCTCCTGCTCTCAGCCTCGGCCAGGTTTCCCATCCTAGGCGGAGGCGGGCAGGAGCGACTGCTGTGGTGCGGCCTCCAGCGCCGTGCGTCTCCCGGAGGGCAGCCGGCCGGGGCTCCTCGTTTCCGCCCGCACCTCCTCTTCTCTGCCTCGCTCGCCTCCGACCGCGCGGTCTCTCTCTGCCGCTCTCAGAACTTCCTCCCCCTCCTCGCTCGTCTCTGCTGAGCCAGGTGTCTGCAAATCCTCCTGTCCTTCCCAGATACCTCCTTCGGACCTCTGACGGGCTCCCAGCCCGCGCCCCAGGGTGCTTCGAAAGGCTTCAGGGCCCTGGGGACAAGGGTACGTGAGCCCCAGGAGACTGAGCTCAGAGCCCCAAAAGAAGGTGGAAGGTTAAGCATCCATTCCCGGACTGGAAGGACTGGAACCTGGCGGAAGTCCAGCGCAGCCCGAGGGACCTGGGGTCAGGGGAGGGAGGCAAGCAAGGTGGGAGGTGGGCGCCACCTTGCCTTGTGGTAGAACCTAGGTCCCAGTACATTTCTTACATAGCTTGGCTTCTTCCTCTGTCCAGGCCTAGAGCCTCCAGGCTCCTGCTTGTCTGCTCGTCCTCTTCGCCTCCTTTCTGTTCTCTGAGACCTCTCTTCTCCTTGGCTTTTGTCCCAGAGTCGGAAGTGACCCACATCCCTCCCACAGCCCGTTCCACTTGGCTAGCCCTTGTGGGTGGTCTCTGGAAGAAAGGTCCTACTTAGGGGCCTGGAAGAGGGTGTGGGGGCTTCACAAGAGATAACCTGAGCCAGGCTCCAGCTGCAGAGAGGCTCTCCTCAAGACTGTGTGTCTTGAAAATTAATGCTCAGGGAGAACTTCCCTCTGAGGCAGGAACAGATCCAGGTCCCGGTAGCCCTCTCCCTGACCCCTGGGCCACAGTGATCATCTATCCTGCTTTGGTGGAAACGACCCCAGTTTCTAGCCCAGCCAGACTCCAGCTCCCACATCCACATCCATGCTGAATTTTCTCCCTTCCTCAAGCTAACACCCTCTGAGTCTGAGCTGCTGGCAGGCTGCTGTTCCACCCTCCCACCAACACCAAGGCTCTCTAGGCATATGACCTCTAGGAAGGAAAGCCAAGGGAAGCATGGGGTCATGGGGTCCTGGGTGTGGGGGGCAGTTTCTGATGGGTGAAGCCTTGGTAGAGGAGGAGAGTAACATCCCTCACGGCCTTTGTTCTCTCGGGCTTACTCCACCTTGGGTCCAGGCCAATCAGAGCAGACCTTGCTTTTCTCCCTCCCAGGGCCATGAGAGGACAGACAACAGGTCACTGACCTCCTGAGAATTAAGCTCATGAACTCCAGCCAGTGACATTCATTCCCCAGTGGTCAACCTTCCGCACAGTTCAAAAATACTTACCTGAGAGCAACGTTTTGTGCAATCATTGTTGGTCCAAATGGGCAGCAGCAGATCCAGGTCCTGGAAGCTCAGCATCCAGTCACCTGTTCTCTGTGCGAGAGCCCTCATCTAGAAATCTGGCACTGGAAAGAGGTTATACTACCTCAAAGACTGGGATCTTTGCTTGGGGCTTTCATAGTCTTACAGCATACACACCAAAAGGAACAAATAAAAACAGCTGCCATGTTAACTCATTAAAAAACTATACTTGAAAATGGAAATAAAATGGATGAGGCTTCAAACACCAGACCTATGAAATTGTCACCTGGGCCTAGCTTCTTGACACTTGTGCCAAAGGCCCCTACTCATTTTTAAACATTGATTAGACAGTTAAACATGGGTATGGGCTACACGTGCAGTAACATCAGCATGCCTGCGTAGACACTTCTGCACAGCCAGACGTGTGCCTTTTTTGCTCATTTGGCCATATCTGTCCCTCGCTGACCAGGAGACACCCTCCTTAAGCCTCATAAAGGCTACAAGATGCATGTGTCCTGAACAGATGCCACACACCAACTGCAACCTGCTCTTCACGGTCCCTGCACGCAGACATGTTTTAGCGGGTTGCAGCAGCCCAAGCTTTCTGTCTCCCCACCACCTGCCTTGTCCACCCTCCATGACAGCAGCTAGCTCATGGCCTCCCTGTTTCTCCTGCAGGCGTAGCTGGCATGGGCCGAGCCCCTTGGGCTGGCCATTATGCCGTAGCATCCAGACCCTGCGAGTACTTAGTGGAGATCTGGGCCAGCTTCCTGCCAGCGTTCAAGATTTTGTAGAGCACAGTGCCCGCCTGTGCCAACCAGAGGGCATCCACATCTGTGATGGAACTGAGGCTGAGAATGCTGCCACACTGACCCTGTTGGAGCAGCAGGGCCTCATCCGAAAGCTCCCCAAGTACAATAACTGGTAAGCCCTGGGCTCCACAACCTGCAAGATATGTGCTCTGAGGCCACTTTGGGTTCACCAAAGCAAAATCAGCTTAACTAGACCATCCCGATCGAATGAACAAGAATGAGAGCTTTGGGGGAAACAGACTCAGAAACTGGGATTTTGTGTGTGTGTGTGTGTGTGTGTGTGTGTGTGTGTGTGTGTGATGGAGTCTCGATTTATCATCCGGGATGGAGTGCAGTGGCACGATCTTGGCTCATTGCAACTTCTGCCTCCCAGGTTCAAGCAATTATCCTGCCTCAGCCTTTCCAGTAGCTGCGATTACAGGCGTGTACCACCATGCCTGGCTAATTTTTGTATTTTTAGTAGAGACAAGGTTTCACCATGTTTGCCAGTCTGGTCTCAAACTCCTGACCTCAAGTGATCCACCCACCTCAGCCTCCCAAAATACTGGGATTAAAGGCGTGAGCCACCACGCCTGCGTGGTTTGTATTTTAATGTTAAATGAAGAAGCTGATACAAATAAGATCCTTTGGTTTTTTATTTTTTTCTCTCTCTCTCTTTCTCTCTCTCACCAGTTCAGGGAGCTTTTGCCAAGGGCAGAGACCTCCAGAGGGCTGGGACCTTGGGGAACACCCCTTAGATGGGACAAAGCCCAGAGGAAGGGACTGAGATGTGATTGGATGGGGGAAAATAAGGCCAACAGAAGACCTGGAGTCAAAGTTGTACTTGAAAAAGTGGGTCTAGGGACAAAGGAAAGCTGCTGGCCATCATCTCCCTAACAATCCCCTCTCCCCCAGCTGGCTGGCCCGCACAGACCCCAAGGACGTGGCACGAGTAGAAAGCAAGACGGTGATTGTAACTCCTTCTCAGCGGGACACAGTACCTCTCCCAGCTGGTGGGGCCCGTGGGCAGCTGGGCAACTGGATGTCCCCAGCTGATTTCCAGCGAGCTGTGGATGAGAGGTTTCCAGGCTGCATGCAGGGTAACCAGGACAGGGACACAGTGGCAGGGGCATGGAAGATATGAACAGGTTTGGAACCCTTCATCCAGGGGATGCTTTCCTCCACAGGCCGCACCATGTATGTGCTTCCATTCAGCATGGGTCCTGTGGGTTCCCCACTGTCCCGCATCGGGGTGCAGCTCACTGACTCAGCCTATGTAGTGGCAAGCATGCGTATTATGACCCGACTGGGGACGCCTGTGCTTCAGGCCCTGGGAGATGGTGACTTTGTCAAGTGTCTGCACTCCGTGGGCCAGCCCCTGACAGGACAAGGTAAGCGCTTGCTCTGCCCCAGGGAGGACATGGAGGCCTTCTTGCACTTGGAGGAAATCCCAAATCTTAGCTCTCCACAGACCCTAAGAACCTGTCCTCTCGCAACCTGATTCCCAAGATCCAGAGTAGCAGTCCCAGCGAGGGGTGAAGCTGTGTTTGCAGAGGACTTTGCACAAGATTGAGAAAAGTCCATGACCAAGAATGGGGCATGGAAGCTGATGGTTATTATGAGGTGGGGGGCTTCAGCCACCGCTTGGTGCTGCCACTGCTCCCAAGTGTCTCTCCTGCCAACCCCTGACACCCCCGTTCCTGATGCCACTGCCAGCAGCCCCATGACCCCATTGTCCCCAGGGGAGCCAGTGAGCCAGTGGCCGTGCAACCCAGAGAAAACCCTGATTGGCCACGTGCCTGACCAGCGGGAGATCGTCTCCTTTGGCAGCGGCTATGGTGGCAACTCCCTGCTGGGCAAGAAGTGCTTTGCCCTGCGCATCGCCTCTCGGCTGGCCCGGGATGAGGGCTGGCTGGCAGAACACATGCTGGTGAGGGCCTGGTGAGGAGCAGGGCAGCTGCTGGGGATGGGGCAGGGGTGGAGCCTGGCCAGTCTGCCTTAGCCTCACCTCCCTCTTGCCAGGTGCCAGGCTGGTAGACAGGGACTCCACTTGAAGGCCCAAAGCTTTGGCCCCAGGCTGCTGAATGTTGGGGCTTCGCCTGCTAGTACCCCAGGCCTGATGGCAGTGCAATCACCTATGTAGCGAATAAACATTGGTTCTCCCTGTTAAACTCTAGTTGTCCTTCCCCATGCAGACCATGCCCTCACCTTTGATGACCTCTTTTCTATTCCTTCTCTCCCCAATGTGCAGATCCTGGGCATCACCAACCCTACAGGGAAGAAGCGCTATGTGGCAGCCGCCTTCCCCAGTGCCTGTGGCAAGACCAACCTGGCCATGATGCAGCCTGCACTGCCAGGCTGGAAAGTGGAGTGTGTGGGGGATGACATTGCTTGGATGAGGTTTGACAATGAAGGTGAGGGACCCTTGGATCACACTCTTAGTTCCGGCTCTTGTCAGTGCCTCGGGGTCTCCTCTCCAGTGTCCACAGTGACTTTGTCAGTGAGAACTTTTCCTGAGCAGCCAACCCTGCCCCATTCCTCTGGCAGCCCAGCCACCCTAGAGACAGCCTTTCCTCATCAGATCTTGGGTCCATCTCAGGACGGGGTAGGGTGGAGCAGGACCTTCGCTGGTCTTACATCTCAATGTTTCCTTGTTTGGTCCTTCCTTTCTTTCACTTCTCCTAAAAGGTCGACTCCGGGCCATCAACCCTGAGAATGGCTTCTTTGGGGTTGCCCCTGGTACTTCTGCTACCACCAATCCCAACGCCATGGCTACAATCCAGAGTAACACTCTTTTTACCAATGTGGCTGAGACCAGCGATGGCGGCGTATACTGGGAGGGCATCGACCAACCTCTTTCACCTGGTGTTACTGTGACCTCCTGGCTGGGCAAACCCTGGAAACCTGGTATGTGCGGTGGGGAAGTTCTGGAACAGCCTCCAGGGCTCAGCACCCTAATGGTGGAAAAGCCTTCTCCACAACCTCCAGCCATCTTCTAGGACTGCCAGGAGGCACAGGAAGTCATGAATATTTGCAATTTCCAGTCCCAGGCAAAATCTCAGTTCATGTCCCAACTCCACCAATCACTGGTTTTGTGATCTGGCTAAGTTGCTCAACTTCCCTAAGCTTTAGTTTCCACACCAGTTGAATGAGGGTAGTTATGATAGTACCTATCTCATGAGGTTGTCGGAGGATTAAATAGTGCATAAAAAGGGTTTAACACACTGACAAATACATAGTAAATTCTCAATAATAAATACAGGTTGGACTTTTTTAATGAAAGGAAAAGGAAGGACTTTTGAAAATTGTTACAGAAGGTATTGGGCTCCAAGCACAATCTGTAAAGTTTGACCCATTAGGAAAAAAGGAAACCTGCCTCCTCTGCTCTGACTCTCATCCTGCCACTTGGCTCTCCCTGTGTAATAACCACTGTCTAAATGTCAGTATTGTTACCCTTACCCTTCCCCTGTTCCTCCAAAGCATTCACCCCAATCCTTCCTACAAACGAAATTAGGTCAGTGCTTAAGTCTTTCCCAGAAGCCAGTTTCTGAATCCTGTCATTACCCCAGGTGCCTGGGAGTCCCACCTCTCCCTCAGCCCTGCACTCTGCATTCTTTCCATGGCCATCTGCAGTCAGGCAGTCCAGACACCAAGGGGGTGGGAGCAAAGAAGAGCATGGGAGGGGAGGGTGGCCTTGTGGTCACTGTAGCCTATATTCAGGTTTGCCAGGCTGGCCTAGCAGTCACCCTCCTTGCCTCATCTAATCACCCTTTATTTTCTCTAACACCATCATTAAGCCCCCCTCAGCCTTCCCACCCAACTGAGAAATCCAAGAAACTTTAATCTTTCCCCACAGACTAGTTCCCCAACCCTTTCATCATCTCCAGATTCAGGGGCATAACTAGGGCATCTTGTGCCCAGCCTCAATTCCCAGAATAATACCCTGTGTTAGGGTCTTGCACTGGGTGCTGATGAAGGATGGCTCTTATCTGTGAGGGGAGGCAGAAACTGGGGGATGGGAGAGGGTGGGGATTTTGGCTCCATGGTTTTCCCACCCCCCAGGTCTGACCAGCGACCTCCAGCAGAGAAGGTGGCATGTCCACTCAGGGGCCCCACAGTGGTGCTTCATACATGTGCCACTGACTTAGTCCCAATCCCTCTCCAGGACACCTGAAGGTGCCAAGTGTGACCTGGGCTCCTGAGGTTATGCCTACCCATGTGATATCCCTGTCTGTGTTCTTCAGGCCTTGTTACTTCATCAGGGTCTAAGCAGGCCAGGGAAATCACCAGCATTTTGTTAATTTTAAAATCAGTTCCTCGCTGGGCACAGTGGCTCACACCTGTAATCCCAGCACTTTGGGAGGCCAAGGCGGGTAGATCACCTGAGGTTAGGAGTTTGAGACCAGCCTGGCCAACATGGTGAAACCCCGTCTCTACTAAAAATACAAAAATTAGCTAGGCATGGTGGTTCATGCCTATAATCCCAGCTACTCAGGAGGCTGAGGCAGGAGAATCGCTTGATCCCAGGAGGCGGAGGTTGTAGGAAGACGAGATTGTGCCGCTGCACTCCAGCTTGGGTGACAGTGCGAGACTCTGTCTCAAAAATAAAGAATTAATTAATAAAATAAAATCATGGTGTCTCACAACTGTAATCCTAGCACTTTGGGAGGCTGAGGCAGGTGGATCACCTAAGGTCAGGAGTTCAAAACCCGCCTGGCCAACATGGTGAAACGCCATCTCTACTAAAAATACAAAAAAAAAAAAATCAGCCAAGTGTGGTGTCGGATGCCTGTAATCCCAGCTACTTGGGAGGCTGAGGCAGGAGAATTGCTTGAATCCAGGAGGCAGAGATTGCAGTGAGCCAAGATTGTGCCACTGCACTCCAGCCTGGGCAACAGAGTGAGACTCCATCTCAAAAACAATAAAATAAAATAAGTTCCTGTTTCCATTTTGATAACTTAGGAGAGCCTGTCTTCCCCAGTTTGTCGGTTGTCTGAAGTACTGAGCTGACATTCTCAGATTTTGCTTTAGGTTTGGGTATTTATGTAAATAATAATCTCGCAAATAAGGAAATAGTGTCTGGGGGAAAATTATTATAACCTTATGCCCATATCTAACCCCATTCCTTTGAGCCCTGGTCAATGCCAAGTGCCTGTAGCGTAGCATAAACATTAGTGCACTGCCAAACCCCAATTTCTCTCCCACTCTTTTCTCACATAGCTCAGCTGGCAGCACCTTTGTGGCTAAATAACCTGAGCTTTTGGAGATGTCCTGGCTCCCTTCTCTCTGCTCCTTATTACACAAGGTTCTAGGCAGCTGATGAGGCAAAAAAAAAAAAAAAAAAAAAGCAAGAATGTGTGCCCATATATGTATATGTTGGGGATTGACATGACCTTGGAAACAATAGTGTTTGTATTTCTTCTGCCAGGTGACAAGGAGCCCTGTGCACATCCCAACTCTCGCTTTTGTGCCCCGGCTCGCCAGTGCCCCATCATGGACCCAGCCTGGGAGGCCCCGGAGGGTGTCCCCATTGATGCCATCATCTTTGGAGGCCGCAGACCCAAAGGTAAACAACATGTAAGCTCCATGTTCTTGGCAAAAGGGCTATCTCTGTATTAGGGCCTACCTCCCTCTGATCCAGAGCCTCAGCTGGGATCTCACCTGTAGCTGTCTGTCTCCAGAGTTCTCCCCTGGTGAATGCAAACCTGGAAGGAGGCAAAGGGTTTGAAAATGGGATAGCTAAGGTCCTAGGAGAGAGAGTACCAGTCGAGCTCACCAGAAGGGCTGGAGTGAGGGGCCAAAGAAAAGGACTGCCTGTGACTCTGTTTATTGGTGATCTAGGGGTACCCCTGGTATACGAGGCCTTCAACTGGCGTCATGGGGTGTTTGTCGGCAGTGCCATGCGCTCTGAGTCCACTGCTGCAGCAGAACACAAAGGTGAGCACCTACCCCATTCCTCTGTCTCCTCTGTGTGCACACAGCACCTCCTTTCTCCCTCCCTGAGCCAGACCTTCCTTTTGTCCACCCCTGGAGTCTGATATGGCCCCACCTCTTCCCACCTCTATCTTTTTCCTATCCCTGATGATATTCCAGAACCATGAGCCTTTCACAGCTTCCTCCAACTGGATGCAGGGTGCCCTGCCCTTCCCCAGTGAGGAGGAAGATTCCTTACCCATCCTGCTCCCCTCCCTAGGGAAGATCATCATGCACGACCCATTTGCCATGCGGCCCTTTTTTGGCTACAACTTCGGGCGCTACCTGGAACACTGGCTGAGCATGGAGGGTCGCAAGGGGGCCCAGCTGCCTCGTATCTTCCATGTCAACTGGTTCCGGCGTGACGAGGCAGGCCGCTTCCTGTGGCCAGGCTTTGGGGAGAATGCTCGGGTGCTAGACTGGATATGCCGGCGGTTAGAAGGGGAGGACAGTGCCCAAGAGACACCCATCGGGCTGGTGCCAAAGGAGGGAGCCTTGGATCTCAGTGGCCTTGGAGCTATAGACACCACTCAGCTGTTCTCCCTCCCCAAGGACTTCTGGGAACAGGAGGTTCGTGATATTCGGAGCTACCTGACAGAGCAGGTCAACCAGGATCTGCCCAAAGAGGTGTTGGCTGAGCTTGAGGCCCTAGAGAGACGTGTGCACAAAATGTGACCTGAGGCTGTAGTCTAGCAAGAGAACGTAGCACCCCTTTCTGGGAATGGGGAAGCCACTAGGCTTGCAGAAAATACGAGCAATTTGATATTAACTAACATCTTCTATGTGCCACAGACCTTCCCACAAAGACCGTCCAATAATAAGAGATGCTTATCTATTTTACACAAGATTTGTGCTGTTTTCATTTCCCATCTATCTTCACAGTCTTCCCTCTAACACCAATCTCACAATCTTCTTCCAGCCCCTGGAAGAAGCATAGCCCAGCACAATCAAAGATCTGTTTTACAGGCAGCTCTAGCACTGGGTCACAGACTAGAAACTGCTGGGAGAAGGCACTATCCACTCTATATCCTGAGGTCTTAAAAAATGGTGAGGGCCTCAGCAAGCTGCTCAGGATAGCCCCCAAGCCCAAAATTCCTGATCTCCCACTTAGATTGCAGAAGCCTCTACAATCCCATTCACCAGTGAAGTGGCTTCATTGTCAGTTCTCAAATTTGTTCTTCCCCCTGCCTGACCTGGCACTGGGGGGTCGCATTGTATTCACAGAAACATATTCAATATTAGGACAGCTAACACTTCCGTAGCACCTTCTATGTGCCAGGCACTGTTCTAAGCATGTACATAACAACCCTTTGGGGGAGGTACCATGTTACAGATGAAGTAACAAAGGCACAGAGAGGTCAAGTAATTTGTCCAAAGCTTCACAGTTAGTAAACAATAGAGCTAAGGGTTAAAGTGATAACTGCACAGACATGTCTTTCATGGTAGTATAGCCATCTAGAACTGCAGGGACCTTAGAAGTCACCTATTCTGCTGGGCACAGTGGCTCATGCCTGTAATCCCAGCACTTTGGGAGGCCGTGGTGGGCAGATCACCTGAGGTCAGGAGTTCAAGTCCAACCTGGCCAACATGATGAAACCCCTCTCTACAAAAATACAAAAATTAGCCAGGCATGACGGAAGGTGCCTGTAATTCCAGCTACTCGGGAAGCTGAGGCTGGAGATTCACTTGAACCTGGGAGGCAGAGGCTGCAGTGAGCTGAGATCATGCCATTGCACTCCAGCCTAAGTGGCAGAGCGAGACACTATCTCAAAAAAAAAAAAGGAAAAAAATAAGTCACCTATTCCACGTTTCTCAAACTTTAAAGTGCCTTTGAATCACCTGGGGATCTTGTTAAAATGCAGATTGTCACTCAACAAGTCTGTGGTAGCCTGGAGATTTTGTCTGTCTTACAAGCTCCTGGGTGATGCTGATGCTGCCAGCCTGGAGACTACAGTTTGAGTAGCAAGGTCTTAGCCTAAACTCATCTGAAATCAACTTTGGAAAGTAACCAGGAAGAGAGTGCAATGGTCCCATATGAGTCAGTGGCATCAGCTTAGGATAACTTCTGTGCAATCTGGATCAGGCTTAGTTAATGTATAAACTAAGGTGGTTAGGATGGGAGTCTTTACCCAGAAAAAGAGAACAAACTTCAGCAATAAAATGGAATTATTGGGAACTCCCTCAAAGGAAAAAACTGGAAGAGGAAACACCAAATGTTCTCATAGGAAATGCCAGTGACTAGCTAGAAGGTGTAAAAATCTAAAGGTTATAGTGGAACAGAGGTTAGAACAAAGTTAGCAATGGAGTATATTGTACTTTAAAGCACAGCTGCCAGCCATGGTGGCTCACACTTTGGAAGGCTGAGGTAGGCAGATCACCTGAGGTCAGGAGTTTGAGACCAGCCAGGCCAACATGGTGAAACCCCATCTCTACTAAAAATACAAAAATCAGCCTGGCCTGGTGGCATATGCCTGCAATCCCACCTCCTTAGGAGGCTGAGGCAGGAGAATCACTTGAACCTAGGAGGCAGAGGTTGCAGTGAGCTGAGATCATGCCACTGCATTGCAGCCTGGGCGACAGAGTGAGACTCCATCTCAGAATAAATAAATAAATAAAATTTGAAAGTTAAAAAAATAATAATAAAACACAGCCAAATCCTTAGCTTCATAAATAGCATGTGATAACTGAATACTATCAGAAGCAGCATAGCACAGGTATTAAGCACATAGTAGACTCGAGCCAGAGCTGCCTCTCAGATGCTTCATCTGTAAAATGGAAATGCCTACACCTTACAGTCTTGTTGGGAAGATTAAAAGAGTCAATGAAATAAAGCACTCAGAACTATGCCTGGCACCGAATAACCATTTAATACATGCTAGCCATCATGACCTTTCCACTTTATAATGATTAGAGTAGGCCCTGCAAGCATATATTACATATTGCTGACTCTGCAGTTTAAGAGGAACATAAGCAATGTAAATAAAATTTAGGAGGGAAAGAAAATAGATTTAAAAATAAATCCCTCCAGCTAAGAGGCAGGTAACTAGGGTTCCAGGCACCTTTCTGGTATCTAGATGCACATGGACAAGAAAGTGTCAGCCTTAAAAATGATTTTTATTTAGCTGGGCACAGTGGCTCACGCCTGTAATCCCAGCACTTTGGGAGGCTGAGGCAGGTGGATCTCAAGGTCAGGAGTTCGAGACCAACCTGCCCAATATGGTGAAACCCCGTCTCTACTAAAAATACTAAAATTAGCCAGGCATGGTGGTGTGTGCCTGTAGTCCCAGCTACTCGGGAGGCTGAGGCAGGAGAATTGCTTGAACCTAGGAGGAGGTTGCAGTGAGCCAAGATCACGCCACTGTACTCCAGCCTGGGTGACAAAGTGAGACTCTATCTCAAAAAAAAAAAAAAAAAGGATTTTTATTAATTAGAATAAAATTGGGCTGCATGCCTTTCAGCTCCAGATAACTGATAAAATATAGTTAACACATTATAATTAATCATTTTATTTAAAAATAAAACACAGATACAGAAAACCGTATAAAACAAAGGTATGGCTGAATAAACTATCATGAAGTGAACACCTTTGGAACCCCACCCAGGGAAAGAAATAGAACTTTGCCAGACACCAACCCTGCCCTGCCCTGACCTGTTGCCCATCTCTGTCACAGCCACCCCTTCCTGCCATAGTAGATACACTGTGGTGGGTAATAATCACTTCCTTCCATTTTTTTATAGTTTGATCACCTAAATGTAGATCCTTAAACACTATAGTTTAGCTTTGCTCCCATTTTCTAAAAATTTTCATATATCTTTTAAGTCTCTATCACTCTACAGATTCTCCCTCTGTTCCTTTCTTTTCCTTCAATTTAGCCATTGAATAATCCAGAACCAGATGTTCAGTGTCTAAATGCATTAACTCACTAGGGATCGCAAAACAGCCATGTCTGAATTGTCATAACAGTTGCAATAATTTTATAAAATGGACACTTCTATTTCATTATCCTGTGGTATCCTTTATATAGGAACAGCAAGATAACTGCTTAATTACCTTCACAATCTTCAAAACAATGATTTGATTTCCTATCATCCTTCAAAAAGGTAACCAGTTAGTTATACATTATGAACTCATGGATTTAAACATACTTAGCATTTATTAAATTGACCTTATTAAATGCTCAAACTGTCCCACATTTGGCCATGGAAGCTAGGCCAAAAGGAGCTGAGTCCTTTTGACATGATACGTACTGCTTGCTTCCTGGCTATCTGGTATAAGTTGTTCCATGCTCATCTTGTTCAGTTCCTTCCCCAAACCTGGAATCAGCCATTTCTCTAAGAATCTCTGGCTTCTTTCAGTGGGAAACGACATTTTAAGACCACAATCTGGATGCTAGAAGTGTTCATTGATATTGGATTGGTCATTGTTTCTAGATCATTTTGGTGGATACAAACAGAAGATTAAAACCTCAAGACGTCATACTGATATGTTCTATTCAAAATCAGGGCTAAAGGGTTTTTTTGGTGTTTTCATTTTTTGAGACACAGTCTTGCTTTGTTGCCCAGGCTGTAATGGAGTAGTGTGATCACAGCTCACTGCAGCCTCAAATTCCTGGACTCAAATGATCCTCTTGCCTCAGCCCCCCGAGTAGCTACAGGTGCAAGCCACCATGCCTGGCTAATTTTTTTTTTTTTTTTCATGGAGATGAGGTCTCACTATGCTGCCGAGGCTGGTCTTGAACTCCTGGTTTCAATCAATCCATCTGCCTCGGCCTCCCAAAGTGCTGGATTTACAGGTGTGAGCCACCACCCAGGCCACCAAAGGGTATTTACTTGTATTACATCTGTAGCTCCTACCCTACATGCAGAAAAATCTGGTTCTTACAGACACAAGGCATGAGAGTATTAGAATATCCCACAATTACTTAGTTGCTTTTTAGTCAACACATTTTAAGTCCCTAGGTAAATTAGCACACTCTCCACTTCCATCGACACAGAGAATGCTACAAGGCAATGTTTAAACACATGTATGAGCATCAGCCACTTCCAAAAATGGAACTGTCCCAGAGCTCTGTGTGGTCACCAGGCTGGGGGCTGTGGTAGAAGAGAGGAGCACAGGGTTAGCAGAGAATGAAAACGCTCCTTTCCTTCTTTCCTCACCAGCCCGGCCTGCCCTCTAGTGGAGATGCTAAAGAGCACAGGAAACAGGCCAAGGCAGGTCAGGCAGGAAGTCAACCAGCTGACATTTACTTAGCAATTATCAGAAATGGTCTTAAAATGGGTGCTGAAGGTAGAAAACCTCTCTGTGGCTTTAAGTGACTTTAAGTGCAGCTGGAGAGAGTAGAGGTTACCCAAATGAAATGTGTTTCACAGACTGCAACCAAGCAACGTACCAAATTTCAAAATCAAGAGAGGAAAGGCAAAACTGAGTATATCAAAATGACTTCACTATAATTATTTTTAAAGATATGCCATTTTATTTCTTTCAATAGACATGTAGTATACCCTAAGATATAAATGCTCTTATACATTTTGAAAAACATTACAGGTCATAGTGAGATAAGTCTATAGGCTTAAAAATCTTTTTCACATAAAAAAAATTAATCAGTGGATCCAGTGATTAATCCTATATCTTTCCCATTTGATGTAATGTGAAGGAGGACTCATTTTGGTCATAAAATCTCAGATTTTTTAACATTTACCATGACTTTTAAATGTTTTATTTAATAATGTACAAGTTCCATGTTACAAAAGCTTGAATTAAAAGATTTTATTCAGGTTTAAACTAACTTGTAAGAAAGAGAAAAAGAGAATCAAAAAATGAATTGTTAAAGAGATATGCTTAAAAGAAGTCTTTTGTTTTTCTGGACATCAGGTGCTGTAATTGTATTAATCAGAATCCTTTGTACAAGCTACACCTTTGTCACTGGTTCATGCAAGCCTTCTCCACTTTGTTTAATGGTGTAATGAGGTAGGTATTATTATACTTTTTTTCCCCTTTGAGACAGGGTCTCATTCTCACCCAGACTGGATGAATTACAGTGGCTGTTCATGTCTCACTGCAGCCTCAACCAGACTCAGGTGATCCTTCCACCTCAGCATCCCGCGTAGCTGGGACTACAGGTACAGCTAAATTTTTTTTTTTTTGTAGTTTTTGTAGAAATGGGGTTTCATCACGTTGCCCAGGCTAGTCTCAAACTCCTGGGGTCAAGCAATCTGCCCACCTCAGCCTCCCAAAGTACTGGGATTACAGGTGTGAGCTACCATGCCTATTGTACTTTTTAACAAAAAACTGAAACCACATTGTTTTTGCATTTATCACATGTCACCAGAAGAAATGACTATCATGTTTTTAAAAACTTAACAATGTAGTTTGCACAATTTCCCATGGTATAAAAACAAAAGGCTACAACAAACCTATACCAGGAACAGGTACTTTAAAAAAAAAATTGAAGGCCGGGCACAGTGGCTCACACCTGTAATCCCAGCACTTTGGGAGGCTAAGGTGGGTGGATCACCTGACATCGGGAGTTTGAGACCAGCCTGAGCAACATGGAGAAACCTCATCTCTACTAAAAAGACAAAATTAGCTGGGCCTGGTGGCGCATGCCTGTAATCCCAGCTGTAAGGTGATTCTTGTAAGGATATTGCCGAGTTTAAAATGAGGAAACTGAGGCCAGCACGAGACAAATTAAATTCCAGTTTATTCAGCTCCCGGGCGAGGTTCTGTGGTCCCGGGGCAGGGAGAGAGAGAGAGGGGGGCCAGAGAAGTCACGCCCGGCCGTTCTGGGCGTAGGGTTTTATAGGGGGTGAGGGCAATAGATTGGTCAGTGGGGAAACAAAGCATGGGTAACTGCATTGGTCATAGAGAGACTGGACCTGGACTTGGCAAGTTGCCATTGGCAGCCCAGCAGGGGTATCGACAGGTGGGCTGGAGAAGGTAACAGATTGACCGGTGAGGAAACAAAGCATGGGCACCTGTATTGGCCAGAGAGAGAGATTGGACCCGGACTTGGCAAGCTGCCATTGATCAGGCTTTCGGCAGAATTTTTGAATTTTGGGCTGAGAGCATGATTTAGTGCTGAGGGTGGGGCTAGGGGTGGAATGCAGGAGTGGGTGTGGGGAGCCCGCATGGAGAGGGCAGGCGCTGAGCAGGACATCCGGCCTCCCAATAACAGTGTTATCAGGTGCGGAGGGGTTGGGTATTGTCCATCCGGCTCCCGGCGAGGCTATCGGCCTTACACCAGCTACTCGGGAGGCTGAGGCAGGAGAATCGCTTAAACCCAGGAGGCGGAGATTGCACTGAGCCAAGATTGTGCCATTGCACTCCAGCCTGGGCAACAAGAGTGAAACTCCATCTCAAAAAAAAAAAAAAAAAAAGACTACAACACCATTTTAATAGCTACCTGGCATTTCTATGTCTGTACTACATGGACCATAATTTCTTTAACCAATCCCATATTGTAAGATATTTAGATCTTTGTTTACAGTGTTCCTTTTATCAACAATTGCTATGGAGAACATACATCTTTTTTTTGTCTTAAATTGTTTATTAGGTATGAATTTTACAAACTTTACTTATATTAGTGGTAATGGTGGAGGTGGAGAGTATTGCGCCTTCTCCAAGCTGCCGGGCGAGAACCACTGATAGTGTGGTGGAACTTACGGCCCTTTCCAAGGGCTCTTTCAGCCTGCAGCTGTCAGCCCACACATCTCTTTCAGCCTGCAGATGTCAGCCCACACATCTCCCTGTGCTTGTCCATTAGGTGTCAGGATTTCTTGTGATAGCTTTTGGAATGGATCAATGAGAAAAACCTCAAAAAATTTGTATGTAGAATCTTCACGAACCCAGTGAGAATTCAGGACTCTTAAGAGCCCCACAGTGGCATCCAGCTCGCTCCTCTGCAACGGACTGAAGGCTTCAAGCAAATTTTAACTGGTTAACACCACAATGGACAGGCTTCCTGTAAGTTGCACCCTTAGGAACTGGGCATTTTTGGCCACCACAGTTAACATGAATCCTATATATAACATAACCTTGCTTGGCCTTGTAGCCCAGTTGGTGCGCTTTATCAGGCCAGGTGAGACGGGGAGCCCTGTGGAGAGCAGAGAGCTGGTGGTACTGCCAGCAGCAGACCCTCAGAAGAAAGTGCATGACATCAGACTGCACTTCCTTCTCCATAGCTCCTGGATGTACTTGTGTGCACTCATCTTGGCTTACCTGATGGCTGCATAGAGAAAGGAGAACATCAATCTTTATGCGGATCCAGGCTAGATTTCTGGTGGCAGTATTACTGGGTCAAAGTGCAAGGCTGCAAGGAAGGAAGTTTGGTAGAGCCAGCTTCCCTCTGATAAGAAATTCTCCTGGGAAGGTGCAGACATAAAAATAAACAAGGTATTTATGGGCATATTTGCTTGGCAGGAGTATCAAAAAATGAGGTTACTAAAAATAGACAACCAGGTTTGGAAGTCTGTATTTGAAACAATGAACAATAGTGAACTATTTGTTGGTTCCTTTTCTTTTTTTAGAGACAAGGTTTAGCTCTGTGCCTAGGCTGGAGTGCAGTGGAGCAATCATGGCTCACTGCAGCCTCTACCTCCTGGGCTCAAGATTCCCTCCTTCAGCCTTCCTAAGTAAGTTGGGACCACAGGCATGCACCACGATGGCCGGCTATTTTTTTTTTTTTTTTTTGAGCCTGAGTCTCGCTCTGTCGCCCAGGCTGGAGTACAGTGGCAAGATCTTGGCTCACTGCAGCCTCCAACTCCTGGGTTCAAGTGATTCTCCTGCCTCAGCCTCCCAAGTAGCTGAGATTACAGGAGCATGCCACCATGCCCAGCTAATTTTTTGTATTTTTAGTAGAGACAGGGTTTCACTGTGTTAGCCAGGATGGTCTCAATCTCCTGACCTCGTAATCTGCCCACCTTGACTTCCCAAAGTGCTGGGATTACAGGCATGAACCACTGTGCCTAGCCTATTTTTTTTTTTTTTTTTGTATATCTTTTTTGTAGATTGGGTCTCACTATGTTGCCCAAGCTGGCCCTGAACTCCTAGCCTCAAATGATCCTGCTCCTAGGCCTCCCATAGTGCTAGAATTACAGTCGTGAGTCACCGCGCCCAGCTCACTTGTAGGTTCTTAAGCACTAAATGCTGTTATTGGAGGATTCTTCAGCAGATCAACTAGTGGAAGAGGCACGAAGTAATAAAATTTGATTTTGGATGGTGACTGAGAAAATAACCTCAATCAGCTAAAGAATCTAAGATTTGAAGACCTTAATTTAAAAGACAAAGAATTGAGAAAGGTTTTTTGTTGTTGTTGTTGGAGACAGTTTCGCTCTTGTAGAGCTGGCTGGCATGCAGTTGTGTGATCTCGGCTCCTCTCCGCCTGCTGGGTTCTATTCTCCTGCCTCAGCCTCCCGAGTAGGTGGGATTACAGGAGTGCGCAACCACTCCAGGCCAACTTTTTTTTTTTTTTTTTTTTTGAGACAGTCTCACTCTGTCACCGGGCGCCGGGCTGCAGTGCAGTGGCGCGACCTCGGCTCACTGCAACCTCCGCCTCCCGGGTTCAAGCAATTCTCCTGCCTCAGCCTCCCAAGTAGCTGGGACTACAGGCGTGTGCCACCACGTCCAGCTAATTTTTTTGTATTTTTAGTAGAGACGGGGTTTCACCGTGGTGGCCAGGCTGGTCTGGTCTTGAACTCCTGACCTCAGGTGATCCACCCGCCTCGGCCCTCCAAAATGCTGGGATTACAGGCGTGAGAGTCACCATGCCTGGCCAATATTTTTAAAGATGATTCCGTCACATTCTGAGAGAATAGAGGTAAAATCAATCAATAAATAAAGATTCCGATTTTCCAGGCTGGTTAACCCCGAAACCACGGTATCCTAAAGTCTCAACCTTAAAGCACAGAAAGTAAATAATCTGGTAATAGGTGATGGGGGCCCAGCAACCCACTTACATAATCAGTGGAGCCAAGCGCAAGATGAAAATGCCAGGCACTTGCTTTAAAATTATTAAGAATTTCAAGACTGTTAACAGTAGAACATTAAACCAAGCATTATGGATGCAGAGTCCATCAAAGCTAGTCCTGGTGACAGGCTCAGGTCTAGGGGTCTGGAGACTAGGAGACGTCGCTCGAAAGCTGGCCAAACCCTTGCCCTCACTGAGAGAGGCCCCAGGAGGGCCCAAGAAGGCAAAGAGGCCATCGATGCCCTCAGGAGCGGGCGGAGGGAAGCTCGCAGCTTTCCCAAGGGAGTGCAGGCTGCGGGGACTGAAGTTCAGCTCGGACCCTGAGCCTCTGAGCCCGGGACAGCAAGGTCGTTAAACCCACACGCCTCCCCACCCAGCCTGGCCGATGATCAGAGATGTGGCAAGTCCCGGCCTTGGACTCAAGCTTGTTACTCAACAACTGGCTGGCGGGGGCAGAAGGCGGCGCGCGCACCCTGGACCCGCGGCCGGGGGCGGAGAGGCACCGCAAGGACTGAGGGTCTAGGGAAGGTCTGCAAATCGCGGAGGGCCAAAGAAGCGTCTAAGGGAACTGCCGGAACCGGAAAATCTCTGAGAGAACAACGCGTGTATTAGGGAGCGTCTGCAAAGACCGCAGCGGAAAGCCAGGGATTGTCTAAAAAGTTGCCAGAGCGGTTAAAGGGAGGTCTAAAAGGGGGCAGTCCCAAAAACAAGGCTTCCAAAAGCTAAGCTCAGAAGGAAGGTGTGGAAGCCTACTGGGACGCCGGGCACCCCTGAGGACAGGACCGACTGGAGCTGCAGCCGACGACAAGAGAACGGCTCCAGCTGGACGGAGGAAACAGTGGGGAGAAAGGGGGGGCCCTTGGGCACTGTCTGAAAAGTGCGATGCCAAATGATCTTTAGGGACATACAGTAAATTGTATCCCTTGCTAAAATATCTCTCTGTAGTGAACCACCAATTGTTTTTTTTTAAGCCCTGCCTCTCAGCCATTACGTCTAGTTCGGCTGTCTCTGATCCAAGAAGCTGCCAGTTCCCACTTACTCCTCCCCAACAAGGGCGAAAGGCCCGCCTCCGGTGCGCACTTTCTCCTCCCCTCAGGCCCCTGGCGCATTCTCCCGCCCATCTATCAATCAGCGCGCTCCGCTGTCCAGTTGGCTGGCCAAGGGGGCGGGACGGTCGTGTGACGTTTGCGGCCGGCCGGCCAGGAAGCCGCGAGATGTGTGACGAGGTAGGCGCGTGACGGAGGAGCAGTTGGCTAACGCAGAGGCGGCAGTCGGTGTAAACGAGGCCTCGCGCCGCTGCGGGTCCTGCGACCGCTACTGGCTGGTGGGTGGTCTCGCGGGGGGCGGTAACTGCCGGCTTCAGTGGGAGGTGCTTCTCGGCTTCCTCCCCCTCTTGGCGTACACACCCCCGGCGCACCACGTGGGCGTGAGGCAAGGAAGAAGTAGGGGGTTAGGCCAAATTTTATTTTCATTGGCTGTCACTGCTGCCGGCTTTCGTAAGGGAGCGCTCTGATTGGTCGGTAAGAGGGGGCGTCGAGGGTCTTTGAGTCTTCAGGCTTCTAATTGGTTAGATGAGATAAGCTAGTGATGCTCTTTCTTCCTCGAGGGGCTTCGATTGGTCTGTCAGAAAGGTTACCTGGGAATCCAACACCGCCCAACAACCCTCCCGCTCCCCAGTCCTGGGACTTTAATAGGTGAGTTTGGTGTAGAAAACAGAAATCTTTCTAAAATTGGTGAGG
Source organism: Cacajao melanocephalus (assembly GCA_963573385.1). Lineage (NCBI taxonomy): Eukaryota > Metazoa > Chordata > Mammalia > Primates > Pitheciidae > Cacajao > Cacajao melanocephalus. Next base: position 91,184 of record CAUYLG010026843.1, read on the forward strand.
TAGGGTAGCGCCCTACGCTTCACTCTTGCTTTCTTTGCTTCACAGGATTGGGGAAGGTTTGTGTTCCCGACGCCTTGGTAGTTGGCATAGGCTAAAGAAAAGGAATCTCAGCCCCGAGGAAGGGTCACCCTCCTAGAGATAGCTACCCCATCTCAGGAGACTGGTATTTCTAGAGCACGCTTTGCTTTCACCAAACCCAAGGAGGTAACAAGAGGAGCCCTCGCACAGGACCTAAGAATGCTGTGACCAGAAGATGGGATCGCGGAACAGCAGCAGTGCGGGATCCGGGTCCGGAGACCCCTCCGAGGGTTTGTCCCGAAGAGGGGCTGGCCTGCGTCGGAGCGAGGAAGAGGAAGAAGAGGATGAAGATGTGGATCTGGCCCAGGTACTGGCCTATCTCCTCCGCAGGTAACTTATCCTCTGGTGTGACCCCCACCAGGTGCTACCACGGTCCCTTGATCCCAACTCCAGGCAGGAAAATTAGAGAGGTTAGGAAATGGGATTTGCCCAGAACAGCCGTTCTTCTGTTTGAGCGGAACAGCCTTTCCCTGCTGGGCACCCATGGCACGCAGCTCCGTACCCAGTAAGAGTGGTTCTTACCTAGGGAGGGTCACCAAGAGGACCTGCTCATGTGTTTGAGAGACTATTCAAGGGAGCCTCTCTCGCTGTGACTAAACAAATAGAATCTATTTTCCAAGTAAGTTTTTTAAAAAATGGGGCCTGGTGGGAAAGGAGTGATGTAAGGGGTGAAGAGATGGGAAAGGAGTGTTGAACTTTTTAGTAAGGCATTGACACGTGATATGAGGTCACTTTGATTACTTGAAAAACAAGTTTAAATTGCCCTGACCTGTTCTTGAGGAAAGAATACCTTGAAGGGAGAGACCACCTGGAATTGACTGGAAAAGAGTGCAGCTGGCTTTGTTTCTTTCCTTATGGCTGTTTGGGGAGAAGATGAGCATGGGGATCCCTTCTGAATATTGTAGTCTTTTTTGTTTGTGTTTTGTTTTGTTTTTAGTAGACATAGACAGGATCTCACTGTGTTCCCCAGTATGGAGAGCAGGCTATTCACAGGTGTGATCACAGTGCACACCACATCCTGGGCTCAAGCATTCCTTGCCTCCCAGGTAGCTAAGACTACAGTGGCACACGCCACTGCACCCAGCTTAGAAATTGTGTTCTGTGGTGGACTTCTCAGGCAGAGGCTCAGAAGGAAACACTGTGAGAATGTTTAGCTCATTGGAAGGTCAACTTAGTAGGTAATGTCCGCAGTGTATTGGTTGTGCTCTTGCTCTAAGGATATGAGGAAATGCTGTTAGAATGTTTAACTCGCTGGGAGGTCAACTTAGTAGGTCATGTCCACAGTGTGTTGGTCTTGCTCTTGCTCTAAGAGTAAGACTTACTTTCCTACTGTTTTATAGGAAACTGAAAATAACAGCCAAGGTCTAGTCAGCCTGAAACCTCAAAATGAGTACCAAGTAGTCTAACAGCTAGATAGCCATTGACTCTGAATTCGTTGGTTTGGGGGAAGAAGTCCCCTCCTTTATAATGGGGGTCTCTCCACAGAGGCCAAGTGAGGTTGGTGCAGGGAGGAGGTGCAGCAAATTTACAATTCATTCAGGCCCTCTTGGACTCAGAGGAAGAGAATGACAGAGCTTGGGATGGTCGTCTTGGGGACCGATACAACCCACCTGGTAAGAAGAAAAGGCCCTAATGTTGGAAGACTTTTACTAGAAAACCTTTTAGTGATATTTTGAATAATAGATTACATTAAAAGAAGGTACAATAATTTAGGGAATAAGGAAGTCCTCATAGCCCCAATATATTCAGCCACAGGGGTGGGCTTGGGTACGGTTCTGCTAACTGTCCTCTGAGACTGAAAGACCTAGGATGAAACTTCTTGGTACTCACAGTGGATGCCACCCCTGACACCCGGGAGCTGGAATGCAATGAGATCAAGACACAAGTGGAATTGGCCACAGGGCAGCTGGGGCTTAGGCGGGCAGCCCAGGAACACAGCTTCCCTCGAATGTTGCACCAGGTAGGCCTCTCCACCTCCCAGCCTGGCAGCAGGACTGCCAAAGCAGCCAGAAGCTCTGCTAGCTCCAGAGAAAAAGAAAGTAAACTTTCCAAGGAGATCTCAAGGGCTGGTGCTGGAGAGTTAACCAGACTTCATCGGAGTTCTGTGGGACAGACTATGGTGTGTTGTGTCTATTTCTGTAACAAGAGCAGTATCTTTGGAGGAGGGGGCTTGATATGGCTGAAGTGACCCTCTGTTTCTGCTAGCAATATTCCCCAATCCCTTCCATTTAGAGAGAACGGGGCCTCTGCCACCGGGGAAGCTTCTCCCTTGGAGAACAGTCTCGAGTGATATCTCAGTGAGTATGGGGCTTGGTGAAGAGACTCTAAGGGCCAGATAAGTCTTATCTCCTAAAGTTTGAAGGGGTTGGTGTTAAAGGAGCCTTGGAGAGATTAAAGGTTAGGTTAAATGGAGTTGAAACTTTGAGAGTAAACAAAGTGGAAAAGTATAGAAATTTAAAGGATGGTGGAATGGTTGGAAGACAGGGGATTGTACTCACAACCAAAAGAGAATGACATTGGACTGATATTCTAGCTCTGTTAGGATTCTGCTAACTGGGATACTCCTTATCCTGAGCACCCCTTATCCTCACTTTCTCTCTCCTCTCCTAGCTTCTTGCCCAATGATCTGGGCTTCACTGATAGCTACTCTCAGAAGGCTTTCTGTGGCATCTACAGCAAAGATGGTCAAATATTCATGTCTGCTTGCCAAGGTACCAGACCCTGGTCCTGTCAACTGTCTTTTCCTGGAACATGGAACATTCCCTCTGACTGAGGCTAGAAAGCCACAGACAGGGAACTCAGACCTGGCTTAGGGATGCTTACCCAGAGCATGTTTCCCATGATAAAGGGAAGACTCCACAGGTACACTGAGTGGCAGACGTCTAATCTAGGAAAGTTACAAGGAAAGTGTTCCATAATTCTGCCTGATCTCTACTTATACAGACCAGACAATCCGACTGTATGACTGCCGGTATGGCCGTTTCCATAAATTCAAGAGCATCAAGGCCCGTGATGTAGGCTGGAGCATCTTGGATGTGGCCTTTACCCCTGATGGGAACCACTTCCTCTACTCCAGCTGGTCTGATTACAGTGAGTATGCACCAGACCTCCACTGTCTCTCCACCCTGGGACCTGAGGTTTCCATGTGCTCATCCCGTCTGAGCCAGGATTCCTCACTTTGTCCTGGGAAAATCACTCCCAAAGTGCTCCAACATCCTTGTCCTTTGTTTGATCTCTTCCCTAGCTTCACGTCCACTCTCCTTCCCCCATGCCTGAAAGATTCTTGTTTTTCTTGCTCTCTTAGTTCATATCTGCAATATCTATGGTGAGGGAGATACACACACTGCCCTGGATCTCAGGTACTGGCTTCCCTTTCTGGTCAGACTCATCAGAAACTTCTCAAGGGAAGCTCCTCAGGAGCAAACCTCTGAGTTGGAAGTTCTGCTTAGGGAGAAATGTATACTGGTGGGTCTGTGTGGATTCCCGGGAGGGAAGCAGCATCCTGTTAGCCAGAGGACTGGGTAAATGGATGGTTGCAGGATTATTTCTGGGTTCTCACTGAGGATTTGCACTGTGGTGCGTGTTAACTGGACTTCTTTTTTCCCTGGGGATATGCCTTACAACCATTGTCAGATTCTATGTAAATTAACAAAAGCTGAAGGGAAGTCCACTTAACCCAGTTCCTTCTTGCTTCCAGGCCAGATGAGCGTCGCTTTGCTGTCTTCTCCATTGCTGTGTCCTCAGATGGACGAGAAGTACTAGGAGGGTGAGTGCTTGTGGGATATGTTTCCCTCAATTAACAAGATAGGGGTTCCCCCAGAGATGAGCTCTGCTGTACACAGATGGCACTGGCAGCTGCAGAGAAGAACCAGATCTTCTCTAAGGTCAGGATTTACAAGTTGGTTCACTTGTTGCTCTCCATTTTCCCCCACACGAGAGCCTCCTTGAAAACACAGCTAAGTCTTCCCCCATGACCCAGAGCAGGATTTCTCAGTGGGACTCTCTAGAGCATATACCACATTGATCCTCACGATCATGGCTCCAGGACCCTCCTTTATCCCTTCCCTTTCAGGGCCAATGATGGCTGCCTGTATGTCTTTGACCGAGAGCAGAACCGGCGCACCCTTCAGGTACGGCTCCTGAGACAGAGCCTCTGCCTCCTGGTCTTTGGCTTATTATAAGACCTAGAAAGAGATCTTATATTTTGGCCACCTTTTCACCTAGATTGAGTCGCATGAGGATGATGTGAATGCAGTGGCCTTTGCTGATATAAGCTCACAAATCCTGTTCTCTGGGGGTGATGATGCCATCTGCAAAGTGTGGGATCGACGCACCATGCGAGAGGATGACCCCAAGCCTGTGGGTGCACTCGCTGGACACCAGGATGGCATCACCTTCATTGACAGCAAGGTGGGCCAGGAAACAGGACTGCAAAGCCAGGCTCCTAAGGTTCTGGTTGCTCAGGAGGACATGAAAATGGACTGGTGTGGGAATTTGACAGTTCCTTATTAGCCAAGGTTTATAGGGGTTGAAGTTTAGGGAAGGGGCTCAATCCAGGGAACATGAATTCCATCTGTACTCACCAGTCCTCAAGGAGTAGGGCAGGGCTTTCTGTACAAGAAAAATGGAAGACCAGCCAGGTAGGTGGCTCACACCGGTAATCCTAGCACTTTGGGAGGCCGAGGTGGGAAGATCACTTGAACTCAAGAGTTCGAGACCAGCCTGGGAAACCTAGTGAGCACTTGTCTCTTTTTTTATAAAAAAAAAAAATTAAAAATTTTAAAAAAAGGAAAATGGAAGACAGTCTGATCCAGGATAGAATAGGAAAGCCAGCCAGTAACTTGGGCAAGGAAAGGAAAACCCAGCCAAGTGGTAGGATCTGAGGCAGAACAATGAAAATGAGTTCTCCTGGATAAAGAAAGAGGCAAGCAAAGCCAGAGGCTGGAGTTCTGCTCAACTAGAGAATGGCAACTAGACTGATAGGCGCCGACATTTGTAAGCTCTGATGCTTCACTATCCACATTTGGATTCATAGGGTGATGCCCGGTATCTCATCTCCAACTCCAAAGACCAGACCATCAAGCTCTGGGATATCCGACGCTTTTCCACACGGGAAGGCATGGAAGCCTCACGCCAGGCTGCCACACAGCAAAACTGGGACTATCGCTGGCAGCAAGTGCCCAAAAAAGGTGAGACTGGAAGTACAGGCACAGTGGATTTGTCTGTAGCCTGGGAACCCTGGAGCCCTCCCCCTCAGCCCTCTTTGCTAGGCATTAACGCTTTGTTTGCTAAATCATGGATGGGATGGCCAGAGGTTCCTAGGATTGGGGCCTGGGTGGGGTTCACTTAGAATCAACCAATACAAAAGTATTCGAGCAGGGCCATATTGGAGACTGTCCACTGACTATTAGGTGGAGAAAGAGCCACCACTTGAAAGTTAGAAAGACAGTTGTCTTTGGGCATACATCCTTGCTCAGGACTGGTGGTACGAAACAATCCCAAAGCAGATTCCCTAACCTAGGGCTTACCCTGCATCCCTACCCAGCCTGGCGGAAGCTAAAGCTCCCGGGAGACAGCTCCTTGATGACCTACCGGGGCCACGGAGTGCTGCACACCCTCATCCGCTGCCGGTTCTCCCCCACTCATAGCACCGGCCAGCAGTTCATCTACAGTGGCTGCTCTACCGGCAAAGTGGTTGGTAAGGATTGTGTCAGAACAGGGGGCCTCAGGAAGGGCAGGAATGACTCTTTCCCATTCCACCTATAACCACCAGTGACCATCTTAAAAAGCCCAGTGACAGCCACAGGTAAAATCTAATTTAGCTTGGAGGCTTAAACAGAGAAATAGAAAACATTCTATCCTTCAGCATTTTAAATTAAGAAAAGGAACATAGAACTCTAGTCAGTAAATATAATAGACTGCCGAAAATATAGTTGGTTCTATTTTTCAGCTAGTCAGGGAAAGAGGTTGCAGATGAAAGGTAGGCGGGAACAGGGATCAAATGACACAGGAAGATGGTAGCAAGTAGTAAAGGACGTGTAGTCGCTGAAGCAGAAAGAAAGAAGAACCTGGGCACGGTGGCTAACGCCTGTAATCCCACCACTTCGGGAGGCTGATATGGGCAGATTGCTTGAGCCCAGGAGTTTTAGACCAGCCAGGGCAACATGGAAAAAACGTCATCTCTACAAAAAATACAAAAAATGGCTGGATGTGATAGCGCAGGCCTGTAGTTCCAGCTATTTGGGAGGCTACGGTGGGAGAATCACCAGAGCCTGGGAGATCGAGACTGCAGTGAGCCATGATTGTGCCACCGCACTTCAGCCTGGGTGACAGAGTGAGAAACTGTCTCAAAAAAAAAAAGGAGGCCTGGTGTGGTGGCTCACACCTGTAATCCCAGCACTTCGGGAGGCCGAGACGGGCAGATCACCTAACGTTAGGGATTTGAGACCAGCCTGGCCAACATGGTGAAACCCTGTCTCTACTAAAAATACAAAAATTAGCCAGGCGTGGTGGCAGGCGCCTGTAATCCCAGCTTCTTGGAAGACTGAGGCCAGAGAATCGCTTGAACCCGGGAGGCAGAGGTTGCAGTGAGCCAAGATCACGCCACTGCACTCCAGCCTGTCAACAAGAGCAAGACTCTGTCTCAAAAAAAAAAGAAAGAAAAGAAGCACAAGCACAGCTGCAGATATAAGGAGCCTAAGGCAGGGCAGTGCTGTCCCTAGGGAGACACTCACAGACTCATGACAAAAGAAAGAGGTACCCTGTCCAGACAAGGTGCACACGCCTCAGACAGCTCAGTTTTCACTTTTGTGGTGACTTCCATATTTTACTAAAAGCTTTAAAGCCACTGCATTTTCTTAACTGTAGCCCCTATAAAATTTAGCTAAGGGCCAGAAATACCCACACCACTAAACCATACCCTCAACCCAAGGTAGGGAAAGGAACAGGGATAGAAGCAGAAATAACACAGTCTTCTGGTGTGGGCTCTGCTCCTATGGGAGCATGGGAAGTTGCCTGAGAGGCAGGTTGGTGGTGCTACTCATGGGGAGGTGAGGGATAGTTTAGAGTCTTATGGTGGTCCCTCTCCACTCTCGCCTGTCCCGGACAGTGTACGACCTTCTCAGTGGCCACATTGTGAAGAAGCTGACCGACCACAAGGCCTGCGTGCGTGACGTCAGTTGGCACCCCTTTGAAGAGAAGATTGTCAGCAGTTCGGTGAGGCTGCAAGGGTTGAGGGGGCTGGCACATGTCTGGGGCTTGGACTTGGTTGGGGGGCAGCATGTCCTGACTACTTGCCACCCTCTGCCCTGCAGTGGGACGGGAACCTGCGTCTGTGGCAGTACCGCCAGGCTGAGTACTTCCGGGATGACATGCCAGAGTCCGAGGAATGTGCCAGTGCCCCTGCCCCAGTGCCCCACTCCTCTACAGCCTTTTCCTCACCCCAGTAGATCTGACCTCCAGCCCCATATAGGGTGAACCTCTTGATAAGCTCTCTGCCTCCTCCTTCCTTTCTCCCTTGTGGGGAATGTTTGGAGGAATCACTGGCATTGGATGGGGAGAAACAGAAGCCCAGGCTCTGAGCCTCAGCTGAGCCCTGGAAGATCCTCCCCACGGGGCAGAGTGGTCTCCTCACATGCTCACACCCAGTCAGATTGGGTCCCTATCTCTGGCCAGAGTTTGGCAGGAGTACCATTATCTGGGGTGTGGTCTCTACCAGCGAGAGAAATGTCCTGGGTGTTATCAATCATGTTTGAATGTTAGGGGTTGGCTCCTAGAGTAGATGCCTGAGGCCACATCTGAACAGACCTGTCAGCCAGGCCTGTTGCCTGAATCATGTTGAGGATTCAACTGGCCAATCACAGGGCAGGTGTCCTGGCCTTTCTTCCTGAGGTCTCTAGGGGAGCGGCATGGGTAAGGGTGTTTCCTCCCAACCTTCCTGGGGTGGGGATTATGACTGCTTTCATGTCTGGGTCTTTGGGGTAGGACAGGTTGTGGTATGAGAGGTGGGAGTCTCCAAAAGGCTCCTTGTGGCCCCTCATAAGGCAGGCCCTGCCCTCTGAGAAGGTCCCATCATGCTGGAGGCACGCAGCTTTAAGGAAGTAGGATGAAGTAGGACTCCTTCGTCCTCTCACTGGCTTTGGCTCCCTCAATAAACTCTGTGTGGGAACCTGACTCAGTGTCTGTCTCTCTTACACTCTCTCCTTTTCCTGTTTGAGGTCTTTCATCCTCTCACTTCAGGAAAACACAGTTTCAACAGAGATTTTTTTTTTTTTCTTTTGGTTGGGGAACGGAGTCTTGCTTTGTCACCAGGCTGGAGTACAGCAGCATGATCTCAGCTCACTGCAACCTCCGTCTCCGTGGTTCAAGCGATCCCCCTGCCTCAGCCTCCTGAGTAGCTGGTACTACAGGCATGGGCCACCATGCCTGGCTAATTTTTTTTTTAAATCAAGAGATGGGGTTTCACCATGGCCAGGATGGTCTCCATCTCCTGACTTCGTGATCCCCCCACCTCAGCCTCCCAAAGTGCTGGAATTACAGGCCTGAGCCACTGTGCCTAGCCTTAACAGAGTCTTTAGATGCAATTCTGTGTTGGAGAAAATACCCTTCTGATGCCCCATGACAAAGGGAAATACCAAAACCATTTGTTCACTGAGCGTTGCAGCAGGTGCTCCCTCACCAACGTCAGAAGCTTCCCTGCAAGTAGATAGTAAGAGAGCACACTCTCCTACAGCCTGGTAACACCCAGGAGGCAGAGATTGCGGTGAGCCGAGATTGCGCCACTGCACTCCAGCCTGGGTGACAGAGTGAGACTCCCTCTCAGTAAAAAAAAAAAAAAAAAAAAAAATGGTGCTCTCAGACTCCTGGGCTCAAGTGATCCTCCACTTCAGCCTCCCAAATGTTGGAGGCACTGTGCCTGGCCATGAATGGTTTTTTTTTTTTTTTTTTTTTTTTTTTTTTGAGACGGAGTCTTGCTCTGTCACCAGGCTGGAGTGCAGTGGTGCAATCTCGGCTCACTGCAGCCTCTCTGCCTACTGGGTTCAAGCAGTTCTTCCGCCTCAGCCTCCCGAGTAACTGGGACCCAGGCGCGTGCCACCACACCTGGCTAGCCATGAATGTTCTTAATGGCATCTAGAATGGTGAATCCTTTCCAGAAGGTTTTCAATTGACTTCGTCTATAGCTATCAGAGGAATCACTGTGGTAGCTTCAGTCTTACGAAATGGATTTTTTTTTCTTTTTTTTGAGACAGGGTCTTGCTCTGTCACTCAGGCTGGAGTGCAGTGATGCAATCTTGGCTCACTGCAACCTCTGCCTCACCCTGGACTCAAGCGATCCCCCCGCCTCAGTCTCCCAAGTAGCTGGGACTACCAGCACATACCACCACACTCGGCTCGTTTTTGTTAATTTTTTGTAGAGATGGGGTTCGAAATGTATTTTTTAGACAATAAGACTTGCAAGTCACAATTATTCCTTGATCCATGAGCTGCGGAATAGATGTTATGTTAGCAGGCATGAAACCATTAATCTCCCTTTATATCTCCAGAGTTTGTAGGTGACCAGATGCATTGTCAGTGAGCAGTAATATTTTGAAAGGAAGCTTTATTTCTGAGGAGTGGATCTTAACAGTGAGCTTAAAATATTTTGTAACCCATGCTGCAGACATAGGTGCCATCATGTAGGTTTTGTTGTTTTATTTATAGAGCATAGCAGAATACATTTAGCATAATTCCTAAGGCCCTAGGATTTTCAGAATGGCAAATGAGCATTGGTTTCAACTTAAAATCACCAGGTACATTATCTCCTAACAAAAGAGTTAGTCTTTCCTTTGAAGCTCTGTGGCCCAACCTTGATTTCTCTCTAGCTGTGAAACTCCTATATGGCATCTTCTTCCAATAGAAAGCTGTTTTGTTTGCTTTGAAAATCTGTTATTTAGTGTTAACCACCTTTATCAGTGATCTTACCTAGATCATGTGGGTAACTTGCTGCAGCTTCTACATCAGCACTTGCTGCTTCACCTTGCATTTTTATGTCTTAGAGATGGCTTCTTTCTTTGAGCATTATGAACCAGCCTCTGCTAGCCTCCTCACCACTCTCAGTCTTTACAGAATTGAAGAGAATAGGCTGGGCTCAGTAGCTCACACCTATAATCCCAGCACTTTGGGAGGCCAAGATGGAAGGATAACTTGAGGCCAAGAGTTGGAGACCAGTTTGGGCAACATGGTGAGTGGAGGCATGCACATGTAGTCCCAGCTACTTAGGAGGCAGAGCAGGAGGATTGCTTGAGTTCAGGAATTGGAGGCTGCAGTAAGACATAATCATGCCACCACACTCCAGGCTGGGCAACCAAGCAAGACCCTGTCTCTTTAAAAAAAAAAAAAGGGCCTTGATCTGGATTAGGCTTTGGTTTAAGGGAATGTTATGTGGCTGTTTTGATCTTCTATCTAGACCACTGAAACTTTCTCCATGTCAACAATAAAGCTGTTTCACTTTTGTGTCATTGATGTGTTCACTGAAGTAGTAACTTAATTTCCTTCAGGAACTTTTCCTGGACAGGTACAGCAGCTCACTTCTATAATCCCAGCACTTTAGGCAAAGGCAGGAGGATCACTTGAGCCCAGGAGTTTAAGACTAGCCTGGGCAACATAGTGAGACCCCTGTCTCTACAAAAAATTAAAAAATTAACTGAACTTGGTAGCATGTACCTATAGTCCCAGCTCCATGAGAGGAGGATTGCTTGAACCGACCAGGGAAGTCAAGGCCGCAGTGAGCTGTGATCACGCCACTGGATTAGACTTTGGTTTAAGATAATGTTGTGGCTGCTTTAATCTTCTACCCAGACCACTAAACTTTCTCATGCCAGTAATGAGACTGTTTCACTTTTGTGACAGAAAGTGACCCTGTCTCAAAAAACCCCCCAAAACCAAGGTATTCATGTAGTAATAATACATTGTAGACTACTAACAGTTATAATGAAAATAGAATCCATAGGGAAAAAAATAACTCTTGGGGTTTTATGATCACAGGAAATTTTTATTTTTATTTTTTGATACAGTCTCGCTCTGCCGCCCAGGCTGGAGTGCAGTGGTGTGATCACTGCTCACTACAACCTCAGATTCCTAGGCTCAGGCGATCTTCCCATCTCAGCCTTCTGACTAGCTGGGTGGGCGCCACTGTGCTTGACTAATTTGTGTTTATTTTTGTACAGACAGGGTTTCACCATGTTGCTTGGGCTGTTTTCAAACTTCTGGGCTCAAGTGATCCTCCTGCCACAGTCTCCCAAAGGACCAGAATTGCAGGTGTGATCCACCACTCCCAGCCCAGAAATTTTAAAAAATTAAATTTTTTAAGTTACATACTTTTTTTTTTGGCAGGGAAATGTGATAAATGCTCAATAAAAGACTTTCAGGCATAAAAACATATTAGGATAAATTCTATGAGGGAGTAGAATGGAAATATAATTTCTTTTTTTTTTTTTTTTTTGAGACGAAGTTTCACTCTTGTTGCCCAGGCTGGAGTACAATGCCATGATCTTGGCTCACCACAACCTCCGCCTCCTGGTTCTCCTGCCTCAGCCTCCTGAGTAGCTGGGATTACAGCATGTGTCACCACGCCTAGCTGATTTTGTATTTTTAGTAGAGATAGGGTTTCTCCATGTTGGTCAGGTTGGTCTCGAACTCCTGACCTCAGGTGATCTGCCTGCCTTGGCCTCCCAAAATGCTGGGATTACAGGTGTGAGCCACCGCGCCTGGCTGAAATATAATTTTTAATGTAAAATCTTGTCACGTGTGTTTTAGTGGATAATGGTGAAGTATCTAAGCACTATAGTATTTAAATTTCATTGGATACATTTGAAAGAGTGATATAATGGTTTTATTTTGAAATGTCAGTATATAATACACTAGAACTACTTAAAACCACAATGAGACCAGGCATGGTGGCACATGCCTATAATCCCACCACTTTGGGAGGCCAAGGCAGAAAGATCACCTGAGGCCAGGAGTTCAAGACCACCCTGGTCAATTTAGTGAGACTTTGTCTATACAAGAAATAAATAAATTATTTATTTATTTATTTTGAAACAAGGTCTCTCTCTCTGTTGCTTAGGCTTGGAGCACAGTGGTGCAGTCATGGCTCACTGCAGTGTCAACCTCCTGGGCCCAAGTGATCCTTCCATTTCAGCCTCCCAAGTATCTGGCACCACAGGCACATGCCACTATACCCAGCTAATATTTTTTTATTTTCGTAGAGATGAAGTCTCACTATGTGAGACCAGCTCAGGCTGGTCCCCAACTCCTGTGGCTCCTCAGCCTGGTCCCAAAGTGCTGGGATTACAGGCATGAGCTACCGCACCTGGCCAGAAAATTAAAAATAAACTAATCAGGCATGCTGGTGCATTCCTGTAGTCCCAGCTACTCAGGAGGCTAAGGCAGATGATCACTTGACCCCAGGAGTTGGAGGCTGCATTGAGCCATGATAGCACACTGCATTCCAGCCTGGGCAACAGAGTGAGACCCTATCTCAAACAAATAAATAATAAAACTTTAATAAATAAAAATGGGGTGGGGGGAATTTTTTTTTTTTTGAGGCAAAGTCTTGCTCTGTCACCAGGCTGGAGTGGTGTGGTCTCGGCTCACTGCAACCTCCACCTCCCAGGTTCAAGCGATTCTCCTGCCTCAGCCTCCCAAGTAGCTGGGACTACAGGCACATGCCACCACACCCAGCTAATTTTTGTGTTTTTAGTAGAGACAGGGTTTCACCATGTTGGCCAGGCTGGTCTCGAACTCCTGACCTCAGGCCATCCACCCAATTCACCCTCCCAAAGTGCTGGAATTACAGGCATGAGCCACCACTCCCAGCCTAGTTCAAAATTATTTTATAGGGTTCATTAAAGGCCACTGTTACTAGGTACGGGCTTTAGGATCTAGAAGGAATCTGATTGATTATCCAATCTATCTTGATCAATTTATAAAGGAAATTGATTTACTGAGGACCAAAGAGGGTTCATTGATTTTCCTGAAGTCACACAGTTGGGCCCAGAACTTGGGTGTCTTTGCTTGCTCATTCCTTTCACTAATTCCGCTGCACTCTGAAATCCTACCACCGGTTTTGAGGAATGAGGAAGAAAGAAAAAGTGATCTTGAAACTGTTACTAACAGGCTCTCTTTCGCGGGTAGGTGGCTCTCTTCTGCCCTGCTGCCGCAGCCTCAGCAATCAGACTGGGAGGGCAGGCTTGTACGGAGAGTCCAGAGGCGCAGGGTAGTTGGTTGGAGGATGGAACTTAAAGTTTGAATTGACTCCTGTCTGGTGATTGCCCTTTTAGGGTCTCCTCCACCCCGTCACCTGGGAGCAAACTAATCTTTAGGGATCTGAGGGTCAACATGATCAACAGATGAAACCACCAGTTTACACAGCAGCCCTGGGCCAAACTAGCCCCTTAGAGCCCCTCAATCCAAACAGGAACTAGGGCAGAGCCAGGCTGCTGGGGTCACAGAGCACTGAAGTGGAGACCCCTGCTGATCTGCCTCCGAAGGCCTAAGATGGCCACAGCCACCTTGCTGCATCCTGCAGTGGTAGGCTTTTGTGCTCAGACCCTAGGAAAAGTGCTAGATCACACTGATGAGAAAACTGACAGCTTTTTTTTTTTTAAATGACTTTCAAGGTTTGGTTAATTTTATCTTCATGACCTCTGATATCCCTGTGGAGCAAATGGTAAAGTAGGGCTGGGCAGAGAGGGACAGACCCCAGCAACCTATGGACAAGGACAGCCCTGAACAGCTGGCCCTGTGACATGAACTGGAACATGGTTGGAGCCTGGGACACAGGACTAACAGGAAAGGACACAGACTGCTGTCAGGACACACATTACCACACATCCGAGGCCAGGACCCTGCTGACGTGGCAGACCTCCACCCTGGCCCCTTACTGCCCCCCACCCCTCTCCCCCGCCTGCCAGCTGCCAACAAGGCTCTGCCTTGTGTCTGCCACACCTGTCACTGCCTGTCCTTGTCCAGGGGGGGCCCCATCAGCCCCTCCTCAGCTGCCCAGCAGAGCAAGCAGTTAGTGGGGAGGGGAGGGAACATGGAGCGGGGGGCAGTGGTGGGGGCAGGGCTGGGGTCTGGGGCCCGAATCCGGGCACTCCTGGGCTGCCTGGTCAAGGTGCTGCTCTGGGTGGCCTCTGCCTTGCTGTACTTTGGAAGCGAACAGGCCGCCCGCCTTCTGGGCAGCCCCTGCTTACGGCGCCTCTACCATGCCTGGCTGGCAGCAGTGGTCATCTTTGGGCCCCTTCTGCAGTTCCATGTCAACCCTCGGACTATCTTCGCCAGCCATGGCAACTTCTTCAACATGTGAGTCCACTCAAGGCTGTGGGAGCTGGGTCCCTGCACTCTGGGATCCTAGCTCCCTTCTCCAGGCTTCTGTCCTCCTGCCAGTCTAAACACTAAAAATAGGCTAGGAGGTTGAGGAGAAGGTCGAGTGAGGGGGAAGGGAACAGAGCTGTGGGGTACAGGGGAAGTCAGGAACAGGACTGAAGAGGAAATGTGGACCCTGGCATGCTGAATGGTCCTCCAAGGAAATGGCAAAGTTTAAATGACTGGGGGCTGTGAAGGGTACAGCAAGGAGAGAACGGGTGATGATGTGTAGGGTTGGGGAGATCGTAGTGATGGGAATACAGACCAGGGTGGGAGATGGGAGCCTGGGGTCTCAGTAGTCTCCCCTCTTCTCTACCCACAGAAAATTTGTGAATTCAGCCTGGGGCTGGACATGCACCTTCCTGGGGGGCTTTGTGTTGCTGGTGGTGTTCCTGGCTACACGGCGCGTGGCAGTAACTGCCAGACACCTGAGCCGACTGGTGGTGGGGGCAGCTGTGTGGCGGGGAGCCGGCCGGGCTTTCCTGCTCATCGAGGACCTGACTGGCTCCTGCTTTGAGCCGCTGCCCCAGGGTCTGCTGCTCCATGAGCTGCCTGACCGCCGCAGCTGCCTGGCAGCTGGCCACCAGTGGCGGGG
This sequence comes from Cacajao melanocephalus, assembly GCA_963573385.1. NCBI lineage: Eukaryota > Metazoa > Chordata > Mammalia > Primates > Pitheciidae > Cacajao > Cacajao melanocephalus. The sequence continues at coordinate 106,263 of CAUYLG010026843.1, forward strand.
CTACACGGTCTCCTCCCACACCTTCCTGCTCACCTTCTGCTGCTTGCTCATGGCAGAGGAAGCGGCTGTGTTTGCCAAGTACCTGGCCCATGGGCTGCCTGCAGGCGCCCCCCTGCGTCTCGTCTTCCTGCTCAACGTACTGCTGCTGGGCCTCTGGAACTTCTTGCTGGTCTGTACTGTCATCTATTTCCACCAGTACACTCACAAAGTGGTGGGTGCTGCAGTGGGCACCTTCGCCTGGTACCTCACCTATGGCAGCTGGTATCATCAGCCCTGGTCTCCAGGGAGCCCGGGCCATGGGCTCTTCCCCCGTTCCCACTCCAGCCGCAAGCATAACTGAAAGGAATAAAAGCCATTGGGCCTGGCTCTGGCTCATCTCATCATTTGGTTGGGTACTTGAAAGGGCAGGAAAAGGGTCTGGTAGTCACTAGGGTTCCTCAGCTATTCCTTAATCTCATCACCCTTAAATGTCCTTCCTTATGCTTGACCTCCATCCCTCCAGCTGTCCTTTCAGCCTCCTAATTTTTGCAGACTTCAAGCTATCTGGGGACTGAGACATCCAGGAATGGTGCTTCTAAGCCAGGTAATGGTGCCCTTAGGTGTGGGCATCATTCTTGCTGAGCAGTTGCTCCATCTCCAGGAGCAAGGATGGTTGTTTTTCCTGCCTTCTCCACTGAATCTCCACTCTGCTCTCTTCAGGGGCCTACATATCTGGGCACTCCACTCTACCCTCCTACCATGTCTTCCCCATAGGAGTCTGTATGTGCTCATCTATTTAACAAATGTTTATTGAGCTGAGCATAGTTCTATGCCATGTAAATAAGACAAGATTTCTGCTGTTTGGAGGCTTATGAACTAATGCGGGAAGGCAGATAATAGACACACAAATAATAGCAGACAATTGCACTCTATTTACCATGTGCCAGGCACTGTTCTAAGTGTCTATAAGTTCTTTACAAAAGTTAACACATTTGGTCCTCACAACAACAAAAGTATGAGGTAGGTTGTACTGATCTTGATTGGCAAAAGAAAAAAGAAAAAAAAATTGAGGTGGTAGTGTTCCCATTGTTCAGTTGCAAAAACTGAGACAGAGGTTAAATAACTTGTTCACAACTAAAAAACAGAGGAGCCATGATTACAAAGCTAGGCAATATGGGTATATCGTCTATCCTCTAAACCAGAAATTAGCAAACTTTGGCCCTCCTGTGGCCAGTTTTTGTATGACCCGCAAGCTAAGAATAGATTTTATAATTTTTTTTTTTTTTTTAGGCAGAGCCCTGGCAGTGATGGCACACACCTGTAATCACAGCACTTTGGGAGGCTGAGGCAAGAGGATCACTTGAGCCCAGGAGTTTGAGACTAGCCTGGACAAGATGGTGAGACCCTGTCTCTACAAAAATTTTTTTAAAAAGAAAAAGGTAGAACGTTTTTTACATTTTATTATTGTTATTTGAGATGGAGTCTCGTTCTTGTTGCCCAGGCTCTAGTGCAATGGCGCGATCTTGGCTCACTGCAACCTCTTCCTCTCGGGTTCCAGTGATTCTCCTGTCTCAGCCTTCCGAGTAGCTGGGATTACAGGCTTGTGCCACCACCCCTGGCTAATTTTTCTATTTTTAGTAGAGACAGGGTTTCTCCATGTTGGTCAGGCTGGTCTTGAATTCCCGACCTCAGGTGATCTGCCCGCCTCGGCCTCCCAAAGTGTTGGGATTACAAGCATGAGCCACTATGCCTGGCCTGCATTTTTATTTTTATTTTTTTAAATTTTATTATTACTTGTTGAGACAGTCTCACTCTGTTGCCCAGGCTGCAGTGCAGTGGTGCAATTTTGGCTCACTGTAACCTCTGCCTCCCAGGTTCAAGCAGTTCTCCCGAGCAGCTGGTATTACAGGTCCCCACCACTCACCGGTCTAATTTTTGTATTTTTAGTAGGGACAAGTTTCACCATGTTGGCCAGGCTGGTCTCAAACTCCCGACCTTAAGTGATCAACCTGCCTTGGCCTCCCTAAGTGCTGGGATTACAGGCATGAGCCACTGTGCCCAGCCATTTTTACATTTTTTAATGGTTGAAAAGGCAAAAGAAGAATAATATTTTATTACAGGAGAAAATTACATGAAATTCAAATTCCAGTGTCTATAAAGTTTTATTGGATCTCACCACACTAATTCATTTACATATGGCAACTTTCCTGCTGCAATGGCAGAGTTGAGTAGGTAAGACAGTGTAAGGCCCATAAAGCCTAAAATATTTACTCTCTGGCCCTTTGTAGTAATAAAGTTTGCCCAAAACCTGGTTTAAATCACTATCCTGTAAAAAAACAAAAACCTGGCTAATATCAGAAATAAATGCCATGAATGTACTAAAACAGGCTGATTTGTAATAGATTTGGAGGGAGGTTCTTTATAGAGGATGATGAAAATAGTTCTCTCTGAAGAGGTGACATCTAAACTGAGAACCGAATGACAACACCCAGGGCAAGGGTGTTTTAGGCAAAGGGATTATTAGCAAGGGCAAAGGCTCTGAGGCAGGAATGAATATGACACATTTGAGAAATAGCCCAAGTATTTGCAAGCGTAATGAATGAGGGGGCAAGCAGCAAAGTGAACTTGAAGGGGAGACAGGTGCCAGGCAGGCCACGAAGGACAGCCTTTTGGATTTCATTCTAAGCTCAACAGGCAGCAGAAAAAGGGTTTTAAGCCAGAGAGGCATGAACCGGCTGCTCCGTGAGAATGGGTTATAGAAGAATGACATCTGCAGCCCTGGTCCAGGAGAGAGCTGGTCCGGAATGGTGCCAGCTCTGGTGCCGGTGTTGCTGCAGGTGCGGAGGATGTCGGCAGAGCCAGAGGCCCACGCTGGCAAGGTTAGGAAAGAGAGGCCAGGTCTTGTTCCATTTCTGGGGAAAGACGGAAGAGCCCTAAATAGGGCTTATCTGTCCCAGGCCGAGCAGGGGAAGAAGAGCAGGAGGTGGGGAGTCAGTGGGGAGGCGGGAGGGGGATGGGAGGGGGGAAGGGAAGGGGGATGGGAGGTAGGAGGGGGAGGGGAGGTGGGAGGGGGAGGGCGGAGCGCGGAGAGACGGCTTTGGGCGGGGCGATGGGAGGACCAGGGTCCTCCGGCGGCTGGCGGCGGAAGGCGGGGACCTGGCTGGCGGAGGTGGGGAGGCTGGAAGCTAGCCCTCGCGAGGCGGCACGGGGAAGGTGGGTGAAGAGCGCCTGTGCGCGCTAGGGGGAGCCGCGCCCGCCGCCCTCCTTTGCGGCGCCGCCCCTCTCCCAGGGCTGACCCCGCCTCCTCCAGCCCTCCCTGCCGCACTACCCAGGAAGGGCGAGCGGGGTGCAGGCGCTGCTTTCGCTTTCCCTTCGCGGTGCCCACTCTGTTCCTCGTGCGGCGCTAGGACCCCCCGCCCCGGCCATGACCACACTCAGGGTCCATCCCGAGGCCCAAGCCAAGGTGAGAGCCACGGGGTCTAAGAAGGGCCCACTGGGGAGGCGTGGCTCGAGCGGCCAGGGGCATCCCCGACCCACCCCCCAGGCTCCCATGCGGGTCGGGGGCAGAAGGCTGAGCCGGGGCGCCCGAAGCACCTGCGCCCCGGAGAGAGCGGCGACGGCTGCCTGCGGGGAGAGGCGAGGCAGCTGTGGTTCGGCGGGGTGAGGTGAAGCGGAGAGCTGGCATGGAGGGGAACTCCGCTGGCCTGGAGCCGGGGCCACCCACAGACCTGATGCGGGACTGCCCCAGCTACCTCCTGGCCTTTCCGTCAGGGAGGATCCCGGGGCCCACTCTGTTCCTGTCCCACTCGCAGAGGCCTTTCAGCACCCCTTCTTACACCACCCAGGCGACCCCAGGGATCCGTTCCCACATGAACCACTGGCCCTTCACCGCCAGGAACGTTCTCATCCCCCATATCCAGCCCCAGGGATGCCCACTCCACACTTCCCAGATCCAGGTCTGCAGAGATCCATCCTCCACCACCCCAATCCCCTCTACAGGCATCTATCTCGCTTTCTTCAGGTCTACCCTTAGAGGGATCCACTCCACCCGTCCCCAGGTCAGGCCCTGAATAACCCTAAGGGAATTGTCCTCAAATGAACTGGCCTTAAAGCCAAGTTTCTGAAGGGATGTCTGCCCCACAGGTGGATGTGTTTCGTGAAGACCTCTGTACCAAGGTAAGACCTGCCCTATCAGCGGCCCCATTCCGACCCAACTCCTACTGCTCAACCCTGCCTCACCACCTAGGACAGGCATTTGATGCTAACTCCCATCCTCCTCCACCCCCAACCTCACACACAGACAGAGAACCTGCTCGGGAGCTATTTCCCCAAGAAGATTTCTGAGCTGGATGCATTTTTAAAGGTACCGTGGCTGGGGAGGGAGCTAGGGAGTAAAGGCCAAGAGAAGAATCTGGGGGATCGTGAGAGTGAGGTGAGAGGAACACCCTCACCTCCAGCCCTCCTCCCACCCTACACCAGGAGCCAGCTCTGAATGAAGCCAACCTGAGCAATCTGAAGGCCCCGTTGGACATCCCAGTGCCTGATCCAGTCAAGGAGAAAGAAAAAGAGGAGCGGAAGAAACAGCAGGAGGCAAGCTGGGAAGACCTGGGAGGAGGGATCCAACCATGGGGGAAATCAGCCTTAGTCCTGACTCTCATGAGCCCCTCTTTCCCTGCAGAAGGAAGACAAAGATGAAAAGAAGAAAGGGGAAGATGAAGACAAAGGTAAAACTGATGGTGGGAAGAGACTTGCGTCCCACCCACAGGAGGTTCTCCTAAGGATTTCTTTCCACTCTTCCCTTCACCTCTCACATAGGTTCAATCATGTGACTGACCCATTGCTCACTCTCTAGGTCCTCCCTGTGGCCCAGTGAACTGCAATGAAAAGATTGTGGTCCTTCTGCAGCGCTTGAAGCCTGAGATCAAGGATGTCATTGAGCAGCTCAACCTGGCAAGCCCTCCCCTTTCAACTCTAAAGCTTCAAGTCAAACCCTTGTCCTCTTGGTCCCTGCTAGTTAGGGCCTGGCACTTGCCAGGTTTTAGCAAGAGAGGGCACAGCAAGTGAAACCAGAAGTCCAGGCCCTGGGGCTTACGATAGACCTGGCATGCCTCCACCCAGTGTGGGGAGGGAAGCAAGGGAGGATACGAAACTGGGAATTGGGTAGAGGTCTGATGTGGCATGATGCCATTCCCTCTTCCCAGGTCACCACCTGGTTGCAGCTGCAGATACCTCGGATTGAGGATGGGAACAATTTTGGAGTGGCTGTCCAGGTGAGAATGCTGCCCCACTTCCCCACTCTCCTTTCTAGTCCATGCTTCCTTCCACTTTCCCCCTTGCTTTTTTCCCTAGGAGAAGGTATTTGAGCTGATGACCAGCCTCCACACCAAGCTAGAAGGCTTCCACACTCAAATCTCTAAGTGAGTGACCACCCACGTGCATACTGCTTTGTTTTGGACAGAGACCTCCTTCATCTCCTACTCCATACACACTTCTCCTTCCACAGGTATTTCTCTGAGCGTGGTGATGCAGTGACTAAAGCAGCCAAGCAGCCCCATGTGGTAGGTGAGGCCCAGGTCAGGGTGCATGGGGGAAGGACACATGTCAAATCAGGCCTGACCTGGGCTTCCCACAGGGTGATTATCGGCAGCTGGTGCACGAGCTGGATGAGGCAGAGTATCGAGACATCCGGCTGATGGTCATGGAGATCCGTAATGCTTATGTGAGGAGGCGAGGGCAGGGCAGGGGTGGGCAGAGGCAGCTTTCCCACACCACCCACTCCCTGACCCTGCAGGCTAGGGGTTAAGGGTGACAAAGCTCAGCCTCTCCACAAGGCTAGAAATGGGGCACAGAGCCACTGGAGGCCTCTGACTGACCTCCACTCCTCCCTGGCCCTGTAGGCTGTGTTATATGACATCATCCTGAAGAACTTCGAGAAGCTCAAGAAGCCCAGGGGAGAAACAAAGGGAATGATCTATTGAGATCTCTCCCATTCTGTGAGGGGTACAGCAGAGACCTTCCTGCTTTTTACTAGGGACTTCAGACTTTCCCCAAACTTGCTCCTGTTGAGATTTTTCCTTCACCTTGCCTCGCAGGCACAATAAATACAGTTATGGCATTGCCTGTCAGCCCAAGTCTCTTTATTGGATCTGGACCGCCCTGGCTCAGGCATTTCCATTTCCATTCATGGGACCAACCCACTGGGTGATTTGAGTGTTGAGCTGCTGGTTGGTCCAGTCCTGCTGGATGTCCTCAAGATGGCAGTCGAAGTCCACAAGGTGCCAGTGGGCCCGATCCTCCAGTAGAGCTCCCACCATCTGCCTTGACTCTTCCCAGTCCCTCCACATCACTCTGAAATAGTAACCCCCATGGAGGTCAAACAGCAAGTAGTGGGGCCAGACACAGACTTAACAGAGATTGAGTCTAGAGAAAGACCTTTGGGGCAGGGCCAAGGACAGAGGAGACCCAGGAGCCTTGGGCTTCTGCGAAGAGGTAGAGGAAGTGGGGTACTCACAAGTTCTTGTCCTTAGGGACCCAGTGGAGACCTTGGTTCTCCAGGACGATGACTGGGGGGACACGAGGCTGAGGCACCAGTTTCTGATTATCCAACTAAGTGGAGAAAGAAGGGCAAGTAAGAGTTTCAAGGGTCCCCCCCCCAACTTTCTCTTTACCTCCCTACCCAGTAACCCAAGCCTTACCATAATAAGTACTGCATCAGGGAAGAATTCTGCAATTCGCCCAGCAATTTTCAAGGCCAGAGGCCCAGGGCTGTGTAGAGGGAAGATCAGAGTGAGGAGCCAACTGTGGGCAAAACCCATCCATTTGAGCTGGGCCTCCCAGGTCTCATAGATGTGGGTGCAGCTGTGGCCTTTCCCTGTAGCTGGCCTGCGGGGATCGGGCCTGCTGGATGCTTGATGCACGACTGCTTGATGCTTGAGTGCTGTGGGAAACAGGTGCTCAGATATTGCTGGTGAGAGTGGAAACCAAAGGGGGTCTTTTTGGAAGGTAACGGCACAACCATCCAAATTGAAACTGTATACATACTATACACATGCTGACCCAGAAATTCTACTTATAAAGAAGTTACGGTAATAATAGGACAGTGACTGTAATAAAACATTGGAAACTTCAATATTTAATGTAAAGCATTATATAAATTATGGTACATCCATATTCAGACTATACAGCTGTTAGGGAAAGGTAGATCTTGGTGTGGAAATGGAATGATGTCAAATATTTACTAAGTGAGGAAGAAACACAAATTTACAAAACTATCTCTAACTTGCTTCATGTATATGATATATATATATATTACATATACATTTTATATATATTATGTATATAATTGTGTCTTCCTATATATATAAGGAAACTTCCCTATTTTGGAAGTTGCTGATTGGGCTTTCTCTGTTCTTTCAGCACCTGGGGGACACCTCAGTTAAAGCAAGATCAGTCTGTTGGCCTGGCGCAGTGGCTTATGCCTGTAATCCCAGCACTTTGGGAGACTGAAGCAGGTGTATCACCTGAGGTCCAGAGTTCTAGACCAGCCTGGCCAACATGGCAAAACCCTGTCTCTACTAAAAATACAAAAAAAAAAAAAAAAAAAAAAAAATTAACCAGGCGTGGTGGCCCTCGTCTGTGATCCCAGCTACTCGGGAGGCTGAGACTGGAGAATCGCTTGAACCCAGGAGGCAGAGGTTGCTGCGAGCCGAGATTGTGCCACTTCACTCAAGCCTCGGCAACAGAGCGAGACTCCGTCTCAAAAAAAAAAAAAAAAAAAAAAATCAATCTGTTGATATACAGTTTTCCTCCCCACCCCCACCACTCCAGGGCAGGGCTCTGTCCTATTCACCTCTGTATTTCCTCACTCCAGCACGTAGCATAGTATCTCATGTAGAGCCCCTGCTCCTACACGTTTGATAAAGGAAAGATTAAAGGAATGACCTTGGTTCTCTTGCGCGCCACTCCCTCCATCCCTCCCACCCCCAACCCACCATAATCCTTTCCTTCTGCCTCTGGCTACGCCACTCACCTCTGGTCGTCCACAGCTGCATTGGCATGGTAGTACCCAGCCACCACCAAACCGGCCTGTGCGCCCCACACATCCACCTGTCGTGAGAAAGGGGCCATAAGTAATTAAATCTTGCCGCTGGCTTTGTGGATGCGCACTGCTGCCAAGGGACCGGGGATGAACTTGGGCTGGGGTGTTAGGTGGGTTCGCGGTGGGGGATGGGCATCCAACCGAGGCACCTGGTTGAGGGCGACCTCCAACATGACGGACAGGGCCAGGTGGCTGTGAAAGAGGGGCACACAGTCGGTGAGGCACAGGCATTCTCCGGACCGCGGCGCTGGCGCCAGCAACAGCCCATTGACTGCGGCGTGTGGGTACCGGGCAGCGTGCAGACACATCTTCACGTAGGCCCGGGCCGAGATCTCCACCTCCCCCATGGCGAGCGGGGCCTGCCCGGGAAGCAGCAAGCCGGATTAGAGCCGGTTTCCCACCCCGCCCAGGCGAGCCGGTGCCCAGCTCGAGTCCGTGAAGCTCCCTCCACCTCTTCGGCACCCTCCTTGACCCTTCCCCGTGCCCTCTCACTTCGGTTCGGGGACGACGTTAACTCGGCTCACCGGCTCCCGGCGCCCCTGGTGCAGGAGCCCGCCCCAGGCCCAGCACAGGAGGCGGTCCCGATTGCATCCCTCCGCACCGAGCCCCGCCTCCCGCGCCCCTAGCGGGCGGTCGCGACTCAGCGCCTGCCTGGGAGACAGAGCAAGCTGCCGCTGGGTGCAGAACTGGCTCCTGAAGTCCCGCCCACGTGGTGCTCCTTGATAGGGCTAAAGGCTTCATTTTGTCCAATCAGCGGCCGCGTCCCAACCTTGCCCCGCCTTTGTCTCCAGCGGACTGGAAAGAACCCACAATTGTAAAGCAAAGAAAATTGCCCGCACTCTTATTGGCTAGGTTCCCCGGTTCCCCGACTTCTGCTATTGGTTGCGGGTTGGCTTTGCTTGTTACCCGTGTTACCCACCACCACTGGTCCGGCCGAGCCCCGAGGATGGAGCGCTAGCCCACAGTCGGGTGTCCGGGAGCGCTGCGGGTAAAGCAGACTGCCTTGCACCTATTATGGGATGACTGGATCTGTACACTAGATCGGCTGTCACTTACAAATGAGCCGTTACTTTCGCGACTACAGGCTTTCTTGCCCTTGGTTTCTTATCTTTTGCCCATGGTCCTTTAAGGATTTAATGATATCTGTATGGGGGCAGGCTTCCAGACTGTCCAGTGCTTCACAGCACATTCTTATCTCATATTTTATAACAGGGTAAGGCCTTGAATTAAATAACACTCCCATGGAATTTATAGCAAAGATCACAGCAAAGGAACCGTTGTCTCTACCACCAGCCCAGGGCTGAATTAAGAAAAGCAGAGATAAAGACAGTGATTGGCTGAAAGGGGTGTGGGGGAGGACAGTAAGAAAAACTTACAGATTCATCCTTCCCATAATGTCCTGCGGTGTATTTCCTTCACCACAATGCCTTGGGAGCATTATTTTTTTCCCTCCCAGCCCTTAAGAAAGAGTCCAATCATTCATCCATAGTTCTCAGGGAAACCTCATTCTCCTAGGCTTGCCCTAAACTGATGAGAATTCTTTCTTCATTCCTGATGTCCCCTTGTCTAGCCAAAGCCTGATTATTCCTATAAGGGCTCTGTGCAAATGCCATCCCTTCCACTAATTCGTGAGACCTTTGAATGAAAATAATATTGTGAAATTCCAAAATACAGGTTATCTGAATCGTTGCCATGACATGTAACAATCCCCACCCTGTTCCTTTGGAGGGCCTCTTAAGATTATGGTGGGCATCTAATTCATCTTTGTCTTCATGACACCCACCCCTTCCCACCACATTCATCTTCAGTCTGGACATAGGTGCCACTCAAGAAGTGTTTTTTGAATGAATGACACACACAGGAAGGTCTTTTATTTGGGTCATTTATTTTCCTTCTAGTCCTGGGTTCAGTACATAGATGGCTTCTCTTCACCCTTTGGGTTGACAATTTTCTCCAGGTTGCTGCATATGATATGATAAAGCTCAGCCTGGGAGAAGGCCAAGGAGCAAGAGTGAAGTTCTTGGTCAATCCCTGCCCACCCCCACTCATCCACCTGCCCTAAGGGCTTACTCCACACTCACATAGAAGGCCCTCAGGTCCAGCACCATGGCCCTGAGCTCCCCATAGGCTGCCTCATCTCGCTCGTGCACCAAGGCTCGGTAATCCATCTGCAATGTGGGAGGCAAAGCTGAGTCAGTCCCATGGGATGTTGGGACATGAGTATGGTTTCCTTTTATAGGAAATAGGTTAACTTGAGAATGAACCCCTTCTTAGCACCAAGAAATAGGATCCCAAAGGACTGAGCAGAGAAAAGGATCAAGGTTGTTGAAGCCAAAATCAGTTTTTCTAGGCAATGCTTTTAGCTTCATATTGGGAAGGTCACAAACAAGACAAGGAGGACCCCTTCTTCCACATCTCCTCTTCCCACCCCCAGCTAAAAGGCAGGTGGACTATCCACTCACCACATGAGTCTCCTTAGAGGCCTTGGCCACAGCATCCCCACGTTCTGAGAAGTACCTGCCAGAAGCAAGGGAATACCACAGGAATGAGTATTCAGGGAGATGTACTCCCTCAGACCCTCCCCAAAGTCTCCCATCATCGTGATGGCGCTGCCCAGCTTTGGTGGTCCCAAAGAAATGCCCCTACTGCCCCCCTATACTGGTCCTCCAGCTCCCCTCACTTGGAAATGGTTGTCTGGAAAGCCTCCACTTTGGTCTTGACGGCATTCACCCTCTCCAGTACCTTCTCCTGTGGTGACATGGGAGGCAAAGACAACACTTCATGTCCTTCCCCTTTCAAACACTATCTTCCTCCTCCTTCTGGTTCATGTCCAGCTCATAACTCTCACCCTGCAAGTCTCTCCCCACTCCCAGCGTCTTCAGTTACCCTTTTCTTACCTGGATTGCTACCCCAAAATCATTTCCATCTTCAATCTTGGGGATCAGGTGCTGGATCCACGTAATTACCTGTGTTAAGAGGTATCATGTAAGAATTATTCAAAACACATACTGGGTTCTATACTGTCACTTCCTAAAAAGTAGTTATATTTAGTTGGTTACTTATTATGTACTAGGCACTTTGCCATATACTCATCTCATTTAATCATCACAGCAACCTTCCAAGATATACTTTTTTTTTTTTTTTGAGACAGAGTCTTGCTCTGTCACCCAGGCTGGAGTGCAATGGCGCTATCTCAGTTCACTGCAACCTCTGCCTCCCAGGTTTAAGTGATTCTCCTGCCTCAGCCTCCAGAGTAGCTGGGATTACAGGCACACGCCACCACACCTGGCTAATTTTTGTATTTTTAGTAGAGATGGGGTTTCACCGTGTTGGTCAGGTCAGTCTCGAACTCCTGACCTCATGATCCACCTGCCTCAGCCTCCCAAAGTGCTGGGATTACAGGTGTGAGCCACCACGCCCGGCCCAAGATATATATTCTTATTATACCCATTTAACAGATGAAAAAATTGAATCACAGAATGTCTAAGTGACTTTCTTAAGGTTACCAGTGAGGTAACTGATAAAATCATGATTTGAACCCAAGCAGTCTCTCTCCAGGGTCCAATCTTTTAAACCAATTTACTCACTATATCATACCACCTCTACTATGAACCTGATACAGCAGTAGGTTCTGAGGTTACAGAGTGGATACTGTACAGTCTCTAATATGGGGGGTACCGTTATGATATGAGAAGTCTAACAGAATGAGGAGAACAAAGGGGGCCGGGCGTGGTGGCTCACACCTGTAATCTAAGCACTTTGGAGGCCAAGGCGGGCGGATCACCTGAGGTTGAGAGTTCAAGGCCAGCCTGACCAACATGGTGAAACCTCGTCTTTATATTAAAAAAAAAAAAGAGAGAGAACAAAGGGGATCTAAGCCCAAGGCACAGAAGGACGTTTTCTTTTTCAGGACTAGGTCTCTGTATGAAGGACTTCTGTCTATGGAGGAGTCCAGTGCCTCACCTTGTTTGTCTTTTTCTTTCCACTTCCCTCAGCTCTCCGGCTTACCAGAATGCATTTCTCTTTGAGAGTCCAGACTTCTGGCTTAACCAGGGCAAGCAGGGACAGGACCTTCTCATTCCCAGGGAGAAATCCACACTTAGGGACTGTGAGAAAGAGAGGATTCAGGCCCTTTCTCATCCAGCAGTCAATGTGCCATCTCCCCTTTCCTAGTCACCTCTTATCTCTCTTACCTTCTTTTTTCTCCTGCTTATCTGTTTCCATCTAAGACAAAAAGGGGGAAAGTAGCTTAGAAAAGCCACAGAGGTTGAAGGGCTATCATCTCCATTGGGTTTATAGTCCAAGTCCTGCACCCTGAGTGTCTCACCTCATCATCCTTGGGTGGAGGATCTGGGATGGGGATGTCCAGTGTGGCCCGGAGGGAAGTCAGGTCAGCCACATTGAGGGAGTCCTCCTGCACAGAGCTCACTGTCAGGGGCTACCCAACCTCTTCCCTTCTTCCTGGGTCACAGACTTCCCTCCACACATCCTACTTGCCTTCTGCCTCCCAACCTAGGCTCAGGTCTCACACCATCCTAACATTCCCAATCCACTGTTTGAAATAATTCTCTGCATGCTGAATCCACTTGTTAGCTAGAGAGGGTGGGCAAAGGGGAGAGAGGACATGGGATGGGGCAGGAGGGGCCCACACTACTCACTTGCAAGAGCTGATTCAGGTATATGATTTTCTGTGGCAAGAATCTGTAGAGGAATTCCTCAGCCTGTGGGTTACATTGCAAGGGAGGGGAATCACAGAATATGCTCAATGAGATGTGTGGCAAATGGAACTGAAGGGGCCTTTGGAAATCACTGGGTCCAAGACTTGTAAATGAGGAAACTTAAGACCTGAAAATGAAGGGACGTGCCCGAGCTGGTAAGTGGCAGAACCAAGGTTAGGACTGTGATATTCCTGCTTTGGGAGCCATGGCGTTTTTTCCTCTACCTCAAAAGAGAGAAGTGCCAGAAGTGGGGAGAGTCCTAAGAAAGGTCAGAGTAAAGGTAGTTTTCAATAGTTCCGGGGTTACTTCGGGTGAAGGCTTGGTAAGCGAAATAGGGCTAAGTCTAGGGTGACTTGGGGGGGTCATTCTGAGAGGTTGTTATCTTCAAGTATTGTTCTAAGATTCTGGGTCAAATCTCTTAAATCCAGAAACTTACCTCCTGGAAAAGATTCTGCCTGAAGACCTCCACCTACAGAGAGCAGTATCCGGATGTTGGTTAAGGGTCTGGGTTGTCAAAAGCTTCCACCCCAATAGGGTGCCATCCAACTGTGGCTCAGGCCTTTCCCACCACAAGCCAGTTTTCCCTGGAAGCTCCTGCTCAGTGCAGTCAGAGGGCAGGAACCTGGGAATCCCCAAGAAGTGAAAGCACTAGAGAGACTGGGGGAGTTCTCTGGCACTGCTTTGGCCCCCTGAACCACCCAGCTTGGCCTCCACCCAAGAGGGTTCCCCGACCCCTTCCTGGCCTCCGATTCTCCATTACCTGTTTGAGGGCCTCCCCGCTCAGGCGCACCCCACACGGCTTGGCCATGCTGCTTCAAGTCGCTAGATCTCTGGTCTCCGGGCTAGTCGCCCGGGCTTTCGCTTTCACTCCCCAGGTCCAGGCCCGCCCCCATCAACCCCGCCTCCTTTCTTCTTTCCGCCTCCCTCCTCCCCCTGGCAAGCTGCAAGCAGTAGGTAGCCCCTCAACCATTCCCAGCTAGTTGCCACTAGGAGAGGCGGTGCTGGCTGGGTCACAAGCCCAGGGGCTGTCCGAGGGAGGGGCTAGGGTGAGTGGGACCGCGGAGACTGGAGCGGGGGCTGTCTCTCGGAGAGGGGCGGGGCTTATAACCAGGGCCAACGGGAAGTCCAGGGTTGGGGTAAGAGACGTAGGAGTTGGCAAAGCGGGTCTCCAGTAGCGGGGCTCCCCCGAGAAGTCTCGACCTCAAGTAGTGGACGGAGAGAGATCAGAGGGAGTGAGACTGGCAGCTAGAGAAAGCGCCTAGGGTGGAGAAGGCCTAGCTGCCGGTGGAAGGGAGCCGGCGGGGGCTGGATGAAGGTCTTCCCGCCACCTCCAGAACAGACCGGAGATGGGGCGGGACTCGCTCGAGAGTGGATAGGGCCGGCCAGAGTCGGGTCCCCTGCGGGGTGGGACTTCCCCGGTGAGGCCCGGAGCGTAGCGGACTGGTCCAGCTAGAAAGAGGAAGGTTTTGAGCTGAATAGGATAACCCCGCGCCTGGTGCTATCCGGAAGAGGTGGAACCAGACTGAAGGAAGGCGGAGAAGAGCGCCTGACTGGGGAAAGCAGTTGGGGCGCGCTGAGGGAGGAGCCAGGAGCCACTTGCCTACTGATTGGTTGGGACCTGGCCCTCCCTCTTGGCGACGCCCCCTAGTTTCCCGACACCGGCTCCCACCTTAATGTTAAGCCCCGCCCGTTCCTCTGAAATTGGGTCGCAGTCCCGCCCTCTGCCCTAGTACTTCCTGTTCTTGGCTAACCCTGGCGCAGGGCCGGGGGCTGGAGAGTGACCGTGGTCTTAGTGACCTGGGGCGGCTGCGCGGCCCGGGGTGGGCCTCAAAGCCGGGCACCGGACGTGAGGGGCGGCGCTCAGGCCGCGCGCTGCCCGCGCCGGGTCCCGGCGGGCGGCGAGGCTGGGGCTGACTGCTGCCTCAGGATGCCAGGGGAGGAGGAGGAGCGGGCCTTCCTGGCAGCCCGGGAGGAGCTCGCGAGCGCCCTGAGGAGGGATTCCGCGCAGGTGTTTTCCCTAGAGCAGCTCCGGCCGCTGCTAGTCAGCTCTCTGCCGCCAGCTGCCCGCTACCTGCAGCTGGACGCCGCACGCCTGGTTCGCTGCAACGCTCATGGGGAGGTGAGGCCCGGCCCCACTTGGAAGGGGAACACAGGGCCTGAGGCCCGGGCCATGCTCACAGCTCTGCTCTGATTGCTTCCAGCCCCGAAACTACCTCAACACCCTGTCCACGGCTCTGAATATCCTGGAGAAATATGGCCGCAACCTTCTCAGCCCTCAGCGGCCTCGATACTGGCGTGGCGTCAAGTTTAATAACCCCGTCTTTTGCAGCACGGTGGATGCTGTGCAGGTGAATCCCTTGGGCCTTATGGTAGAGTGGGCTGGTGTTTAGCTAGCAAAGGCCTAAGGCTGGGCTGAATGGGGAGGTGTTCAGCTCTTCTGGGCAGGAAACCTCCTGGGTGGTGACTGGTTGTGAATGTGTGTGGCAGGGGGGCCGAGATGTGCTGCGGTTATATGGCTACACCAAGGAGCAGACAGATGGGTTGAGCTTCCCCGAAGGGCAGGAGGAGCCCGATGAGCACCAGGTTGCTACAGTCACACTGGAAGTATTGCTGCTTCGGACAGAGCTCAGCCTGCTGTTGCAGGTGAGATGCTCCTCTAGTCTTGATGGACTTACGCACCAGGGCTGGGGAGCTCAGCCTAAATCAAGTAAGTCCGAGGATCCCCGTCCTGCTGAACTATGGGCATAGTTCAGCATTCTGGGAGCTCCGGGTACTGATTTAACCTCTGTGAATGTTAAGGGACAAGGGCTTAGAGGGAGGACTTTGTTCTAGGGGTCTTGGTGTAAACCGTTTTTGTCTGTATTATTGCAGAATACTCATCCAAGACAGCAGGCACTGGAGCAGCTGTTGGAAGACAAGGTTGAAGATGATGTAAGGAAGGCAGGAAAGGGGCTGGTGTACAAAGGGAACAGGAATTGTGGACTCTGTGTTCCTAAACCCTTGTTCATTGCCTGCCCTTTCTTTTTCAGATGCTGCAGCTTTCAGAACTTGACCCCCTATTGAGAGAGATTGCTCCTGGCCCCCTCACCACACCTTCTGCCCCAGGTATTATTGGTCCTAAATTGGGAACCAAGTAGAAAGCTATATTGATGGAAATTTGGGATGCTCCTCTATCCTCTTGGTTATCTTTTTTTTTTTTTTTTTTTTGAGTTGGAGTTCCGCTCTTGGTGCACAGGCTGGAGTGCAATGGCACCATCTCGGCTCAAGGCAACCTCCACCTCCTGGGGTTCAAGTGATTCTTCAGCCTCAGCCTCCCGAGTAGCTGGGAGTACAGGCATGTGCCACCACGCCCAGCTAATTTTGTATTTTTACTAGAGATGGGGTTTCTCTGTGTTGGTTAGGCTGGTCTCATGCTCCCGGCCTCAGGTGATCTGCCTGCCTCAGCCTCCCAGAGTGCAGGGATTATTGACAAGTGTGAGCCATTGCGCCCGGTCTCTGGTTTTTTTGTTTTGTTTTGTTTATTTGTTTTGAGACAGAGTCTCACTCTCTCACCAAGCTGAAGTGCAAGTGACGCGATCTCAGCTCACTGCAACCTCTGCCTCCTGGGTTTAAGTGATTCTCCTGCCTCAGCCTCCCGAGTAGCTGGGATTGCAGGCGCGTGCCACCACACCCAGCTAATTCTTGTATTTTTAGTAGAGACGGGGTTTTGCTGTGTTGGCCAGGATGGTCTCAATCTCTCGACCTCGTGATCCACCTGCATTGGCCTCCCAAGGGATTACAGGCAGGAGCCAGCGCACCCACCTCCCTTTGTTTTTTAAAAGAGATTAAAATTGTTTCCTTGGGTCCAGATGTGTTGAAAAGTAGTCTTGTAATTTGCCCCCATCCACAGCAGATTCAGATGTAACCTGGTCTTTCTTGGAAAGATGTTCCATTCTATCTCCTGCTCTCCAGGCTCCACTCCTGGTCCCTGCTTCCTCTGTGGTTCTGCCCCAGGCACACTGCACTGCCCATCCTGTAAACATGCCCTGTGTCCAGCCTGTGACCACCTGTTCCATGGACACCCATCCCGTGCTCATCACCTCCGCCAGACCCTGCCTGGAGTCCTCCAGGGTACCCACCTGAGCCCCAGGTGAGAGGCCTTCTCTTCTGGGTGGGAGTGAAATTTAGAGAACTTAAGATCACTTGATTATGGACTACATGCCAGGTTCTGTGCTGAAGACTGTTTAATAGAGGATAAGCAGCCAGTCAGAACTCTGAAGGAGATAATAGACATACACTTCAAGCAAGTAGCAATTGCAGTAACCCAGGTTATTATGGTAATAGGTGGCTAGAACCTAATCTGAAGGGTCAGCTGAATCAGTTGGCAATATTTTAAACACCTAGTGTAGGTCAGGCCATATATTAACAGTATCTACTAGGAAGAAGTGAGCTTTAAGCTGTCACTTAAATGTTGCACAGGCTACGGGTATAGGAGTGTTCGAGACAGAGACAATGTGTGCAAAGGCCAGTGACATGGGTCGTTACCCAGGAAATGGGGAATGCTCAGAGATGAGGGATCCAGAAACCAGGTGCCACTTCAGCAGGCAATGTCTGCTTTTCCATTGCAGTTTACCTGCCTCAGCCCAACCACGGCCCCAGTCGACCTCCCTGCTGGCCCTAGGAGACAGCTCTCTTTCTTCCCCTAATCCTGCAAGTGCTTGTTTGCCCTGGCACTGTGCTGCCTGTGCCATGCTAAATGAGCCTTGGGCAGTCCTCTGTGTGGCCTGTGATCGGCCCCGAGGCTGTAAGGGGTTGGGGTTGGGAACTGAGGGTCCCCATGGAACTAGAGGCCTAGAACCTGAGCTTGCACGGGGTCGGTGGGCCTGCCAGAGCTGTACCTTTGAGAATGAGGCAGCGGCTGTGCTATGTTCCATATGTGAGCGACCTCGGCTGGCCCAGCCTCCCAGCTTGGTGGTGGATTCCCGAGATGCTGGCATTTGCCTGCAACCCCTTCAGGTAACCTGTTCTGGCCTTCCCAGCTCCTTATTGCATGTTACCTCAGGTCATTCTCTTCTTCCCTATCCCATGTGTTCCTTCAATTCCTCCCAACTCCCTGTATTTCTGTTGTGAACCTCAGCCAGCCAGTCAAAGGGATAATTCTGTCTGCCTTCCCAGCAGGCGGATACTTTGCTGGCCTCTGCCCAGACTCAAGTCTGGTACTGTATTCACTGTACCTTCTGCAACTCCAGCCCTGGCTGGGTGTGTGTTATGTGCAACCGGACAAGTAACCCTATCCCAGGACAGCCTGGCCCTCGGCCCCATGCCAGCTCTTTGGAAAAGGGACTCCCCAAGCCTGGGCCCCCACGACGCCTTAGTTCCCCTCTGCCCAGTTCCTGTGGAGACCCTGAGAAGCAGCGCCAAGACAAGATGCGGGAGGAAGGCCTCCAGTTAGTGAACATGATCCGGGTAAGGACTGGGCCTGGGTTGAGGTAGGGCTGAGCTGGTGTGGGAAAGGAGATGCTGCAGGTGGTTAATAGTTTCTATAAATCTTGTCATTGTTAGCAACAGCTGCCTCTTACTGAGGCAGTTACCATACTGTGCACTGGTCACATGATCCATATGTCTGAGCTCATCCACTGTCACCATCTTAGTTCAGGCTAAGGGTGAGTGAAGGGTGCCCCTGCTGATGGGCCTGATGTGTGGAACTGTGCCTTAGGAAGGGGAAGCTGCAGGTGCCTGTCCAGAGGAGATCTTCTCGGCTCTGCAGTACTCGGGCACTGAGGTGCCTTTGCAGTGGTTGCGCTCAGAACTGCCCTACGTGCTGGAGATGGTGGCTGAGCTGGCTGGACAGCAGGACCCTGGGCTGGGTGCCTTTTCCTGTCAGGAGGCCCGGAAAGCCTGGCTGGATCATCATGGCAACCTTGATGAAGCTGTGGAGGAGTGTGTGAGGACCAGACGAAGGAAGGTATCAGCTGTGCTAGATATGGGATAGGGTTGAGAGTCTGCATCTCTCATACTCTGCTTGCTTTCCCACTTCACTCCCTCTCACCCCTCCCAACTTACAGGTGCAGGAGCTTCAGTCTCTAGGCTTTGGGCCTGAGGAGGGGTCTCTCCAGGCATTGTTCCAGCATGGAGGTGATGTGTCACGGGCCCTGACTGAGCTACAGCGCCAACGCCTGGAGCCCTTCCGCCAGCGCCTCTGGGACAGTGGCCCTGAGCCCACCCCTTCCTGGGATGGGCCGGACAAGCAGGTGCTGGGGGGAGGCGAGAAGCCCAAGTGTCCACCTAGAGGAGCAAGAGGGGAAAGGTCCCTGGAGTCTGACAGCCACTTCCCCCCTCCACTTGAATCACATTGCAGAGCCTGGTCAGGCGGCTTTTGGCAGTCTACACACTCCCCAGCTGGGGCCGGGCAGAGCTGGCACTGTCGCTGCTGCAGGAGACACCAAGGAACTATGAGTTGGGGGATGTGGTAGAAGCTGTGAGGCACAGCCAGGACCGGGCCTTCCTGCGCCGCTTGCTTGCCCAGGAGTGTGCTGTGTGTGGCTGGGCCCTGCCCCACAACCGGGTAAGTCCCTCCCCACAGTACCTGGTCAGAGAATTACTCTATTCTTTTGGACCCCCACCCTACCCTAGTCCCCATCTCTGATCCTGTCTTCTGCTCTGCAGTTGCTTGTGTACCCCTGAAGGCTTCTGGGAGGAGGAGGGCAGGAAGAGGCAACCTCCTCCCTTTTAAAAAATTGTTCTATTATGGAAGTTTTCAAACGCAATAGTAGAAAAATTTTACTACACTGTGTAACAAATTCCCATACTCCCCCACAACCCCTCCACTCCCAGTGTATTCATCACCAAGTTTCAGCAATTCAACAAACATAGTCTTTAGTCAGGGTCAACATACATAGTTTTTATTTCACTTACATACACAGATGGTTATTTTGAAGCAAATAGGAATAATATAGTTTATCTATAAATGCTTCAGTATGTATCTCTAAAATGTAAAACTTTTTTTTCGAGACAGACTTTCGCTCTTATCCCCCAAGCTGGAGTGCAATGGCGCAATCTTGGCTCACTGTGACCTCTGCCTCCTGGGTTTAAGTGATTTTCCTGCCTCAGCCTCCCGAATAGCTGGGATTACAGGCATGCGCCACCACACCCGGCTAGTTTTTATTTATTTATTTTTTATTTATTTATTTTTTTTGTAAAGACGGGGTTTCACCATGTTGGTCAGGCTGGTCTTGAACTCCCGACCTCAGGTGATCTGCCCGCCTTGGCCTCCAAAGTGCTTGGATTACAGGCGTGAGCCACCATGCCCGGCCCCGGCTAGTTTTTATATTTTTAGTAGAGACAGATTTTACCATGTTGGCCAGGCTGGTCTTAAACTCCTGACCTCAGGTGATCCACCCATCTCGGCCTCCCAAAGTACTAGGATTACAGGTGTGATCCACAGTGCCTGGCCAACTTTATTTTTCTAGAGATAGCAGTCTTGCTGTGTTGCCCAGGCTAGTCTCTAACTCCTGGCTTCAAGCAGCTCTCCTGCCTCAGCCTCCCAAATATCTAGGATTACAGGCATGAGGCATCATAAGCAACAAAATTCTTCCTGAAAACATAGCTATACTACTATTGTCACACCAAAAAAATGAACAGTAATTCTTTAATAGCAGCAAATATTCAGTTTATAGGAACAAGCCCTTCTTAACTCCTGAGCCTCCACATACTCTAGGTCAGACTAGTCAGACTGGCTCTGTATGTGTTTTATTTTGGTTTTACTCTGTATTTTAGAATAATTGTAGAATCAGCTGGGCATGGTGGTTCACATTTGTAATCCCAGCACTTTGGGAGGCAGAGGTGGTTGAATCACCTGACATCAGGAGTTCGAGACCAGCCTGGCCAACATGGTAAAACCCAGTCTCAACAACAACAACAAAATACAAAAATTAGCCGGGCGTGGTGGCTGGTGCCTGTAATTCCAGCTGCTTGGGAAGCTGAGGCAGGAGAATCTCTTGAACCTGGGAGGCAGAGGTTGTAGTGAGCCAGGATCGTGCCATGGCACTCCAGTCTGGGCAACAGAATGAGACTCCATCTCAAAAATAATAATAAAATAATTGTAGAATCTACAGGAAATTTCAAAAATAGTACCTAGAGTCCTTTGTATTTTTCACTCACCTTCACCCACTGATGACTTTTTTTTTGAGACAGTCTTGCTCTTTCGCCCTGGCTGGAGTGCAATGGTGCAATCTCAGCTCACTGCAACCTCCACCTCCCAGGTTCAAGCAATTCTCCTGTCTTAGCCTCCCAAGTAACTGCGATTTACAGGCACCTGCGACCACACCTGGCTAATTTTTTTTTTTTTGAGATGGAGTTTTGCTCTTGTTGCCCAGGCTGGAGTGCAATGGTGTGATCTCGGGTCACCACAACCTCCATCTCCCGGGTTCAAGTGATTCTCCTGCCTCAGCCTTCCGAGTAGCTGGGATTACAGGCATGCGCCACCACACCTTGCTAGTTTTGTATTTTTAGTAGAGACAGGGTTTCTCCATTGGTCAGGCTGGTCTCGAACTCTTGACCGCAGGTGATCTGCCTGCCTCGGTCTCCCAAAGTGTTGGGATTACAGGCATGAACCATCATGCCCAGCCTAATTTTTGTATTTTTAGTAGAGACAAGGTTCCATGATGTTGGCCAGGCTGGTCTCAAACTCCTGGCCTCAAGTGATCCGCCCTCCTTGGCTTCCCAAAGTACTGGGATTACAGGTGTGAGCCACCACCCCCGGCCCCCAGTGTTAACATCTTATATAATTATAGTATAATATCAAGACCAAGAAAAAGACATTGTCACAGTGTTAGCTATACTACAGATTTTGTTTATTTTTCACACGGATGTGCCTGGGTATGTGTATGTGTGGTTTTGTGCAGTTGTGTCCCACATATAGATGCACATAACCAACACCATAATCAAGATACAGATTGTTTCATCACCACAAAGCAACTCTCTCATTTACCCCTTTAGTCATACCCTTCTGTACCCACTTCCAGTCACCTGGCAACCATGAATCTGTTCTCCACCTCTATAGTTTTGTCATTTCAAGGATGTTATTTGTATTTTTATTTTGAATGGAATGTGAATGCCTTTAGAGGCACTTTTGCCTTTACCTTAGGGGTCACCATTGTCTGTTTTCCTCCACCCGACTGTCTTCAGACGTTTTGGTTGCCTGCCTGGCCCGGCCCCTGCTGGCACTTAAGGTTATTAACCCTGACCAGTTGTTAATTAGACCCTGATTTCTTAGTGGACACCTGGCTACTGCCTCTTCCCCAGGCTGGCAGCTGTGGCTTCTGACCCCCTCCCCTCCAACTCCTCTCCCTCCAGATGCAGGCCCTGACTTCCTGTGAGTGTACCATCTGTCCCGAGTGCTTCCGCCAGCACTTCACCATTGCCTTGAAGGAGAAGCACATCACAGACATGGTGTGCCCTGCCTGTGGCCGCCCTGACCTCACCGATGACACACAGTTGCTCAGCTACTTCTCTACCCTTGACATCCAGGTACTGCAGCCCCTAGGACTCAGGTACCCTGGGCTTTGAACAGGAACTCTCCCACCCACCACCTCTGCATCCTGTCCCCAGCTTCGAGAGAGCCTAGAGCCAGATGCCTATGCATTGTTCCATAAGAAGCTGACCGAGGGTGTGCTGATGCGGGACCCCAAGTTCTTGTGGTGTGCCCAGGTACGTGGCCTGCTCAGGGGAGCTACTGTGAAGGAGCAGGAAATGGTTCCAGGTCAGGCCTCTGATAACTTTATGCTCTTGCACTTACAGTGCTCCTTTGGCTTTATATATGAGCGAGAGCAGCTGGAGGCCACATGTCCCCAGTGTCACCAGACCTTCTGTGTGCGCTGCAAGCGCCAGGTGAGGCACATTCATCCTTTCAGAAATACTTGCTGAGCTACTGCCAGGTACTGTGTTAGACTCAGGGGAGTTTGTGTACTGGAGAGCAAAGTAGACATGAGCTCTGAGCTCAAAAGAGCTTACAGACTAGTCAGAAAGACAGGCACAAGGAGAAAGGGAAGAAAACAGAGGGAGGGAGGGAAAGGAAAGAAAGTAAGCCAGAGAGGAACTAATTATGCATAGCCATAAGTTCTATGAAGAAAACAAACAGGAACCTGAGATCAGGGTAACAGTAGACATACTTAGGGTAGAGAGGTCACACAAGTCTACTCTAAAATGGTTTAAGCTCAGGCCTAAAAGTTAAAAAGAAGCCAGCCATGCAAAGAGTATTTGGAATAGAAAGAACAACACATGGAAAGACCAGAGTTAGAAAAAAGTGTTGTATGGCTGGAGCCTGGAAAGCAAGGCGAGAGTGGCAGGTAGAGAGAAACCAGCTGCTAGGTCTGGAGAGCCCTGGAGGCCAAGTGAGGCAGGTGCCTTCATTCTGAAATAAAACAAGCGGTGATACTATCTCATTTGTCTTTCATTTATTCATTTATTTTTAGAGACAAGGTCTCACTCTCACCCAGGCTGGGGTGCACTGGCGCAGTCACAGCTCACTGCAGCCTCCAACTCCTGGTTTCAAGTAATCCCTCGCCTCAGCTTCCCAAGGTACTGGGATTACAGGTATTAGCCACTGTGCGCAGCCACATTTATCTTTTAAGAAGTGTAATGTTTGGCTGGCATGGTGGCTCTTGCTTCTAATCCTAGCACTTTGGGAGGCCATGGTGGGTGGGTCACTTGAGGTCAGGAGTTCAAGACCAGCCTGCCCAATGTCGTGAAACCCCATCTCTACTAAAAATACAAAAATTAGCTGGGCGTGGTGGCGTGTGCCTGTATTGCCAGCTACTCTGCAGGCTGAGGTGGGAGAATCACTTGAACCCAGGAGGTGGAGGCTTCATGAGCTGAGATCACACCACTGCACTCCAGCCTGGGTGACAGAGCGAGACTCCATCTCAAAAAAAAAAAGTGATGTTTGATACCAAAAAAATTTTATCTGCATCATGTATGAAACAAAGTGAACACCTGAGACTACCACCAATACTGTGGAAGCTACCTGACTTACAGTTTTGAAGGCGTTTTGGCAGCCATGGGGATACTTGACCATAGAGGAGCAGGAATGGGAAACAGATAGTAGTAACCGGGGCAAACAATTGAGGCAAGGTCTGATGGTGGCCTGCAGTAAAGTGGTAGCAGTAGGGATGAGGGAAAAGGAGGCAGGGTTGAGATGGGCTTGTGGGGTAGAAACAAGGCAAAATGATTGTGAGGTGGTATGAGAAAAAGAACCTAGGATGGCCCCTTATTTTGAGATTTGAGCAGATAGTAGGTGGCAGTGACATAAGCCAAGCTGGGGACCACTGGACGTCAGTGGATGGGCCAGAAAGAAGGGCCAGGGTATGGGATAGGGCTCCCATGTGAAGCCCCCTTTCCCTCCGGCAGTGGGAGGAGCAGCATCGAGGTCGGAGCTGTGAGGATTTCCAGAACTGGAAACGCATGAACGACCCAGAATACCAGGCCCAAGGCCTAGCAATGTACCTTCAGGAAAATGGCATTGGTAAGGCTGTCCCACTTGGCCTGTTTGCTCAGAAGCCTGTTATTGTCAGTAGCTCTCTTCTTGAGGGCCTTGACTTGGCAGTGGCAGCCCCAGCCCTCACCTCTTGTCCTTTGCAGACTGCCCCAAATGCAAGTTCTCGTATGCCCTGGCCCGAGGAGGCTGCATGCACTTTCACTGCACCCAGTGCCGCCACCAATTCTGCAGTGGCTGCTACAATGCCTTTTATGCCAAGAATGTGAGCCCAGAGAGTTGGGGGAGGGATGGAAGGGTGGAAGGCTCCCATTGGGTTTGAGATGCAGAGGCCATTGAAGAGTGGCCCCAGGGAAGAGAAGAGGAGGTCAGTGGGATGTAAAGCACAACTCTCTATCCCCTTACCCTTTGCTTGCTCTAGACCCTCCAATGTCTCCGTCTCCCTTCACCCTTACATCCTTCATGCAGGGGTTCCTGAGAGGCCAGGACCCCAACAGTCTCCAACTTCCTCTCTCCCATCTGGGTTTCTGTCAGAAATGTCCAGAGCCTAACTGCAGGGTGAAAAAGTCCCTGCACGGCCACCACCCTCGAGACTGCCTCTTCTACCTGCGGGACTGGACTGCTCTTCGGCTCCAGAAGCTGCTACAGGTCAGACGTGGCCAGGAGAGAAGAAGGCAGGGCCCAGGGTGGGCAAGAATGGAAAAGGCTTCATGCTAGGAAGTGCAACAGGGATGGGCATCAAGGGGAACGTAACACCCATCTGTCTCTCCTCAGGACAATAACATCATGTTTAATACAGAGCCTCCAGCTGGGGCCCGGGCAGTCCCTGGAGGTGAGTGTTAGGACAAGCCTTTGAGAGGGGGGATGATGTGCTCGGCTCCCACTCTGTGATGGGTAAAGGAGAGGCTTGGGAGTAGGGTCACTTGTTCCATGCCCTTTGGCAAGTTAATTGAGACCCCTGGCTTTGTTTCGTCCTCTGTAAAATGGGGGTAATATCCACCTTCCAGCTAAGCCATTTTACATAAGACATCTTTAAAGGACCTGGTACCCAGGAAGGTATTAATACTAATTTTCTTCTCCCATTCCCAAGTGATAATAATTCATTAATTAACTCAATGGGTGTTTAGTGAGACTTGCTAGTTGCAGGGCACTGTTTTAGGTTCCATGAGGGCAACAGAAAGGTGTTACATATGGTTCTAACCTCTTTCACTTCTTACAGTACAGACAGAGGTAAGTCTACAGTCAATACCATCCTGAATGTAACTGATCTTGGAGGCTAAGCAAGGTTGGTCCTGGTTAGTACCTGGATGAGAGATTGCCTGGGAATACCAGATGCTGTAGGCTTTAAATTTATTTATTTTTTTTTATTTATTTTTGGCTCCCCTATTTGTACAAAGGTTTTAAATTTATTTTTTAAAAACAGAGGCAGTCAGGCACGGTGGCTCACACCTGTCATCCTAGCACTTTGGGAGGCTGAGATGGGTAGATCATCTGAGGTCAGGAGTTCCAGACTAGCCTGGCCAACAAGGTGAAACCCCATCTCTACTAAAAATACAAAAAAATTAGCCGGGTGTGGTGGCCGGCACCTGTAATCTCAGCTACTTGAGAGACTGAGGCAGGAGAATCACTTGAACCCAGGAGGTGGAGGTTGCAGTAAGCTGAGATTGCACCATTGCACTCCAGCCTGGGCAACAAGAGCAAAACTCCATCTCAAAACAAAAACAAAAACACAGAGGTAGCCAGATGTAGTGGCTCACACCTGCAATCCCAGCACTTTGGGAGGCTGAGGCAAGAGAATTACTTGAGCCCAGGAATTTGAGACCAGCCTGAACAACATAGTGAGACCCTGTCTGTATTTTTTTTTTAAGGTAAGACCTTCACAGAATAAGTTAACTAGGCAAGAGATAAATAACAACCCCCGCAAAAACAAAACAAAACAAAAAAAAAAACCTGTCTCAAGAGGGTGTGTGTTTATGAGCCAAAAGCCAGCTTGGATAAAAGTAAGGACAAGTTCCCTGCCTGTGTGTCAGATGGTCCCCTCTCTATCAGATGGTCTCCCACTGATGGCACCTCTAAGTACCCACCAGCACCACTGGGAAAGTAGGAGTTGCTGTACTCAGTCCCCTCCTTGGAGGCTGCCTTCCCTGCTTTGTGGATATCCCAGTTCTGGAGCTTTGTAGTCACTGACCTCTCAACAGAGGCTCCCTTCTTCCCTCACCTTTTTAGGTGGCTGCCGAGTGATGGAGCAGAAAGAGGTTCCCAATGGGCTCAGGGACGAAGCTTGTGGCAAGGAAACTCCAGCTGGCTATGCCGGCTTGTGCCAGTGAGTGCCAGCAGGACACGGGCATGGTGTTGGGCAGCAGGTAGAAGTGGTGAGGGCATGCCCAGGCAGTAAAGTGGGTCCCTGGGAGCAGTAGGTCCTGCAGTGGGTGGGAGGGAGGAGGCTTTCTGGCCAAGGGCATGGATAGATAATAGCAGGCCATGTGGGCACAGGCAGGGGTTTCAGTCTTGTTTATCCAAGTGTCTCAGAGCCCAGCTACATGTTAGACATACTCAGTTAATATTAGCCAACGGAACAAATATTCTGCTCCCTTTTCTCCCCAGGGCACACTACAAAGAGTATCTTGTGAGCCTCATCAATGCCCACTCACTGGACCCAGCCACCCTGTATGAGGTGGAAGAGCTGGAGACGGCCACTGAGCGCTACCTACATGTACGCCCCCAGCCTTTGGCTGGAGAGGATCCCCCTGCCTACCAGGCCCGCTTGTTACAGGTACAGCCTCACCTCTGACCCCACCCTACAGAAGTCACCTGGCCCAGCCTGTGTCTGAGCCCCAGGCTTCCAGTATCATTACCTTCTCTCTCCTTCTGCAGAAGCTGACAGAAGAGGTGCCCTTGGGACAGAGTATCCCCCGCCGGAGGAAGTAGCTGACAGCAAGGGTCCCATGAGGGTCCCATGGCCTGCTCCCTCAGGAACAGCTCCAGCACCAATAAAGAGGCATCTTACCACCCAGGCTTCTTGGCAGTCCTTCTTCCTGATGCCACCATCTAGAGGCACCAGGGAAAGAGCAGGATGAACAGAGCTTTGCTGAAAAGGGTACCCTGCAACCTAGTGCCTAACCCTCCCTGGACTCAGGACCAGGAAGGAGTTGACACCCTGGGTGGTCAAGGGAGGCCCTTCCCATCCAACCACCTGGCCTGGGCTTCCTCCCTCCCTGCCTCCTTTTTTCCTTTCACTGAATTTGACTGGTATTAGAAGTCACCCAGTGTGTACCAAGCAGGCATTGTTGGGGAACACAGATGCACAGGTGTACACAACAGTCCAGAGGCCCCAGGCCTGACTCCAAGAAACTGGCCTCCCTGGGGAAGCCACAGTGTCACTCAGAGAAGGTTAGATACAAGCAAGAGTATCTGAGGGAGGAAGGGGAATGAGCCAGGGTTGAGCTGACCCGGCAGAACAGGCCCCCCCTGCAGCGACAGTGGCATCCTGACAGTGAGATACTCAGATGCTGCTGCCCTCTGGTGGCCACTGGTGCCCTGCAACTCTTGAGGCCACGTGATTTCTGGGAAAAAGCCGTTCCTGGAGAAGAACTGAAACTTAGGGTGGGGACTGTAGAAAGGGGCGGAGAGATCAGCCGCCTAGCCAGGAGTTAAGCTGAGGTTGTTTGAGCCCTGAGACCGCCTGGACAGCAACTCAGGTAAGATCAGGTAAGGATGGGGGTCAGCCCAGGCTCTAGGGCTAGAAAGTCCAGTCAGATTGGGGGTAAGGAGTCTTAGGGACCCCTCTGTTAGACCGAGGGCTAGACAGAAGACCTGTAAGTCAGGAAGTGGGAGATTCAGCCTGAGAGTGCAACTGACAAGGGCCAGCACCCCAGATCCTCGTGGGCAAAGATCAGGAGGACCTGCTGCCGGATGGTTCAGGGAAGAAGGCTCATTGCCCCAGCCTCTGTTGACCCTGTTTGTTTCCTTGCCATCTGTCCCTGCCCACTTCAGCTGCAGCTCCACCCCCACCCCAGCTTCCTGCCCCACCTACCCCTGCGGCCGGCAGGGGGATAGGGGTCAGAGGCTAGGTTGTATAGGCTGTTGGGTGGTAGGTGAAGAGCCTGATGCATCTTAGCAGAGCCTGCCCCTGCATACACTCGGGAATCTAGACAGGGGCTCTAACCAGGAACAGATCACCAAAGGAATTCTTTCCTAATAAATACATTTCTGAAAAGTCCTAAAATTAAGACCAATGCCTAAGGTTTCCTTCCAGGTAGCACAGTTTCAAGTGTTAAAAACAATGTTTTTGGGGTAGTTTTTTTTTTTTTTTTTTTTTTTTGTCATTGCTAGTGATGGCAGAAAGGAAACAGTTTTGTCTCAACAGAGTGTTGAAATGTGTCTAGAGCTAAAAGAAGATGGATGGGATCTCTAGGGCCTGTTGCTAGAATCTAGTTTGAATGGCCAGGGTCTCAGATGTTCCCTCCCAAAGTGTCAGTTTTAACGTTTCCTGCTCCTCTTATCCCCCAGGATGGCATCAGGTAGGGCACGCTGTACCCGAAAACTCCGGAACTGGGTGGTGGAGCAAGTGGAGAGCGGGCAGTTCCCCGGAGTGTGCTGGGATGATGCAGCTAAGACCATGTTCCGGATTCCCTGGAAGCATGCAGGCAAGCAGGACTTCCGGGAGGACCAGGATGCTGCCTTCTTCAAGGTGAAAGGGCCTGGAAACCACTGTTCCTCTGTGTGAGGGATTGTGTATACACTGGTATACTCACCCTCTGCACTTGCTTCTGCCTGGGTTTCAGATAAGGGACAGATTGGAGAGGAAAACCAGCTACATCATTTGCAGAGTCCAGTACAAAATGAAAATGCGGAGGCCTTGTTCAAAAATTACTAGGGATTTCAAGATAGCAACACAGACCATAAACCCTTCATAATGCCTTCTGAGCTCAGAGCTGCACTCCCGTGAAGCCAGTCCTGTTGGAGGGGCAGCTGGAGCCTGTAACACACTGCCTCCTCTTCCCTTGCTTTCTTTCCTAGGCCTGGGCAATATTTAAGGGAAAGTATAAGGAGGGGGACACAGGAGGCCCCGCTGCCTGGAAGACTCGCCTACGCTGTGCACTCAACAAGAGTCCCGAATTTGAGGAAGTTCCTGAGAGGGGCCGCTTGGATGTTGCTGAGCCCTACAAGGTGTATCGCCTGCTGCCACCAGGAACCCTCTCTGGTGAGTGTCCCCTTGCCTAACCACTCCTAGACTCATCAGACTAGGGAGGAAGGAGAGACCTACAGGCCTCTACCAGGCTTCTCACAGCTCTGCCCTCTCCATGCCCTGGGGAGGATGCTACCCAGGTTTCCCTTCCCAGCCCCGCCCGTCCTTCACTGCCTCAGACCTCTCTTTTACCCTCTGTCCCTGCACAAGACCCTGACCTTTCTCTCTCCCTCAACAATTCCACAGGAGGGACTCAGAAATCAGCATCAAAGAGACAGCACAGTTCTGTGTCTTCTGAGAGGAAGGAGGAAGAGGGTGCCATGCAGAACTGTACACTCAGTCCCTCTGTGCTCCAGGATTCCCTCAATAATGTGAGCAATGGAGAGGGAAGTGAGCAGGCCTGAGAGCAAGACAGTAACTAGAGGGAGAGGTGGGCCAATGAAAGACAGCATCTTGGGAGGCCAAGGTGGGTGCATCATCTGAGGTCAGGAGTTCAAAACCAGCCTTGACCAACATGGTGAAACCTGTCTCTACTAAAAATCCAAAAATTAGCTGGTCATCGTGACATCTGCCTGTAATCCCAGCTACTCGGAAGACTGAGGCAGGAGAATCACTTGAACCTGGGAAGTGGAGGTTGCCATGAGCCAAGATTGCTCTATTGCACTCCAGCCTGGGTGACAGAGTGAGACTCCGTCTCAAAAACAAAAAACACTGTGTCTGCAGGAAGAGGAGGGAGCCAGTGGGGGAGCAGTCCATTCAGACATCGGGAGCAGCAGCAGCAGCAGCAGCAGCAGCAGCAGCAGCAGCAGCCCTGAGCCACAGGAAGGTACCACCTGCCTTGCCTCTTGTGTCGTCCACCATGTTACACACTCTGGCCCAAGACTCCCCAGCCCCACTCTGAATGACCAGTGCCTTTGCTTCTCTTCCAGGTACAGACACAACTGAGGCCCCCTTACAAGGGGATCAGGTGTCCCTGGAGTTTCTGCTTCCTCCAGAGCCAGGTATGTGACATTTCTAACTTTCTCCTGTGCTCTGTGCCCCTGAGGCCTTCCTCCTTTGACCGTACGTGCATTATCTAGTCAGTCAGGGCTTACAGCAAACTGTGACCACATTACCATAGCCCAAGGCACTAGTTTCTAGGTGGTGAGAATTCCACATACCTGGCCAGACTCTAAATAGCTTGCTTCCCCAAAATACCACCCTATACACTCTCCTGGAAATCCACATTGAGACACTAATTTCTTTGGGCCAAACAGAGCCCTAGTCTCAAGGGACCTTCTTGTAAACTACAGGACCCTGGGCATTAAGCCCTGAGGCCTCATGGTGAATCACTCAGTAGTACTAGCTACTTGCCTGAGTGATGGGAAAACCTGAGAGGAAGCCCCCTGGCTGGTAAGGGGAGGGGAGGTGGAGATGTTCCCCTGGGGAGGGACTACCACCAGCCTGCATGCTCCTCCAGCACCAGGTACAGCTAGACTCTTCTATCCCCAGACTACTCACTGCTGCTCACCTTCATCTACAACGGGCGCGTGGTAGGCGAGGCCCAGGTGCAAAGTCTGGACTGCCGCCTTGTGGCTGAGCCCTCAGGCTCTGAGAGCAGCATGGAGCAGGTGCTATTCCCCAAGCCTGGCCCACTGGAGCCCACGCAGCGCCTGCTGAGTCAGCTTGAGAGGGGCATCCTGGTGGCCAGCAACCCCCGAGGCCTCTTCGTGCAGCGCCTTTGCCCCATTCCCATCTCCTGGAATGCACCCCAGGCTCCACCTGGGCCAGGCCCACATCTGCTGCCCAGCAACGAGTGCGTGGAGCTCTTCAGAACCGCCTACTTCTGCAGAGGTGAGGATGCTCTCGCTGGGCACCTGAGCTCCTATCCCCTACCTCTTAGTACCCCCCGGGCCCAACTCGGTGGGTCCTGCCACCACCCTGTTTGCCAGCAGATCTTCCATGTAGCCTATGCATGGCACTCCTGCACTTGTGTGGTGCACATCCTGTGTGGCCATATGCCCAGCCTGGCAGCTATATGGCAGCTCTCCTCCAGCCAAAACAATGGAAGAGGAAGTTCAGGTAGAGCTCAGCACAAGAGTGTTACATCTTGGGGAACACCATCACACTGAAGCATGCAATCATCATGTGAAGATGCACAGAAGAATTGGCACAGAGATTTTGAGCCTCGTAGCCTTTTCCTACATACATACATTTGGGAGAGCTGGCACACATCGTATCTCTGGCCCTGGCTGCACCATCTCTACCATACATACTCCAGGAATGCCCTGGGGTTGCCCTTCTCTCTCATCCAGTTCCAGTTCCTACTCAGTTCTAAATCTGACTTAAGAGTGGGACCACGAGTACAGGGGTGCAGCGTGTGGGTGTTCCCAGGGCCATGGGTATCCTAGCACTGAGAGGGTGTGAGCAAGCAGCAAATGTCTCTGCACGTCTGTGTTAGCAGCCAGGGCTGCGGCCTGGGAGGACTCTAAACTCTCCCAGCAGAGAGCTTTTCAGGTTGTGCAGCGATCTGCTACTTCTAACACTTATTTGAGGCAGGGGCACCCTTTCCTATTTGCACATGGGTGAGTAGTATTTAGTTCCGAGCACTTCTCCTGACCTTGCAGCTCCTGCTCTGGCCTGGGTCTCCATGTGGACCCCCTCCTACCTCTCTCCATCGTGGGTTCCTCACTATTGCCTCCCTGCCTGTGGCCCTCTCTCTTCTCTCTTTTTGTCCTTCCAACCCTTGACCCTTTCTCTTTCAGACTTGGCCAGGTACTTCCAGGGCCTGGGCCCCCCACCCAAGTTCCAAGTAACACTGAATTTCTGGGAGGAGAGCTGTGGCCCCAGCCATACTCCACAGAATCTTATCACAGTGAAGGTGAGCTCAGAGCAGGGGCAGAGTAGCCTATCTAATGAGAGTGGGGTAGTGGTGTTCCAGGAGGTGAAGGGGGTCTCCCAGTGGGGAAGGAGCTCCTGGGGGTGGTGTCTGTCCCTGATGCACTCACTGAGACGCTCTTCTCCATCTCTTCCAATACAGATGGAGCAGGCTTTTGCCCGACACTTACTGGAGGAGACTCCAGAGCAGCAGGCAGCCATTCTGTCCCTGGTGTAGAGCCTGGGGAACCCATCTTCCACCTCACTTCTTTGTTCTGCCTGTCTCCTCTGAAATAGACTCATTCTTCACATGATTGACCTGTCCTCCTCATGATAATTCTCAGTGGTTGTCTGTGATAGTTGTGTCCCTACAATCCTCGCACACACTGGCTGGTGGAGAACTCAAGGCTAATATTTTGTCCTTTCTTTTTTTTATTTTTTATTTTTTGAATTTTGAGATACACACCCTCTTTCATCTGTAAGGGACTGGGAAATCCAAATGGTGTGTGAACCCATGTGTCTTTCCCTCTTCACTGACCTCCCAACTCTAAAGCCAAGCACTTTATATTTTCCTCTTAGTTATTCACTAAGGATTTAAAATAAAATTTTATTGAAAGAGGAATCAGTATCTGATTTTTCTGGGAGACAGAGATGTAAACTTATGAGCAGGGCACTGGTGTTCTCTTCCTTCTGACACCTTCAGAACTCTTTCCTCTCTTCTGCCCA
The DNA here is from genome assembly GCA_963573385.1 of Cacajao melanocephalus. NCBI lineage: Eukaryota > Metazoa > Chordata > Mammalia > Primates > Pitheciidae > Cacajao > Cacajao melanocephalus. Next base: position 139,298 of record CAUYLG010026843.1, read on the forward strand.
CAGGTTCTGGCTAAGATGCTGTCTGGGCCCTGTGGGTCCTGGGCCTGGCACTCTACAGAGATACTCTCTAGGCAGCCATAATTAGGGAGAGGGTTGGGATTGGCCATTGAAAGGGCACCGAGCCTTCAGCCAGGCATTATAGCCACCAAATTCACATGGTAGTCTGGGCTCCACGGTTCTTGCTAGAGAGCCCCAACATCGGGCCTGGGGTTAGACTAGAGGTCTAAATGAAGAGGAGACACTTGAGGGTGACCTGGAACTATTCTAGAGGCCCTGGGGCCTGAGAATAGAGGAGTCAGAAGAGTTGCTAAACCTGTACCAGCTGTTCCTGGCGCCCCTTCCCCCAGCACAAATTGTACTGTCACCCCAGCAGGGTACTCCCAAACTGGATTCCTTGCTCTATCTAAGTCCCATAAAAGATACTCCGGCCTAGACTGCCACGTCCAACACGGTTTTCATGAGACTTGAGGGCTCCAAATCAACTGACACTTCCTTCCCTTTCCTCTGTGTTCATTTTACTACCAAACTGGAAGTTTTTCCTTCACAAGGCCACTTGTCACCTACTTTTTTGTATATTCACTTCCAGCAAACTTAGTTCCAACCCAGGCCACAGCCTTCAGCTTCCGTCTTCCTGCATATGACACCAGCTTAGCTTTCCAGACTTCCTCCTGTGATTTCACTCATCAACCCTCAATGGCTCACACACAGGATCAAATCTAGATGCCTAAGTCCTCCTAGGACCTTCCTCTTGCCTCATTTGACAAGCTTCAGTGCTGCCTTTGAGCATCCCTGCCTCCGTGGACCTCCCTTCTTCTCTTCAGTCTTGTCCATCATCCTGGGAAGCCAAGCACCTATACAGGCTCTGCACTAGCAGTGAAGAAATCAGGTACTGAGTGCAGAGGTATACAAACCTTGTTGTGCTCTCAATTTGATGAAATCCCTCCTGGAACCTCTTTGTACAAGGTCTAAATTACCTCCTTGACTCCCTTTATTTTTCTTTTAATTTAAAAAAAATTGGCTGGGTACAGTGGCTCATGCCTGTAATCCCAGAACTTTGGGAGGCTGAAGCGGGTGGATCCCTTGAGGTCAGCAGTTCAAGACTAGCCTGGTCAACATGGTGAAACCCCGTCTCTACTAAAAATACAAAAAATTAGCCAGGCGTGGTGGCAGACACCTGTAATTCCAGCTACTCAAGAGCCTGAGGCAGGAGAATTGCTTGAACCCGGAAGGCGGAGGCTGCAGTAAGCGGAGATCACACCACTGCACTCCCGCCTGGGTGACAAGAGTAAAACTCCATCTCAAAAAAAAAAAAAATTTTTTTTTTTTTTTGGTCTGGGCCCAGTGGTTTATGCCTGTAATCTCAGCACTCTGGAAGATCAAAGTGTGAGGAGTAGCCTCTTGGCTAGTTTGAGACTAGCCTGGGTGACATAGTGAGACTCTACCTCTACAAAAAATTCTTTTTTTTGAGACAGAGTGTCACTCAGGCTGGAGTACAGTTGTGGTTGTGCAATCTTGGTTCACTGCTGCAACCTCCACCTTCCAGGTTCCAGTGATCCACCTCCCTCAGCCTCCCAAGTAGCTGGGATTACAGGTGCACACCACCATGCCCAGCTAATTTTTGTATTTTTAGTAGAGATGGAGTTTCACCATGTTGGTCAGGCTGGTCTCAAACTGCTGACCTCAGGTAATCCTCCCACCTCGGCCTCCCAAAGTGCTGGGATTATAGGCGTGAGTCACCGTGCCTGGCCTCCCAAAATGCTTAAAAATTAGCCAGGTAAGGCCAGGCACGGTGGCTCACACCTGTAATTCTAGCACTTTGGAAGGCCGAGGTGGGTGGATCACTTGAGGTCAGAAGTTTGAGACCAGCCTGACCAACATGGTGAAACCCCGTCGCTACTAAAAATACAAAAAATAAAATAAAATAAAGTTAGCCGGGTATGGTGGTGCATGCCTGTAAATCCCAGCTGCTCAGGAGGCTGAGATGAGAAAATCACTTGAACCCAGGAGGCAGGGGTTGCGGTGAGGCAAGATTATGCCATTGCATTCCAGCCTGGGCAACAAGAGCAAAACTCCATCTCAAAAAAAAAAAAAAAAAAAAAAAGCCAGGTGTGGTGATGTGTAACCATAGTCCCAGCTGGTCGACCTCCCAAAGTGCTGGGATTACAGGTGTGAGCTGCCATACCTGTATTGACTTCCACTTCTATCATACCCCACATCCAATTCATCAGCAGATCCTGTTGCTATTCCTTCAATATGTATCCAGGTCTGACCACTTCTCTCTGTTTCCATCAACAATATTTGGAACAAACCACCACCATCTCTCACATCTCCTCTGCTTCCTTCACATCGGTTTCCACTTGTGTCTACCTTAAGCTATTCTCAACACAGTAGAGATCCTTTTCACATAATTCTGATCATGTTACTCCTCTGCTCAGAACCTTCCATTGGATCCCAAATCACCCAGAGTAAAAGCCCAAATCCCCATAACAACCTCTGAGGTCCTGTGATGTGACCCTCCCCTCCTCTCTCTCACACCCCTTGCCATTCTTCCCCTGTCACTTTGCTCCAGGCTCCTTGAACCCACTAAAAGCATTTCTACCTCAGGGTCTTTGCATTTGCTGGTTCTTTTGTCTAAATTACTCTTCCTTCAGGTAGGTACATGACTTACCCACTTTCTTCAAATTTCATCTCTTAAGAGGGGGTAAGACTTCCCTGAGTACCCTCCCTAAAAAGTAGCTGTCATTACTCTATCCTCCTGTGCTGCCTCATTTTCTTCATAGCACTGATGGCCACTTCATGTATTTCTTTTTCTTTTTTTTTTTAAAGACAGAATTGCCCACACTGGAGCACAGTGGTGCGATCATGGCTCACTGCAGCCTTGAATTTCTAGGCTCAATCGATCCTCCTATCTCACCCTTCCGAGTAGCTGTGACTACAGGCATGTGCCACCACACCCAGCTAATTTTTGTATTTTTGTAGAGACAGGGTTTTGCCAGTGTTACCCAGGCTGGTCTTAAACTCGTAGGCTTAAGCAATCCAGCCACCTAGGCCTCCCAAAGTGCTGGGATTGCAGGTGTGAGCCACCGTGCCCGGCCACACATTTCTATTCATTTGCTTATTTATCATCTCTCTTTCCCTACCTCATGAGAATAGGAACTTCTGTTCCTTGCTGTATTCTCAGTTCCCCAGGGAGTGCTTGGCGCATAATAGACATGCAATAAATACTTGTTGAATGAATGGATGAATTAATGAACAAATTATTCTATGTTCCTTGCTTTTCTCCTAAACCAGGTTCCAGGCACTGTCAGGGCAGATGCCCTTCTTCATTGTCTTTGAACCCCAAAGGTAGCACTTACAAATACTGACAACTTTTGGGAGGTTGAGGCAGAAGGATTGCTTGTGCCCAGGAGTTTGAGGCTGCAATGAGCTATGATCACATCACTGTACTCCAGCCTGGGTGACAGAGCTAGATCTTGTCTCTTAAAAAAAAAAATGAAATAAAATTGATAACTTATGTATAGTGATTGAAGCAGTTTGTAAGCATCATGCAGAAACCAATTTAGCTGAGCACAATAGGATAGGAATTGGGAATACTGGAATTCAAGAGCAGAGAGTTCCCAGGCAGGCTTGGACAAAGGAGCTGTGTGGTCTGGGAGAAACAGTCTATATGAACTTCTGTTTCCTCATTGGTAAAGCCAGGACTTGGACTAGATCTCTAAATCCCTTTCAGCTTTCATATTTTGGTTGTAAATATAGTGCAACTGCACATTCATTTGGCAAATATTTACTGAGCTAAATGCAAAGCACTCACTGAGAAGACCCCAACCTCAAGAGCTCCCAAATTGAAGGAGACTGTAAGAAGACAGGGCAGCTCAGCTACAGTAAGAGATAAGTCTTAGGAAGAAGCATGCCCTGGAGTCAAGGCAGAGAAAGGGCATTCTAGGCCAAAGAAATGGCTGTGCAAAGGTAGGAGGCATAGGGACAAGGGTTATTTGTTATTACAACCATACATCTTAAATTTACACAAATAATTGTTTGAGAATATGGCTTTTCTAGGCTGAGAAGTATGTGCTGATTCCAACAAAGCTAAAGTCTGTTTCAGCTGGGAGAACACTGACAGCTGAGAAAGGACCACATGTGCCATGCCCATAACCTAAGTTGTTCAAGTTGAGGAAGTGACCCCAGTAAGTCCTCTTGGAGTTTCATGTAAGATTGACTTCTTTGTCCAGGCACAGTGGCTCATGCCTGTAATCCCAACACTTTGGGAGGCCAAGGTGGGTGGATCACCTGAGGTCAGGAGTTCGAGACTGGTCTGGCCAACATGGTGAAACCCATCTACTAAAAAATACAAAAATTAGCCGGTGTGTTATTGGGTACCTGTAATCCCAGCTACTCGGGAGGCTGAGGCAGCAGAATCTCTTGCATCTGGGAGGCAGAGGCTGCAGTGAGCTGAGACCGTGCTCTAGCCTGTGTGACAGATTGAAACTCCATCTCAAAAAGCAAAGAAACCAGCCTGGCCAACGCGGTGAAACCCCGTCTCTTCTAAAAATCCAAAAGTTAGCTGGGTGTGGTGGCGGGCACCTGTAATCCCCGCTATTTGGGAGGCCAAGACACTAGAATCGCTTGAATCTGGCTGGGATAAGGGGAGGAGGTTGCAGTGAGCCGAGATCGCCGAGATAGTGTCACTGCACTCCAGCCTGGACAACAGAGACACGACTCTGTCTTAAAGAAAAAAAAAAAATGACTTTTTCCTCATTGACCTGTGGCTGCTCCAAGGCCATCATCTCACATCTTTCTACCTCCACAGCACACGACACGCCTTAGTTGGCAACAAAGTCAGTTTGTGGAATTTGGGGGAAGGGCGAGGTCTAACCTCAGGTCAGACGTGATGCAAGGTACATCTTGGCACCTGGAAGAGGCCCAGCACGTTTGCCCCCGAGGTGACCCTACCTCCCCCACCAGTTGAGGCGCCCTTGTTGCCAGGCGAGCCTCGGGGGTGCGCTCATTGGCCAAGGAAGGAATGCCTGTTACTAGAGGCGAGAACCAGAGCCCCATTGGTCGGGACACCTCACAATGGACCCCAGCAGTGCGCAGAGTCCTTATGATTGGTTTGCCGCCTGTCTCAGGAGACCCTGTTGCCTGGAGCTCAGGATACTTAGCGCTCCCTACCCGACCCCCGTTTACCATTGGCCTGGCAAAAGCCGCCATCTAATGAGCAGCGAAGTGAGGGGCTCCGGAATGCAGGCTTTCCGCGGTGCGATCTAGTCCTGTGGGAGGCAGCCCGGGCCGTACCGCAGCCGTCCAAACCAGTGCAAGGCCCAAGGGCCTGACATCACTTCCAGCGCTCGAGAACCAAGGCCTGCTGTGGAGGACACTGTGCTCCCTTGGGACCTGCTCTGGATCCCGGCCCAGGCGTCCCCTCCGAGCTCCGCATCTCCAACCTGGAACCCAACTCAGAAGGCTCAAGTTCGACGTGCTCACTTGGCGTGCCCACTGAGGGTGGATCTGCAGAGAGGGGTGCCCATCTCCTAAATCTCTTAGTTATCCCGGTAATCGTGTATCCGCCAATTGTTGATCGCCTCATTAACTTGGCTTTCTGGGTGCACCCACCTCCTCACCTGTCCAGATCCTGACTTCTCTCCAAAGTGCTGTGAATTCTGTGCCCTAAAGAATTCCAACTCAGATCCGAACAGGGATCTGGTGGAATTGAGGGTAAAAGGCCGGAGCGACCATGTTCTACTATCCCAATGTGCTTCAGCGCGACACCGGCTGCTTCGCCACCATCTGGTAAGGGCAAGGCCCATGGGCGCGTGATGGGGGGCACTGCCCGGGATCCCAGCCTGACAGCTTCCCCTCCATCCCCATTTTCTCACCTTCCCCACCCACTTCAGGCTGGCAGCGACACGCGGCAGCCGGTTGGTGAAGCGCGAATACTTGAGGGTGAACGTGGTGAAGACCTGGTAAGGCCCAGAAAAGGGAAGGAGGGCCTGGTGCAGGGTGTGGGTTAGGGGATAGAGTGGGCAAGGCTGTGGGCTCAGTCCTGGGCGCAGCGGTGATCTGGGTGCGTTGTTCCCCAGCGAGGAAATCCTCAATTATGTGCTGGTACGAGTGCAACCCCCGCAGCCTGGCCTGCCGCGGCCCCGCTTCTCCCTCTATCTCTCAGCGCAACTTCAGATCGGTGTGATCCGCGTCTATTCTCAACAATGCCAGTACCTCGTGGGTAAGGCTGGGAACCCTCAGGTGGGGCCAGCTGAAGAGCTGTCTGCTAAGCTGGCTCCCTACCTTGCCCTCTCTGCCCACAGAGGACATCCAGCACATCTTGGAGCGCATCCATCGTGCCCAGCTGCAGATCCGAATAGATATGGAGACTGAGCTGTGAGTGTCCCCCGGGCCTTTGATGGAACACCGGCTAGCTTGGCCTCAGCCTAGCTCAGCCTCAGTCCTTGACAGCCTACATTCACTTCCAGACCCAGCTTGCTGCTTCCTAACCACCTGGCCATGATGGAGACCCTGGAAGATGCTCCAGATCCCTTTTTTGGGATGATGTCTGTGGATCCCAGACTTCCCAGTCCTTTCGATATCCCTCAGGTAGGGCTCATTCCCCCAGACTCACAAATTGACAATGCAGAAGGGGAGTGCTGTCCATGTGTCACTCTGACATTGGGGTTGGGGAAGGAAGCTTGCCACAGCTGTCTCCCACAGGAGATGGTGCAGGGGGACTGCCATGATAGACCCATCTGGGCAAAGCCCCCTATACTTACCTACTCAGGGCCAATCTGATCAGATGGTTTCCCCAAGTGAGGCAGCTTTTGTCTTATTTTTTTGAGACAGGAGTCTCGCTCTGTCGCCCAGGCTGGAGTTCAGTGGCGTGATCTCTGCTCACCACAACCTCTGCCTCCCAGGTTCAAGCAATTCTCCTGCCTCAGCCTCCTGAGTAGCTGAGACTACAGGCACATGCCACCATGCCTGGCTAATTTTTGAATTTTAATAGAGACGGGGTTTCACTATGCTGGCCAGGCTGGTTTCGAACGCCTGACCTCGTGATCCACCTGCCTTGTCCTCCCAAAGTGCTGAGATTACAGGAGTAAGCCACCATGACCAGCCCAATTTTTATAGTTTTAGTATACACGGAGTTTTGCCATATTGGCCAGGCTGGTCTCGAACTCCTGACCTCAGGTGATCACCTGCCTTGGCCTTCCAAAGTGCAGGGATTACAGATGTGAGTCACTTCACCCGGCCTATTATTACTTTTTGAGACAGGGTCTCACTCTGTCACCCAGGCTGGAGTGCAGTGGCACGATCTTGGCTCACTGCAACCTCTGTTTCCCCTGTTCAAGCAATTCTCCTGCCTCAGCCTCCCGAGTAGCTGGGATTATAGATGCCCACCACCACACCAGCTAATTTTTGTATTTTTTAGTACAGACGGGGTTTCACCATGTTGCTCGGGCTGGTCTTGAACTCCTGACCTCAAGCAATCTGTCCACCTTGGCCTCCCAAAGTGCTGGGATTACAGGCCATCACACCTGGCACATGCCCCAGTTTAGAGCTAGTCATCCCCAGACTTCTCTCTTATTCCCCTGTGCATCTGTGGCTCCTAAACACCAGTTTGGCCCTTGTTCCTCAATGATGCCACATTCACATCTTTGCTTGTGCTGTTTCCCTAGACCATAATGATCACTCCTCATCCTCTATGAGTCAGTTTCTACATATTCTTATAGACCTGGCTCAAACGCTACCCTTCTCTATGAAATATTTATCTCAGTCCAGCCAGAACCAAATGCAGTTTGGGAACTTAGCACTTTGCTAAGGCCTTGTTTTACCCTTTGCCTTGACTCTTGTGGCGTTAAATACAACGTTGTCTCCCCACTAGACCTTAAGATCAAGAATCTTTTCTGTTCACCTCTGTCAGCCATAACATTTGACAAGGATAAGGATGCCCTGCTTCTTGCACAAATTGATAAGGGCTAGATAACTGGGGTGCGGGTTGGGGAGGGAGGTGAGAGCAGGAACTGAGGAAAGACTAGATGGTGGGTGAGTTTACTGCAAACTGATGTCAATGCAACAAGAATTAGGCATAAAAGGAGATAGTGCATCAGGCTGAAGAGAGTGGGAAAATTAAAAGGAAAAAATACCAAAAAAATAAAAAAGATTTAAAAAAAAAAAAGGAGATAGTGCATTGTTGAAGAAGGCTGTGAAAGTGGGAAAGCAGAGGGCTGAAGCTGAATCCTATATTTTGTTTGCAATCTCTCCCCAAAGATTCGACACCTCTTAGAGGCTGCGCCCCCAGAGAGAGTTGAAGAGATCCCTCCTGAAGTGCCTACAGAGCCCAGGAAGCCAGGTCAGCAGAGAGAACCTTCTTTCTGGTGAGAGGCATAGGCAGGCCCAAGAGCTGTAGAAATCACCATTTTTGAGCTTAAGAGCCAGGCCCTGTGAAGGGCAGTTATTTATTTTTATTTATTTTTTTAATGGTGTCTCCCTGTCACCCAGGCTGGAATGCAGTGGCACAATCTTGGCTCACTGCAACCTCCGCCTCCTGGGTTCAAACAATTGTCCTGTCTCAGCCTCCCTAGTAACTGGGACTACAACTATGAACTACCATGGCTGGCTAATTTTTGTATTTTTAGTAGAGATGGGGTTTTGCCATGTTGGCCAGGCTAGTCTCAAACTCCTGACCTCAGGTGATCTGCCCGCCTTGGCCTCCCAAAGTGCTAGAATTACAGACATGAGCTACCGCGTCTGATGAGGGGCACTTTATGTATGTAACCTCAATACCTTACAAGAGTCCTCTGAGGTCAGATTTCTTTTCTTTTTTTTTTTTTTTTGAGATGGAGTTTTGCTCTCGTTGCCCAGGCTGGAGTGCAATGGCTCGATCTCGGTTCACTGCAACCTTTGCCTCCCTTGTTCAAGTGATTGATTCTCTAGCCTTAGCCTCCCAAGTAGCCGAGATTACAGGCATGCGCCACCACACCCTGCTAATTTTTTATATTTTTTAGTAGAGATGTTTCTCCATGTTGGTCAGGCTGGTCTCAAACTCCTGACCTCAGGTGATCTACCTGCTCTGAGGTCAGATTTCTTACCTTTTTTTTTTTTTTTTTTTAAACTCTGTTGTTCAGGCTGGAGTGCAGTGGTATACTTTAGGCTCACTGCAGTCTCCGCCTCCCGGGTTCAAGTGATTCTCCTCCCAAGTAGCTGGGATTATAGGTGTGTACCACCACGCCCAGCTAATTTTTGTATTTTTAGTGGAGATGAGTTTTTGCCATGTTGGCCAGGCTGGTCTCGAACTTCTGACCTCAGGTGATCTACCCACTTCAGCCTCCCAAAGCGCTGGGATTACAGGCGTAAGCCACCATGCCTGGCTTTTTTTTTTTTTTCTTTTTTTCCCCAGGCTAGAGTGCAGTGGTATGATCATAGGTCACTGCAGCATTGACCTCCAGGGCTCAAGCAATCTGTCTACCTCAGCCTCCAGTGTAGCCAGGACCACAGGAATAAGCCACCACACCTAGCTAGTTTTTAAATTTTTTGTAGAAACAGGGTCTCACTATGTTGCCCAGGCTGGTCTCAAACTCCTGGGCTCAAATGAGCCAAAGTCTTGGGATTACAGGTGTAAGCCACTTTGCCCGGCCTCCCCACTTTACAGATGAGGAAAGTGAGGCTCACAGTGATTAAGCAGTGTACCCGGGGTCAGGATGCCGGGGTCTAGCCTGGTTCTGATTAGAACCCAGGTTACCTTGACTCGAGTCCATGCTTTTGGCTCACTGCATGGCTGTGGGAATTTGGAAAGAAGCAGAGAGGCTGGTGACTCCCCTGCCCCTCCAGACAGGATTCTGGTCACTGTGCTTCCCCCTGAGGCCATCACGCTCCAAGAGGCAGAGCCCATACGGATGCTGCAGATTGAGGTGAGTTGTCCCCTGTACACTAGGCCTGAGGTCCAGCCCCCTTGAATCTACTCTCTGCCCCCAGAGCCCTGCCTTTTCCATCTCCATTTCCCTATTCTCTGTCCCTGCACTTGAGCACCCAGTGGCTTCCTTGAACTCGGCCCTGTGGCGTGCCTCTGTGATCCACTCTACTGGATCCACTTGCCTTTTCAGAAATGTTAATTGAGTCCCCTCCCCTTGCACTTCCTCTCTGGACAGGGTGAACGGGATATCCCAGAGGTCAGCCGCCGAGAATTGGACCTACTGATTGCAGAGGAAGATGAAGCTATCTTGCTAGAAGCCAGGCGTCTCTGGCAGCTTAGGGCCCGCCTGGCACTGGAAGGTCAGACCCTTGGCATGGGCAGTCTGGGACTGGGCAATGCTTTTATTTCTCCTTTTCTGTCCTCTGAACTCTTGATTCTCTCTCCATAGAAGCAAAGGAGGAGCCCAGGGCCCCAGAGGGTGAAATCGTAGTCCCCCGGATCTCACCTCCACCTCCTGCAGAGTAAGGGCAGGAATTCCTAGACGAGGTCGGGGGGGGTCAGTGCTGGGAAGGGTCACCTCATTTATCTTGCCCATTTCCCCTCAGGGTAGAACGAATAGGAGAGCCACTTCCAGTCCAGGTCCTGGTCCCTGAGGAGTTGAGGCCGACAGGCTGGGAGCCTGGGGCCCTTCTCATGGGTGAGTGTCCACCATGCCCTGAGTGCTTTTCTGGGAGTACCTGGATACTGCTGCAGACAAGGGCTCTATATCACAACTTGCTGAAGGGAGGACCCTGCAGTTTCTTTTCCTGGCATCTGCAAGCGGTAAGGGGCTTACGGGACAGAGCTACAACCTTGGGTGTTGTTGCAGAGGTGACCCCCCCGGAGGAACTTCGTCTGCCAGCCCCACCCAGCCCAGAGGTGAGTAGCATCCCTTCCTATCCTCTTCGTTTGCCCTCCCCTCCCAGGGGTGCCTCCTCAAGCCCTGGGCACTGCTAGCTTACAGGGAGCCTTAGTGCAGATCATAAAAGATGCCCCTTTCTACACCCCGTCATATCTGGCCTGCACTTACTTCCCAGATGGGCACTCTTATGCAAGGTATGAGCTGCACAAGTGCATGAAGACCCTGCTCAAGCCCTTTCCCCAGGTTCCTCTAGGGGCAGGGTGTGGGGCCCTGTGAGCAGTCCACCAGAATGATAGGAAAAGAAGTAATGGGCAGTCTTGCCCCTACCTGCCCTCCTCACTCAGCGGAGGCCCCCGGTCCCCCCACCTCCTCGCCGCCGCCGTCGTCGCCGGTTACTGTTCTGGGACAAGGAGACACAGATCTCCCGGGAGAAATTCCGGAAACAACTACAAACCAGAGCCCACTGCCGGGAATGTGTGAGTGCAGCCCAGGCTTTGCTGGGGGAGGGAAGGAGGCAGGGATGCCCAGGGGCAGATGCAGGCTGGGCCTTCTAAACTCCTCAGGTGGGTATGGGGAGGATTGGGAACTTGATGAAAAATCCCCTCCATTCCCCAGAAAATGCATGCGATGTGGGTTTGCACATACACAACGCTTCATGCTCCTTTAGTGACCCCATTTAGTAATAAGCAGTGCAAGCAGGGTCATGAGCCCAAAAGCTGGGGAAGTCCAGAGGCCCTGGAACAACGCATTGCAAAGAGACAAAGGGGCAATGAGGAGTGGCTGCTTCATAATGGGGCTTCTGACCTTCCCTTACCACACAGCCCATGGTGCAGCCTCCTGAGAGGACCATCAGAAGCCCTGCGGAGTTATTCACAACCCCAACTCTGTGTAAGAATGGCAGGGGTTGGGCACGAAGGATCCTCAAAACCAATTCCTCATTCCTGGTGCTCCTCATACCTCAAACCCTGTGCCTATTGCCCGCTTGTCCACAGCTGGCTGGCTACCTCCTGAACTACTGGGCCTCTGGACTTCCTGTGCCCAGCCACCCCCAAGAGCACTCAGGCGAGAGCTGGCCGAGGAGGCTGCTGAGGAAGAAAGGAGAAAGATGGAAGCTCCAAGTGAGATTGAGGTAACTGTACCACCTGTTTTCTGCATTGCCCCAGGGCTGGGCTCGGCCTGACCCAGCTGGCTGCCTTCTCCTGCCACAAGAGCCAACAGCACAGGCTCACTGGCCTTGGGCCTTCTGAGGCCCAAGTCCCAGGTGCTTGGGATCTTAGTTCTGGTTCTGCCATCCACAGGTCCCGAGGGAGGCCTGGGAGCCCAGTGGTCCCCTTATGGTGTCTGCAGGTAAGCACCTAGAAAAGAGGGGCAGTGGGACCACCACCCTAACCACTGCCCCAGGAAACTAGTACCCCAACTAACTGCTGAAGCTGTTTCATGAGTGAAGGTGTATGTACGTGACATAAACACAGACCGGTCCTCCTCAGCTCCCCACCTGTGTGCTTTTAACAAGTCACTGCACGGCTCTGGCATCCGCTTATGCCAGGTGGCCACAAGGTCCTAACTACCACCCAAGCAGATACCCCCCAGTGCCTTTCCTCCCCCAACAGAGATCTCCCTGGAGGCAGCTGAAGAGGAGAAGACCCGTATCAGCCTCATCCCACCAGAAGAACGGTAAGCAGCCAGGCTTTTTGGGAGCCAGGGCCAGATGGTGGAAATGGCTGCTAGGATGGGTAAGCCCCTTGTCACTGTCACAGCTGCCATCTTCCCTGCTCTAACTTCCATGTTCTCCTAGGGCCTTGGCTGAGATGGAGCTGCCAGAGGCTCCTGCATTGCCTATGGTGCCTGAACTCCCCGAGGTGCCTATGGAGATGCCTTTGGTGCTACCCCCAGAGCTTGAGCTGCTCTCACTGGAAGCTGTGCACAGGTACCTGGGAGACAGCACCTTGATGGGGGGTGGACTGGGGCTGAAGCCTCAGCTAATGGTTCTCGATCCCTACAGGGCAGTGGCACTGGAGCTACAGGCCAACAGGGAGCCTGACTTTAGCAGCCTGGTGTCACCTCTCAGCCCCCGCAGGATGGCTGCCCGGGTCTTCTACCTGCTCCTGGGTGAGTGTGTGCGTTGTGTGTATATGGGGCAGAGACACACACACCAAAGGCCCATACGCGGACTCCCCCAATCTGCCCTCTCCTCCCCTCTTGACCAGTGCTCTCAGCGCAGCAGATTCTTCGCGTGGAACAAGAAAAGCCATATGGTCGTCTCCTGATCCAGCCAGGGCCCAGATTCCACCAAGGTTAGAGTCCATTTAAGCTGTCAGGAAACCGGCCACTTCTAGTAACCATGCTGTGCTTCACTGGGCCCTGCCTGCCTCATTTCTGAATGTGCATGTCTAGCCTTCTTGCTCTCAGAGCTGTTGTTCAAGCAGAAAACAAACTGCTTTTATTACAATATGATGTCATGACTCATTTGTAACAGATCCAGCCTCAGGGACACTCCAGTAAGGCAGTAGGCAGGGCTGGTGCCAGATAGGTATGAGGTCCAGAATCTTTGGTAAGGCAGAACTGAACTGGGCTGAGAGGTGGAGGTAAGGCCTGGGCAGGCTCCTTCCCTCTGGCCTGGCTGCAGCCTGCAGTCTAGGAGAGGCCCAGTACAGCCTGGAGCTCCTGAGCCTTGTCAACAGGCAGTGAGCCCAGAGCTGCTTGGAAGCTGTCGGCATGCTCTTTGGCCAGGAATGTCAGGAGCAGCAACAGTGTGGCCTTGGTGTCTGGGTGGAGAGGGAGGGGGAAAGGTCTGGGTTCCTAAAGCCTCGCTGACCCAGGCCCTCTGAGCCCTACCACTCCCGGCCTCCCCCAAGCCCCTGCCCATGACTCCTACCCTCACCTGGTGGGATCTTGTTGTCATCCAGAATGAGGCTGCAGATACGCAAGAGCTCGGGAGCCACATCTACAACCTATGAGGAAAGAATGGCTGACTCAGGGCAGCAGCCCTGGACCCCAGGTCTAGGCGGAGTGGTCGGGACCAAGGAGTGGCAGAGTGTCTTATCAGGGGTGGTTGTGCCTGGTACTGATTCACAGGCATCCAAGACAACTATGAACACAAGAAGGACCAATGAAACTTGGTGGTAATGACTTTTGGAGGGGATGGGGGATATGTGACAAGATGATTAGAGTCATAACCTCAAGACCAAAACAAACTCAGACACCCGGCTGGGCACGGTGGCTCATGCCTATAATCCCAGCACTCTGGGAGGCTACGGTGGCTGGATCACCTGAGGTCAGGAGTTCGAGACCAGCCTGGCCAACATGGTGAAACCCCGTCTCCACTAAAAAAACAAAACAAAACAAAACAAAACAAAACTTAGCCAGGTGTGGTGGCTGATGCCTGTAATCCCAGCTACTTGGGAGGCTGAGGCAGGGCAATCGCTTGAATCCTGGAGGCGGAGGTTGCAGTGAGCCAAGGCCATGCCACTGCACTTCAGCCTGGGTGACAGAGCAAGACTCCGACTCAAAAAGAAACCCAGACATCCAGGAGCTCCACCTACACAACAGTCTCTAAAGGTGTAAAACAAACACTCCAACATGACTCCAAACCTAGCTACTTGGTACAGGCAAAATCTCTTCAGAGAGCAGAGCTGATCTGATTGAAACATATGGCATGGTAGCCCAGAGGTACTCAGGGCTCCACAGAACAGTTTGAAAGAGCCCTGGCTTAGGAAACCAGCCTAGGAAAATGCAACTTCTGACTCAGACCAAAGGGTAGAAATAGAGCTTCCTCAGGAAAAATGCTACATGGAAAGGGAAGTCCCACCTGTGCCATCATAGGACTGGCTGCCAATCCTTGCAGACAAGGTAAGCAATGGTGCAGGGAGTATCAAAGAATAGCTAAAACTGTCACCTTGCCTCAGGTGCAACTGACAGCCTGGAGCTCCCGAGCCTCATCAGCAGACAGTGCCTATCACTGAGTGGAGTGGCATGCTCCCCTCTGAGGGCTGCCAGCAGCAAGGTTACCTGGTCAGGGTTGCTCTGGTACAGGAAGCTGAAGAGGCGCCCGATGGTGACCCACTCCTCCAAGTCTTCCTTCAGTGGCAGGGCGTGGAGTAGGGCAGCCAGCACCTGGACACACAAATATCTCAGGCCAACCTGACCTGCCCTGCCCTCCACCACCCTCAGCTTCCAGGCCCTGCCTGATGTCTCCCTCCCTCACCTGGGGCTCTGGTTTCCTCATGGGGCTGGCCATCAGCAGGCGAGCGAGTGCCCCACAGATGTTGTCACGGACACGATCGTGTCGCTCCCGCGCCAGGAGGGGAAAAAGGAGCCCCAGCAGCTTAGGGAAGTGTCTGGTCCACAGTCAAGGAATGGCCCACATACTCAGGTAGAACTTGCCCACCTGTAAGCCCTGGGGACACTCCCCCAACCCCATGTCCCTCCCCTCCTATGAGCCAAGGATACTCCTGGGCAGGGCGGCCCCCGTGCTCTGCCAGCACGCCCATCCCAAAGATGGCATTGCTTCGCACCTCAGGGTCTGCCTCTCGGGCGGTGCTCAACAACACAGGGAGCAGCCGAGACACAAACTGGGCTGAGGCGGCACCCAGGCCCTGAATGGACTCTGCCAAGGTCCCCACCGCAAAGGACTTCTCTGCCACTGTACAGCCCTGTTTCTGATGGGGGGGGGACAGAAAGGAGTACAATCAGCCTGGGCCAAGGATAATGGCTGGGGTGGGCACCAGGTGCATGAGTGGTTTAGGGCTCGAAGCCAGAGGATGGACACTCACTGTCTTGCACAGCAATAATGGCAGGAAACCAGCAAAGAATGGGGCAAAGGAGTCTCCCCCAGCCGCAGCTGCCAGGGCAGGGATGGCCTCTCCAGCATGCTCCAGCAACATGGCGTCGTATTCAACCTGTGGAGACAGGTCAGGGGCTGGAGCACCAGGGCCAGCTCAGTGACTACAGTCCTCCCTACCACGCTCTCCTACGAGCTGCAGGGGTCCCTGGGGCTGCCCTTGGTTGACGGGGCTGACCCCTCTCAGGCTGGGTGTCTCCATGGCCCAGCTTCTTCCCCTGGCTCTCCTGCTCCTATTGCTCCAAGCACACCCCAGTCCACACTGCTCTCCTTCCCTGAACTCCCACTGGCATAGTGGTGTCAGAGTTTTGTCCCTCTGGCCATTACCAATCTCTTTTAGTGGCCCCGGCTGTCCCAGTCCAAGCCCGAATACACTGTCCACCCCTGTCCTTATGGAAACTCCCTAGACTGCCTGGTCCTAGGTTTCATCCCTCGCTCTCACCTGATCATCATCCTCTTCCTCCTCCTCGTCAGTATCCTGACAGGCTGTCTACAAGAAGAAGCAGCTCACCTTAGCCAGAGCTTTCATGCCCCTTCCCTTTTTATGAAGGTCTGGGGGTGGACTTGTAGCCAGTCCCCAACCTGGGCCCGGCACCTCTCCTTCCCGAAGCCCACCTGCCCTGCTCACCTTCCTCTGCAGCACGGCCTTGAGCATGCTACAGAGCTCAGCGAGGCGCCCAGGGGGCTGCAATGCGAAGGTCCCACAGCTGCGGAGCACCCCCGTCAGGGCCTCCAGCACAGCCATGACCACCTGGCGCTCCCGCTCCCCATTCACTGCCTGCATGTAAGACGGCACCACTCGGGCCAGGGCGGCCTGCAAAGCTGGGGACATCATTGGCTGAAGCCCCTGTCAAGCCCTGTCCCTCCCTGAGAACCCCCAGCCTGGCCCAGCCTCTCTTTCTCACCAGCAGTGTTGGGTTCTGAGGGGCAGCTTTGACAGGCCTTGTGCAGTGCACAGCAAAACTGACCCAGCGCCTCATGGGCTGCCTTCCGCACATTCAGGTGAGGGCACTGCAGGATGAGGAGGGGTGGGATGTGCCTACTGTGTACACTGTGAACACACAGTGAGAACCCCACCCACCAGCCCACTCACCTCCAGCAGTTTAAAGACTTCTTCAAAGACACTTTCCATGTATGGAAGGAAGGCTACACTACAGAGAAAGACACAGCCATGGGTAAGGGGCTCCCAGGCAGGGTTTTCAGTGCCAGGGAAGGGCAAATGCTCACCTGGTGTTCACAGAGATCTCCCCCAGGGCAGCACAGGTGTCTTCCTTCTCATCGAAGAAGGCGTTCTCTACGCTGTACCTACAGCAGGATGGGGAGGGAGTGGTGATCAGGCACTAAGCGCTTGTCTAAAACCAAAGTCTAGATTCCTGACCAGAAAAGCACCCCTCTGCACCCTGAGATCTCTGAGTCATCCTCTTCTTCCACGTCCTCATCCATGAGCTCCTCCTCTTCTTCCCCATCACTCTCATCGTCAAACAGAAGGAAGGAGCTGCTCCCGTCATACTGAGGCTGGAGTGGAGGCATGGCAAGGACTTGGGCTCAGCTGGGCCCAGGAGATAAATCCCATCGCAGGGTTGGCCTGGCCCAGCCCACCCACCATCTGCTCACCACAATGCCCTCGGTGGAACGCAGTGATAGCAGCATGAGCGTGGTGATCTGTTCCAAGTGGGGTGCCAGGCCCTCACCCATCAGACCTGATAAGGCTGCAAATAGGCTGTACCTGGTCAAAGCAGGCAGAAGAAACTGTATGGTCCTGCCCGCTACAGCCACACAGTATGAGGGAGCCCGGGAACACCTGGCTATGGTCCAAACCAGAGGATTAGAGTCTGGGGTGGGGACTCCAGTGGGTTCAGTGGGCAAACAGGAGGGGTGGGGACACGGGGCAGGGGCAGGGTGAGGGGTCACTCACGTGCAGCGCCGCAAGTCAGGGTCGTCTACCTGGTCGCAGAGGCCCAGACCCAGCTGGCAGCATTCCTCAGCCAGTGGCCTCATGGGCTCCCCCACCGCTCGTGCCAGCACCCCCAGTGTCTCTGTCAGGGCAAGGGCTCCATTAGCACCCAGGCTGTGGAGGTGGGCTATGGGACCACCTGTGGTAGCTAGGACGAATTCAGAAATCCCACCCCACCCCTTGTTATATCATGAAGAATACCCCCTTTCATGAGAAGGAAGACACCCGTGCTCCCATGGGGGCAGTCTCTGTGAACACCAGGTGAGCATCAGCCTTTTGCTGGCACTGGGACCCCCACCTGGGAGCCTCTTACTCACCCAGGCTCTGGATCTGCACAGGCTGAAGGTCCTCACGGCCTGTCAACAGGAATTCCCGCAGGTGCTCCATGATGGCGGGGAAGTAGGGCAGCAATGAGGCCTGGGCAGCCGTGGCTGCAGGATGGAAGGACAGAATCAGAGTTGGAGAGAGCAGGAACCACCTGCCACAGGGCTTTGGGTGAACCCCACATCCCTGCCTCCTGCCTCTCTCCTCACCAATAGCTCCCAGGGCGCTCACAGCCAGCTCCTTGGCCCGGGGACTGCTGGGGTTCCTCAGGGGATGCAGCATGCATTCCATAAGCTCCGGAAGGTAGGGCTGCACTTTGGGCCCTGTGGGAAAGGATGCTCCTCTACCAACCAACCCAGGTCTCCTACCTGCTGCATGCTCACTGCCCTCCAGGTGGGAACCTCTTTGTGGTGCCATCACACCCCTTCCCCCCACAGGCAGCAATTCAGGGAGATGCACATCCTGTACATTCAGCCAGAGCCGCAGCCTCATACCCCTCCCCCGAGCTCCCCACTGCCATCACTACCCAGGTTCTCCACGAAATTCTCCAGGGCATAGCAGGCCTTGGCTAGGTGGTGAGTGTGTCCGAGAGGCACCGACTTCAGGTAGGCGAGCAGCAGCGGCATCACTTCCCTTGAATAGCTGCTGATATGGGGCTGGAGGAAGGAGCAAGCAGGGCCTGAGTCAGGTTCACCTGCAGGGCACACACTGGAGTGCCAATGGCAGCAGGAATGCTGGAAGAGATGAAAGGTGAGGGGAAGGAGACACTCAGGTGGTGGCTCCCACACTCAGCCTGGCTCACCTGCAGGTTTTCTGAGAACTGGCCTAGGGCAAACAGCGCAGCATTGTGCACGGCTTGCGAGGGGTCCTCCAAGCCCTTACACACGGTCTGCAGCAGTGCGGGCAGCAGTCTGGATGGAGCAGGACAAGAGGACACAGGCTGAGGAGCTATACCTGAGAGCCCTAGGCTGACCTGTTCTCTTCATTTCTCCTGGAAAAACCAAGGCTTTTCCTGTCACCAGAGGGTGGGCAGTAGCCTCTGGTCCCTAGAGCTGGGAAGCCCTGTCATTTATCTTCCAAGCCAGGACACTTTTGAGAATGGGAGGAAATGCTGTTGATAAATAAGCTTGAACAACAAGCATAAACCAGTACAGCGATAGTCCTCCCTGTGGGCAACCCTCACCCTGGGACAGGGGAACAGATACCTCTGCCTGATGTGGTCACCAGCTCCGTCAGACAGCACAGCCAGCACCAGGAGTCCAGCCTTGCGCTGGTATGGGCTCTCGCTCCGCAAGGCCTCTTCTAGCATGGGCATCTAGGGAAGCACGTGGCACTCTCCTGAAACCCCAGCAAGAGCCTGCCCATTCCTGTGGCAACAGGCCTTCACACCTCCCAGGATCTAAACATCCTTGGCCTCAGGGGACTAGGCACACCTGGAGGTAGGGACACCAGAAGGACAGAGCCACACTTACCAACTGGGGACAGAGCTTCTCGGGGGGCAGGTGTAGCGCCAGCATGTCCACAACCTGAGATGGGATGGGGAGACTTACTTTGCTCGACTCCATCTCTGCCTCACCAACCTCCCACAGCCACCTAACACCTTTCCCCCTGTCCTGCCCCACATCTCACCTGTACAGCAAAATGCTTGGGAGTCTCCCCCATCAGCTCAATCTCCAACTCTTCCTCTTCTGAATCCTGGTCTTCGGGATCCAGCTGGCCTGGTGGGGGCTCAGCAGCCATAATGGGGAAAAGGGTGTGCAGCAAGGGTGGCAGAAGACGATTCTTTAGTAAGGCCTTGATGGAGAAGGTGCAACAGTGTCCCTAAGAATCTGCTCCCAGGATGGACTCACATTAAAAATTCCAGTCTTGGCCAGGCACGGTGGCTCATGCCTGTAATCCTAGCACTTTGGGAGGCCAAGGCAGGCAGATCACCTGAGGCTGGGAGTTGAAGACCAGCCTGACCAACATGGAGAAACCCTGTCTCTACTAAAAATACAAAATTAGGTAGGCGTGGTGGTGCATGCCTGTAATCCCAGCTACTAGGAGGCTGAGGCAGGAGAATCACTTGAACCCAGGAGGCAGTGGTTGCAGTGAGCTGAGATTGCGCCATTGCACTCCAGCCTGGGCAACAAGAGCAAAACTCTTCTCTCAAAAAAAAAAAAAAAAACAATCTTCCAGGCCATAGGGTCTGACAGAAGATTCCCAACCTCCCAGGCAGGAGTTGGGGTAAGGCCAGGGCAAGGCTTGAACCCCCACAGTACTTTAGATACCCTGAGTTGGACAGAAAGCCCCCAAAGTGAGATTAAGGGTGGAGATGGAGAGGTGGTGATGTGTCAATGGGCACTCACCTTGCTTCTGACTTTGACCAAGAAAGTGAGGGAGCAAAGGATACGTACGCGTATCGCATTGCCCAGGGCCACATTTCTAGCCACCTGTCCAGAGAATAGTAAGAATCAGAGAAAGGCAAGGAAAGTCCCAGCAGGGCACGTAGCAGGGGCCATGTCCATTCCAGGCTCACCTCCAGGCAGAATGTGAGGACCTCAGAGAGGTAAGGAGTGATGATGGGTACCTCCGACTCCAATAGTTCATCCAATGCCTCAAGAGCCTCACAGGCCTTTGCCTGACAGACAAAACAAGGCACAGGGTTACCATGCTCTTCTTCAGTGGGCCCCGCTGGACACTTCCGTACTCTCCTTCCAACAGAGCTCCTGCCCACCTGTCCTCACCTCATCTATGGGGATCAGGGTCTGCACGGCCACAATCAGCTTAGGCACCAACATCCGAGCGAGAGGCTGAGGGACACATCACAGAGAGCATGATGCAGCCTAATCTTACACCCCAGCAGCCGGCAGCTTCCTCACAGCCTGAATTGTGAGGAGGAGCCCAGGAACAACAGCCAGGCCCACCTACAGCATCACCTCTTGATTGTCAGGAAGGGCCACAGACAGGTAAAGAATCCAAAGCAGCTTTGTAGTGTGTGTGTGCGTGCGTGTGTGTGTGTGTGTGTGTGTGTGTGTTCTGAGACAGAGTCTCGTTCTGTTGCCAAGCTGGAGTGCAGAGGTGCGATCACGGCTCACATAACCTCCGCCTCCCTGATTCAAGTGATTCTCCTGCCTCAGCCTACCGAGCAGCTGGGACTACAGGCACACACACCACCACGCCTGGCTAATTTATTGTACTTTTAGTAGAGACAGGGTTTCACCATGTTGGCCAGGATGGTCTCGATCTCTTGACCTCGTGATCTGCCTGCCTTGGCCTCCGAAAGTGCTGAGATTACAGGCACGAGCCACCGTGTCTGGCACAGCTTTATAACTTTTAAGGGTGAGGACATGAAGGCCTAAGGAAAGGGAGTCAGTGATATGAGTGGGCCCACATCTCACCACATCTTCAGTGCTCAGGTGGGGGGCCATGGTGGTCAGAGTGCGCAGGGAGTAGAAGAGCAGCCCAGGAGAGCCCACCTCACCAAGAGTCTCATTCAGAAGCCGAAGAAGCTCCCGGTGGTGGGGCTGGAAGGCCTCAGGCCGGGAGGTCACCACCACACTCAGCAGCAAAAGCCCCATCTGTCCAAGAGCAGAGGACGGGAGGGCAAGCTTACATGGTCTATCCAGCCTCTTGGGCCCTCCCTCCTCCTGCCAACTATGTGATGGTACCTCTCTCTCTGGTCTGTGAGGGCTGTGGGTACTGTGCTGAAGAAGCTGCAAAAGCTGAGGCCAGGCCTCCAGGCCTTCCTTTCGAAAAATGGTGGCTGAAAGCTGGGCCAAGCTGAGGCTCACACAGTGCCTGCAAACAGGAGAGATCTCCTCCAGTCACCCTCCAATGCCTTCCTCTTGAGTGGCCAGGCTCACTGGTGCAGCCAGGAGAGAAACTTTCAGGAGGGGTGGGCACAGGGTCTTTGCCAAGTTGGGACACATGAGATAGCAGCTCAGAGGAAGCCCAGCAGCACTGCAGGCATGTAATCTGGTAAGTTCAGTCTTACTTAGCCTGAATTTCAGTCTCATTCTTCTGACTTTGGTTTGCCAGATCATCATCACCCTTCCTCAAGAACTTTAGTCTTCAAAACAGCCTTAAAATCTTCACCTTGGGTCTAGAATGGAAGTCCCTGCCCCCTCAAGCCCCAGCCTGCAGCTGAAGGGGAAGGCAGAAACCCAAAGACGGTCGTCAAGATCCCGAGAGAAGGGAGTAGGTACTCACTCTGTTTCCCTCTGCAGGGCCGTCAAGATCAGGGACTTGAGGCTAGAACACAGGTGGCAGGTGTTTGGTACCCGGCCTGCCCAAGACAAGCTTCCACCTGGCCCCGCCCCGCCCCAGGCCCAGCCCACCTCTCCCGCTGCTCCGCCGCCAGCCGTCGCCAGCGGGTGTTCAGTCGTCTGCGGGTCAGCACGGCCGCAAACTGGCGGATCTAGGACGAGGAAGTAGGCATGTGGGGGTCCGGGCAGGAAGGTGCTGAGGGGACCGCACGGGGCGTTTACTGGGTCTTGGCCAATGCAGGGGTCTCACCTGGGGGTCGGCTGCCGAGGCTAGCAGGTCGCAGAGAGCCGGCAAGGCGGTGGGGGCCCGCAGAGCGATGTGGAGCTGTTCCGTCGCCTGGGGGAAAACTAGGGGTGAGAGTCGGGTCTTTCCCGCAACCTCCCGCTTGCCCTGGTTCGGTTACGCCTGCTCCATACCCGACGGATGCGCTCAGTGTCCGGCAGCAGCAGTTCCCGTAGGAGCTGCTCCAAACCGGCGGGCTCCATGGCAGCAGCTGAGCCTCCGCTATTGGGCTAAAAGGGGGAGGAGGAGGGACAGCACGTGGAGGCTGACACCCACTTCCGGCGGAAAGGGCGTTGCCACACGCCCCGCGGGTCGCCAAGGTGATTCAATTCACTTCCCACAAAGAGGTCCGGCTCCTCCACTTCCGTTAGGCTGAGCACCGCTGAGTCGCGGAAACCGGGCTCTGGCAATGTAGGTTCCCAACGCTGAGAGTTCCCAAGCTGGGTTGGAGAACTCGAGATTCGGGTTTTCAGTGGCCAGCTCGGCTTTCTAAAGGACCGTGCCCTTAACAGCAGGACTCGAGTTCCTATATCCAGACCAAAACCTCCAACTACATGATCCTTTTTCTTAATAAATTTTATTTTGATAATTGTAAAAAGAAAAATCAGGACCAAAAACTAAAGGCAACTTAAAAAGTTCAAATATATACTCCTTATAATAGAGATTTATAATTTCCAGGCCCTCTCTGGGGAAGGAGGGCCCAAAGGGCAAAGGGGAAGGCAACAATGTCATCACACAATTCAGTCACTCACTCAAAAGAGAAACTGGTAGGACAGCTCAACGGGGTGTGAAGAAAGGGAGAGAACAGCAGTAGTTCTGCCATCCAGAACTCAGTCCATCTTGAGGTTAACATAGATATAACGGATGAACTTTAGGGAAGAAAAAAAGGAGATGGTGCCCAGCATAAGGAAGAAGACGTAACCAGTGAGTAAGGAGTAGCCAAAGAACTCTACTGTCTGTACTGCCCCAGACATGTTGGAGCGCCGGGCATAATAGAAAACTGAGTAGAGGAAGATGAAGAGGCCGGTGGAGCCAACACTCAGCACAGATCGCCACCACCAGCGGTAATCCTCCCCAGATAACTGGAAGTAGGTGAGTGCAATGGAGATGCAAGCCCCCACACTCAGCAGGATGGCGAAGACAAAGAAGAGGATGCCATACAAAGTGTACTGCTCCCGACCCCATACTGTGGCAAAGATGTAGTACAGCTCCACAGAGATGGCACTGTGAAGAAAAGAGATGATACACAGCATTAAAGGGCTGTGCACTGTCAGTACAGTGGCTGGGCCAAAATCCAGCCCCCACCCTCTCCCATGTTACTGGGTCATTATGAAAAGTGAGTTCACTCCACTCTCTGCCCCAGAACTCCTGGCTTCATGGGGATTTTTTGCCTATGATTAGCCGCTCTCACTTCAAGAATATCTTCCCCGATAGGTTAAGGGCAGGGATCTTGTCCATTTTACTTTCCACTTCATTCTGTGCCTGGCACAAAGAGGTATTCAACAAAGTAAATGAGTAATCAAATAGGCTTTAAGTCTCACATGATGGCCATAGACACTAAGGTTGGAAACCAGGAAGGTGAAGGGGGAGATGTCTCCAGAGAGCTTTATAAGTGAGACACTCTCATATCTGAACTGATTCAAGCTCAGTCCTGCTTGGGGATAGGAGGAACCATTTAATGATCTCTGAATGGTACTGCTGAACAATGCATCATCACCAAAGTTGGGTTAGGGTACTGGATGAGTAGGGACAGGAAAAGGTGAGGTCAGGAACCTGAGAGTGATAGTATTGGAATAAAGGGAGGATACCTGAAAGGCAGGAAGCCTCCAACAGTCATGTGGATGACAGTAGACTTGTACCAGGGCTGGGGTGGGATCTCCCGGGCGATGTTCTTGGTGCGACAGGGTGCATCAAAGGGGCTGGCGTTGTTCTTCCCGAAGATGCCTCCAATGACAGTGAGGGGAAAGCCCACCAGCAGCCAAACCGTCAGAAGCAGCAGGATGGTTGTGGCTGGCAAAGCCTGTGTCGAACCATTGGCCCAATGCACTGAGTTCACCACACTCCACGTCAGGAAGAAAGGCACTGCAGGGATGGGCCCCCGGAAGGAGGGTCAACACTAGGAGCTAAATCTCTAAGGGCACCCACTTACATCCAGGACCAAAAGGGGAGGGGGGTGAAGCAGCCTGCCACTCTAACAGCAGACTTATGCTCCTGGATGTCCCTGCAGAGTCGAATGCCTTCACCTTTACCCTTTCAGATCCCATTATTCTTTGCTCTTTATCTTACCAACACTACCCCCCAACTCTGTGTCTTTAAGGATCAAGGTAGCTGCTACATCATCTGGGAGTATTACAAATCTACCTGCCTCCTGAGATCCATCTTGCCCTGGCGTTGGTAATTCCTCGCATAAGATATTCCTTTGGATTAAGGCCCTGTTTTCAGAAAGCCTTGGTTCAAATATAAACGTGATGGGATATAAATCAAACACATAGGATTGGGAACAAGAAGGGTTCAGAACAGATACTACTACTGCCTTTGAAAGGGCAATCCGGTTTGAAAGCCTAGAGTGGGCCCACCTTCACAATAACAATTCAGGGGTATTGTTTTAGTGTAATGGGTGAGAATACAAGTCAGACTGCTTGGGTCTGAAACCTGGTTCATTACTTTTTAGGAGTGTAATCTCAGACAAGTTACTTAAGCAGCCTTTAGTTCAGTTTCCTCATCTGTGCAATGGAAATATTAACTACTTCACACAGGTATTGCTGAGTGCTTACCACACTGCCTAGGACATTTTAAGGGCTTAATAATTTTAAACTATTCAAAAGGAATGCATTCTTGTCTTTTTTGGTTTTCTTGTTTCTTTCACAATATTCCTTCAAGCCTCACCCTCACTCTCTCCCAAGTTCTATGATGTGTTCTTTTCTTTTTTTTTTTTTTAGTCAGTCTCACTCTGTCACCCCAGCTAGAGTAAAGTGGTGCAATCATGGCTTACTGTAGCCTCACCCTCCCAGGCTCCCCAGGCTCAAGCAATCCTCCTGCCTCAGCCTCTCGAGTAGCTGGAATTACAGGTGTGAACCACCATTCCTGGCTAATTTTTTATTTGTTATGGAGAGTGGATTTCACTGTGTTGCCTAGGCTTGTCTCAAACTTTTGGGCTCAAGTGATCCTCCAGCCTCGTTCTCCCGAAGTGCTAGGATTACAGATGTGAGCCACTGTGCCCAGCCACAATGTGTTCTTAATTCCTAAGTCCAAAAAGGCCCACCAGGGAAAGGGAAGTCCTCACCAGAGAAGAGACTGGTGGTGAGAATGATGTTCCACACCCAACGCTCGCCTCCGATCTGCCGGTAGAAGTGGCTGGACACGTAGCCAGAGATGCAGCAGGTCAGGGCATACAATAAGATGGCTGCTGAGTTAATGGCCCCATGACGGTGCACATTGAACATGCCCAGCAGTGCCATGACAATAATGCCTGCAGGATAGTAGTGGAAAGCCCATGTTAGGCCTCACCTGTCTTGCTCCTAGCAAATTCAGAGGAATCAGCCCCCCTTCTCCCAGACTAAGGGCCTCCAGCAAAACAATCTCCCCCAATTTTGCTATCCAGAAAATCTACAACAGAATACATGCCTCCTTGCTAGAGCCACCCTATCCCTTAGGTCTGCCCCTCTGGATAGAAGAGAAGATCCACAGACCTTTTCTGAACAAACTCCCTACCTAGTTCTACCCCATAAGAGAAATCCCCAATGCATTGTTATCACCTCACCAGTGCCAAGGGCCAGGAACTGGGCACCCACGCCAAGCACAGCACAGAGCAGACCACGGTATGGGGGGAAGCGGAAGACATCTGTATGGATAATTTTCCAGCCATTGTCACCCTGGTCAAAGTCATCACCAGAACCTGCAGAGGTGGTCTCCTCATCTAAGTTGTACCGAGCCAGGTCATTCCGAAGCACACGCATTAGAATGACAGCCACAAAACCCACCAGTAAAAACACAAGCACCATGGAGTTGATGATGGACAACCAGTGGATTTCCAGTGTTCGAGGAAAGAAACCACCATCATCACCACGGCGCCTGTCACTCCGACGCTCCACTGAAGTCTCAGACCAGCGCACGCTGTAAGTGTGGGTAAGGCCTAGGAACTCGTCAGGTCGTAACCCATCCAAACTGTGGGGCTTGACATCTCGCACTGAAACATTGGCAAATATAATTCGGTCTCCATGGAATTCTAGGTGAAAGTCCAAATGAGTCCAGAGTCCTATCTTGTGGCTGTGTGGCAGGAAGCCGCTCTCCTCCATGTAGCCCACAAAGCCCCGGATTGGCAAGTCATCTACCACAAATTCAAAGTAGTACAGTTCTTCGATGGCCTGGCGCAGCTGCTCCACCTATAAACAGCAAGTCAGGAGTTGGTCACACAAGACCTCCCCAGGCACAGAATTACAGCAAAGTTTCTCACCTTCAGCACTACTGATATTTTGGGGTAGATAATTCCTTCCCTCCCCCACTGCCCCATATGGTGTCTTGCTCTGTCACAAAGGCTGGAGTGCAGTGGTGCGATCTTGGCTCACTGCAACCTCCACCTCCTGGGTTCCAGCAATTCTCCTGCCTCAGCCTCCCAAGTAGCTGGGATTACAGGTGCCCACCACTACTTCCAGCTAATTTTTGTATTTTTAGTAGAGAGAGGGTTTCACCATGTTGGCCAGGCTGGCTCAAACTCCTGACCTTATGATCCACCTGCCTTGGCCTTCCAAAGTGCTGGGATTACAGGCATGAGCCACGGCATCCGGCCTGGGGTAGATAATTCTTTGTCATAGTGGGGCTGTCCTGTGCACTGCAGGATGTAGCCTTCCTGGCGTCTTCCCACTACATGCCAGTAGCACCCCCCAGTAGTAACAATAAAAAATGTCTCCATATAGGCTAGTAAGCAGAAAATTATAAAAAAGAAAGAGAAATAAATAAATAAATGTCTCCAGACATTGCTAAATCTCCCTTGGGGGACAAAACTGTTCCCTTGAGAATCACTGGGTTAGACTCTAGAATGTTGAGGTCCTCCATAAAAGGGCAAGTATGACGTGCCAGGTTAGGGCCTAGAAAAAGAAGAGTGGTGCAGTGTAAGGAGGTCTGGAGTGGACTAAGAATTACCAGGATTCACTAAAGAAAAAGCATGACAGGGAAGGTTAGGTAAAGACTACAGGAGACAGTTTAAGAAACAGCCAAGAGGTAGGTATGGAAGGCAACAGAACTATGTAGGACTGATAGTTGAGACCTTATGGCCAACAGAGAAGCTTGCAGTAAGAAATCCTGGGCTCTGATATGAGTTCTGCAGTTCACTGTCCATGTAATCTTGAAAAAAGTCACTTCTGAGCAAGTACATATCTTAGTCAACTTAATTAGAATAGCATCGCCTGCCCTGCCTGCGACACTGGGTTGTATTGCAGTTGGAATCATATCAGACAGTTTCCATCAAGGTGCCCTGAACCATAAATGTAAGGCACTGTTAGTCTCTGGGAAGGAGGGCTACAGGATAGCCAATGCGGAGAGGCTGACCTGTGCAGAACTGAGCTGCATGTGGCACAGAATTCTCTTCTCCACGTTTTCCCGAAAGCGGATCTCATACAAAGACTCAGCCATCCGGTCCCCATCCAGCACTTCACCCAGGCTAAGGCTTTTGTGACGTATCTTCTCAGGGCAGCAGACTGGAAGCTGATAGTAGTGGTAAGTTTCCTGAGGGTTATGGTAGGGTCCCACTTTGTTGACATATAGAATAACAGGGTCGCCGGCCTTGTAGTGTGTCACGCCTTCCACCCCTGGCCCATGGCCTGTGCCCAGCAACAGTATCAGGATTGGCAACCACTGCCAGCTCCAACTTCGAGGGTTCCCTACGACTGTCATCCTTAAGGCAGTGGAACCTGTTTGGGGAAATCCTACAGTTATAGAAACCAGGGAGGTTACAGAAACCCCAGGTTAGGTGCCTCGAACTGAGGTCCTCTGGCTCCACTTGCCCCCTGCCCCACCCCACCCCACCCCTCGTCTCTCTATCCCAAAGACTCAGCTCCGCCTCTGCTCTCTCATTCTCCCAACCTGGGCTCCCCCTCACAGCCCTTCTGGCCCGGGGCCTCTACTACGCGCCCTGGCCCGTTTCCATGGCAACGCCGCGCGGTCTCGCACCTCGGGTCCCTTCCCGCCACAGCCCCGGGGTCCTCACCGCGCGGGAAGGGCTGACCAAGGCGGCGCCAGCGGCCTCCGCGGCCCCGTAGCTGCCCTTGGGCTCCTGCCGGGGTCTCCCCTAGAGCGGTGCGGTAGCGGCAGGTTGGAGAGGACCTGCCGACCGACCTCCACGGGGTTGCCCGCCGCTGCGCCTGACAGCGGCGGCTGCGGCTGCCCGGCGCTAGACACCGCACTGGCTTACTCAAGAACTCCTCGCTGCGCCTTCTCCAGCTGGAGGCCCGGCCCAGCTCCGGGGACCCCGTGTGGCTCGGCTCGCCCCGCCCGTCCTCGGCGAGGCGGGGGTCCTCCCGGCGATCAGCAGCGCGGCCCAGGACACGTCAGTCTTACCACTTCCGCCCTCACCGGCGGGGACCTCAGCCTGGCGGAAAGTTCCTGGCCTGGACCGTAGAGGGCCCTGGCTGCTGCAGCCCCTGGGGACCCTTCGAGACGGCTTCCCGGGGAGGGGGCTGAGGCCTGGCGGCGAGGACGCTGATGCCCCTTTAGGATTAGATTGGCCGCTAGGCCACTTGCTGGTTCCTGAAAAGATTTAGTGCTGGAGAGCTCTTGGCCAGGAGGCTCGCGCTGGCCGAGGCCCGAGAGCTGTGCCCGCGGCACTAGCCTAGCGAGGGCCAGGGAGATGGATGGAGCAGGGGCAGCGGCTGAGGCCGAAGCACTTGCGGGCTAAACCACCGGCTGCTGAGGCCGAGCCATGAGAGGCGGTTCGTGGTCCCCCAGCCGGGTTAGGGGTGAGGCTTTGCGCGTCTCTTCCATGCAAGGGTCCCACCGTCTGAATCTCACCTCACTCCTTTCCCACGTGTCACGAATGGCCCGCGCCAAAGTAATAAATATGTAATAGGAATGTCTTCCCGGAGCTATACTGGAGACTTCCCTGGCCGCACAGTGACCGTTTAGTGCCTCACGATAAGCCGAAGTCAGGTCTGGCGGAGGCACCCAAGGAGAGAGGATGTCTTGTCTTTTCACTCCGTGAATTGGGCAGCCTGACATGGTTATTGTTAATTGGCGGTAAAGAATCTGTGGTCCCTTAGTCTCTATTATGTTTTTGCTCTTATTTATCACTGTATATGTCTTTGGGCTTTTCTTAACTTTGTAGGGCAGATTTTGAAAAAGTTTACCCTTGTGTCTGTCCCAGCTATTTCAAAGGGGATCTGCCTTCTAGGGAGTTAGTTCCCCTCGGAAATCAGACGTTTGGGCAGTGACTTCCGTTTTGCCACCTGGTAGTAACGTGTAAGGAAGTGGACTTAAGGTTCTCTCTCCCCAGGGGAAGAAGCACTGTGGAAAATCACAAGTGACTTCTGGCCTGAAAAGCTCTTCATTTACCTCCTTCCGTGATTATTGCCCTTTCTGACCCGGTCCTTCTCCCGGCAGACATAGGTGAGGTTCAAAGAAGTGGATGGTGGAGTTTTTTAGACCATCAGTGAATTTTGTAATTAGAACAAGAACTAATAGCTGGGCGCGGTGGCCCACACGCCCTAATCCCAGCATTTTGGGAGGCCGAGATGGGCGGATCACTTGAGGTCAGGAGTTCAAGACCAGCCTGGCCAACATGATGAAACCCCATCTCTACTAAAAATACAAAACAATTAGCTGGACGTGGTGGTGGGCTCCTGTAATCCCAGCTACTTGGGAGGCTGAGGCAGGAGAATCGCTTGAACCCGGGAGGCAGAGGTTGCAGTGAGCCGAGGTCGTGCCATTGTACCCAGCCTGGTGCAATAGTGCGATATTTTTTTTTTTTTTTTTTGAGACTCTGTCTCTCCCCCGCCCCCTGCCCCCCAAAAAAAGGAAAAGAAAAAGAACTTGAGAGTGGTTTAGAAATCATCTTTAACTATTAGCCGGACGTGGTGGTGCACACCTTTAATCCCAGCTACTCAGGAGGCTGAGGCAGGAGAATTGCTTGAACCCAGGAGGTGGAGGTTGCAGTGAGCTGAGTTCCTGCTATTGCACTCCAGCCTGGGCAACAGAGAGCGAGACTCCGTCTCAAAATAAAATAAAATAAAATAAAATAAAATAAAAATAATAATTAAAAAATCATCTTTAACTGATAACCACCTGGTCTCTAAAGCCAGAAACTTGGGCCTCTTTCTCAGTATCTTCCCCCTCAGATATCAGTGTCACCATGCCCCCTCCACTTACTGCCTGAATATCTTACAGATGCTTGCCTCCACTTCTTTAGTTCAGGCTCCATCTTCTCTCACCTGTTACCATGACAGCCATCTTGCTAGTCTCTTAATCACCTTCCCCCTGGGTCATTTTTCACACTGCTACTGGAAAGATTTTCTTTTTTTAAATCAGGATTTTCAGGGGGAGGGGGTGCCTGGTCATCAGTATTTTTTTTTTTTTAAAGCAAGCACTGAGGCCGGGCATGGTGGCTCACACCTGTAGGCCCAGCACTTTGGGAGGCCGAGGCAGGTGGATCACCTGAGGTCAGGAGTTTAAGACCAGCTTGACCAACATGGTGAAACCCCAACTCTACTAAAAATGCAAAACGAACAAACAAAAAAAATAGCCAAGTATGGTGGCTTATGTCTGTAATCTCAGCTACTTGGGAGGCTGAAGCAGGAGAATTGCTTGAACCTGGGAGGCAGAAGTTGCAGTGAGCCAAGACTGCACCATTGCACTCCAGCCTGGGCAAGAAGAACCAAACTCTATCTCAAAAAAAATTAAAGCAAGCACCTTGATTTTATATATACCCAGATTACATGAATATACAGGGTAGAGTCAAAATAGCCTAGCATATGAGACCTCTCAGACCTGGATCTTAATCACTTCTCCAGGTACATTCCCCTTCTGGAACCCTATCCTGTTTTCAAATAGAAATACCGAATATCATGTTCCCTCAAGCCTGTAAGCCTCATATTGTTCCTTCTGCCTAAACCACCCAATTTCCTACTTATCCTTTTTTTTTTTTTTTTGAATATTGCAAATGTCACTTTCTCTATAAAGCCTTCTCTTATTTCTCCTTCCCGGTTTGTTTATAGTGTATCCCACTGTACTGTTATTTTACTTATGTGTCTGTCTCCCTTGCTAATTTCGGACTCCTCACAGGAAGACTGTAATTTTTTCAACTCTGTTTCCTCAGGACCTAGCAGTGTTTTTGTATATATCAGGCAACTTAATACATGATTGTTGCCTGAACTGGTTTACCCCCTGTACATGATGAGAGACTAGAATTGCCACCAAGTTACCTATCCGGGGGCCAGCCTGTGGACAAGATTTGGTGGGCCCCCCTTACCATTATGTGCCCTGGCAAACTGCTCATCTTGCTAGATTGAGGATGTAGAGCTGGCTTCCAGCAGAACTTTGGAACCATACTGCCAGCAAGGTCAGACTGTCAATAAATGGGAATTTACTGCTAGCCTATGGCATAATCTGTTCTTAGAGTATTTGTTCTGTTTTGGAGGATGGAAGATACAAGAATTTGGATTCTTCCTATGTTCTCTCCTCTGCCCTTCTGTCCCCCACTGATATAGTTTGGATATTTATCCCTGGCTGGATCTCATGTTGAAATGTAATCCCCAGTGCTGGAGGTGGGTCCTGGTGGGAGGTGTTTGGATCATGGGGGCGGATCCCTCATGTTTTGGTGTAGTCTTCACCATATGAGTTCTCATAAGACCTGGTTGTTTAAAAGTATGCACCACCTCCCCTACGGCTCTCTCACTCCCGTTCTCACCATGTGATGTCCCTGCTTCCCCTTCACTTTCTGTTATGATTGTAAGCTTCCTGAGGCCTCCCCAGAAGCTGAGCCAGCACCATGCTTCCTATACAGCCTGCAGAATAGTGAGTTGTGAGCCAGTGAAACTTTTTTATTTATTTATTTTTGTGTGTGTGTGTGTGTGAGACGGAGTCTTGCTCTGTCGCCAGGCTGGAGTGCAGTGGTGTGATATTTTGGCTCACTGCAACCACCACCTCCCGGGTTCAAGCGATTCTCCTGCCTCAACCTCCCGAGTAGCTGGGACTACAGGCACCTACCACCATGCCCAGATAATTTTTGTATTATTAGTAGAGAGGGGTTTTCACCATGTTGGTCAGGATGATCTCAATCTCTTGACCTCTTGATCTGCCCACCTCAGCCTCCCAAAGTGCTGGGATTACAGGTGTGAGCCACCACGCCTGGCCTAAACCTCTTTTCTTTACGAACTACCCAGTCTCAAGTTTTTGTTTGTTTTTGATACAGGGTCTCACTTTGTCATCCACACTGGAGTGCAGTGGTGCGATCTTGGTTCACTGCAATCTTCACCTCCCAGGCTCAAGCGATCCTCCTAAGTAGCTGAGACTATAGTTACACACTACCACACCTGGCTAATATTTGTATTTTTAACAGAAATGAGCTTTTGATATGTTGCCTAGGCTGGTCTTGAACTCCTGGGCTCAGGTAATCCACCTGCTTTGGCTTCCCAAAGTGTTGGGATTACAGGCATGAGCCACAGTACCCAGCCTCAGGTATTTCTTTATTGCAATATAAGAACGGCCTAATACACCCACCACACACACAAAAATTTTTTTTTTTGAGACAGAGTCT
This sequence comes from Cacajao melanocephalus, assembly GCA_963573385.1. Lineage (NCBI taxonomy): Eukaryota > Metazoa > Chordata > Mammalia > Primates > Pitheciidae > Cacajao > Cacajao melanocephalus. The sequence continues at coordinate 172,486 of CAUYLG010026843.1, forward strand.
CACTCTGGCCACAAAATCTTAAATCTAAATAACTCCTCTGTGACCAAATTTGTTTTCCCATTCCACTGAGACCTGCAACTTCCACCCACCACCCGCCCATTTGGCCAGTTTCTAGCTTGTCTTCTGTGTCAGTTGCACTGCTATAAATAAATACCTGAGACTAGGTAATTTATAAGAAAAGAGCTTTAATTGGCTTGTGGTTCTGCAGGTTGTACAGGAAGCATAACGCTGGCATCTGCTTCTGGGGAGGCCTCAGGAAGCTTACAATATGGCAGAAAGCGAAGGGGGAGCAGGCATCTCACATGGTAGGAGTTGGAACAAGAGGCCAAAGAGGAAGGTGCTATCCATTTTTTATTTATTTATTTATTTTTTAAGATGGGGTTTCACCATGATGGCCAGGCTAGTCATGAACTCCTGACCTCAGGTGATCCACCCATCTCGGCCTCCCAAAGTGCTAGGATTACAGGCGTGAGCCACCGCGCCTGGCCCTATCCATTTTTTTTTAAATGACCACATCTCATGAGAACTCACTATTGTGAGGACAGTACCAAGAGGGACAGTGCTAAACCATTCATGAGAAACCCACCTCCATGATCCAATCACCTCCCATCAGGCCCCACCTCCAACACTGCAGATTACAATTGACCATGAGATTTGGTTGGGGACACAGATCCAAACCATATAATCTTCCTTACCCATGCAGCTTAGATTCTGCATTCCATCATTTCAGCCACATTCTTGCATATGTTCTTGATGCCCGTCTCCCATTGTTTCATTGCCGCTGCCAAGCAAAACACTAAATCATCCATCAGCATTCAAGTACCTATAACCAAGATGCTAAAAAGAATCACAACACTATAATATGTGTCTATGGACAAGCTGTGTTCTCCAACCTCAGTTGGGCCCTCAATGCTGCTTATTTTCCAAAGCAGCTCTTTTCTGTTCTCCACAATTCATCTGTCTCTTCTGATCAGTTGACCTCCCTACATAGGTTAGTGGGAGATGCAAGCAAGAGAAGCAATTACAGACACTGTGTTAGGTGCTGTGACAAAGTATTGGAGCACCCAGGAAGAAGGAATATCCAAGTGAAGCTTGGGCAGTCAGTAAAGTCTTCTTTAAAACAGCTCCTATACAAAGTTCTCAAGAAGAGTACAAGTTTGCCACAAATATTGTTCTGTATTTGTGGCAAACAAATACAGAAAAATTTTTTTTCTGTATTTGTGTGTTAAAAAATAAAATTGGGGAGGCAAGCAGGATCAGACTTAAAGTTGTATGAAACAATTTGGATGGATTTGATCCGGAGAATGAGGAGACACTGAATTGTTTCAAATGGAAATAAAATCAGATTTATGCTTTAGTCTTAAGGATGGACAGACTGGGCGGGGAGCAGAAGGCTGGCTGGGGCAATCTGTTCAATAATGGAGGTGTAAACTAAGGGAGTGGCAGTGGGCTCAGAAAGCCATGAGAGTATTATTAAACAGATAATCAGGAGGTAGAAGAGACAGGATTTAGTGATAGATTGAATGTAGGGGCTGAGGCAGGAGGGTTTGGGATGACATTTGAGTGTCTAAATTAAGGGTGATTAATGTACAACTCACAGAAAGGTCTGAGAGAAGAAAATAAGTTCAATTTTTGATATGGTTAAGTTCGAGGCAGATATGGTAAGTTTCATGCCTGGGATGGACATGGCCATGTAACATTGGCTGCTCTATCTAAACTCCAGAGATACATGGGATGGAGATGAAATTAGGAGCAGTCAGCATAAATGTAGTATTGACATCATGGGTGTGGACAAGATCATTAAGGGAGGATGTGAAGGTCTGAGAAAATAAAGCTTGTGCTAGAACACTTGGGATATGATTCAGGAATGAATGGAGAAAGATACAGCTTCAGTGAAGGCTGAGGAATGACCAGAAGGATGTGGAGGCAAACTAGAGAGTTCTGGGTCATGATAAGCATGCATTTCAAGGTTAGATTTTCCTAGAACATTTTCAACACCTTACAATTATAATACTTTCACACTCATATTTCTCATGCTGCATTATAAACTCTAGGATCATTGTGTCTCTATTGGCCTTATTGAATTAAGGGGCTGCAGTAGGCTCGGAAAGCCTTGAGTGTATCATTAAAGAGATAAGTAGGAGGTAGCAGAGACAGGATTTGATGATAGATTGTATGTAGGGATTGAGGAAGAAGGAAGGGTCTGGCATGACATTTGGGTGACATTTTATCCAAGTACTCAGCACACTGTCTGTTACTTAGTCGGTACTCATATATCAATGATGGGGCTGATCTTTAGGAGGAGTGTCACCAGACCGGAAGGTACCTCTGGGAATGAGTATGTTTCACACTGTACTTCATTCTTAAGTTTTGTGGCCAACGATGGATAGGAGGTGGATTGTGATGTATTCGGAACATGGGACCTTGAGGAGTTCCGTAACCAAAAGGAGGAAGTAACAACAGCCAATGGAGACAAAAAGAACTGCTTCTCTTTCTTTCGCCCTCCAAGTTCCTAGTGGAGGGCTAAGCCCAGCATCCCAGACTTGTGTGACTATATAGGCAAGCATTTGGAGACCTATTTCACTTTGATACCCTAGCCTTCAGCGGCTCAAGGTGTTGGCCTTTGTATAGGAGGCTTCCAAGTAGTAAAGCTCCCTGCTCTCAGCAAGCCCAACACCATGGGGAAGGGAGATGTCTCAGAGGCAGCACCAACCACCACAGCCACAGCCTACCACTCCATCATGGATGAATATGGTTATGAGGTGGGCAAGGTCATTGGCAATGGCTCCTATGGGACAGTATATGAGGCTTTCTACACAAAGCAGAAGATCATGGTGGCAGTCAAGATCATCTCAAAGAAGAAGGCCTCTGATGACTATCTTAACAAGTTCCTGCCCCGTGAGATACAGGTTAGAAAGAGGGCTGGAAGAGGGAACTGGAGCTTGGTACTAAGCTGCTTGAGGTTTCTCAGAATGGGTATGGCCAGGAGGGGTGGGGCCAGAAACCCCAAACCAGAAGTGAATGTCTCACTAAGCAGCTAGGAAGATTTATGTAAATTAAACCTTTTTCCCATCCACCCACTCATCTCTAGCCCCACAAAAAGTAAAAGTTAAAGTACAAAACATAGGGTTTGCCCACAGGCCACTAGTTTTCTGGGGTACAGGGGTTGATCCTTTTGCAAAGTTCTAAGTAAGTAGCTAAGGGTAGGAGATGGCTGGGAGTACAGTCAGGGTTCTCCCTTCCCAGGTTTGATGGGTCCTTCTTCTGGGGTCAGGTAATGAAAGTCTTGCGGCACAAGTACCTCATCAACTTCTATCAGGCCATTGAGACCACATCTCGAGTATACATCATTCTGGAGCTGGCTCAGGGTGGTGACGTCCTTGAATGGATCCAGCGCTACGGGGCCTGTCCTGAGCCCCTTGCTGGCAAGTGGTTCTCTCAGCTGACCCTGGGCATTGCCTACCTGCACAGCAAGGGCATCGTGCACCGGTGAGGTCGCTTCCACCCAGACTGGGGCCTTTGCTCTCAAGGGGGTTTTATGCACATCTCTCATTTCCTGCCCTTTTTTCCTCTCTCGAACTCCCTCCTAAATATCTAGGCCTATTCATGCACTCTATTATAATCATGTGGTTAAGGATACTGATTAAAGTACTCACTGTATGGAGAGCTTTTGTTTTTTTCGAGATGGAGTCTTGCTCTGTCGCCCCCTGTGACATTGCGCTCTGTGACGCTGGAGTGCCATGGTGCGATCTCAGCTCACTGCAATCTCCGCCTCCTGGATTCAAGCAATTGTCCTGCCTCAGCCTCTTAAGTAGCTGGGGTTACAGGCGCACGCCACCATGCCCAGCTAATGTTTATATTTTTAGTAGGGATGGGGTTTCACCATGTTGATCAGGCTGGTCTTTAACTCCTGATCTCGTGATCCGCCTGCCTCGGGCCTCCCAGAGTGGTGGGATTACAGGCGTGAGCCACCACGCCCATCCTGGAGAGCATTTTATGAAATATGATGGTGAGCTCCCAGTGGTCTTCAGATACCATCCTCTCTCTCTCCTCACTTTGGACTCTCCTTACCCTCTGACCCCTGGCCCTTCAGCTCCCAGTCTAAAACTAAGCCCTCTCCCCAGCCTGACGCCCAGCCTTTCTGCTGCTGGTAGGGATTTAAAGTTGGAGAACCTGTTGCTGGACAAGCAGGAGAATGTGAAGATATCGGACTTTGGCTTTGCCAAGATGGTGCCTTCTAACCACCATGTGGGTCGTAGCGCTTCTCACCACCAAGTGAACTGCTTTTCCCACCTCAGCCAGACTTACTGTGGCAGCTTTGCTTATGCCTGCCCAGAGATCTTACTAGGTTTGCCCTACAACCCTTTCCTGTCTGACACCTGGAGCATGGGCGTCATCCTTTACACTCTAGTGGTCGCTCATCTGCCCTTTGATGACACCAATCTCAAAAAGCTGCTGAGAGAGACTCAGAAGAAGGTTACTTTCCCACCTAACCTCACCATCTCCCAGGAGTGCAAGGTACTGGCTACCCAAGGAGGGCTGAGGCCTCAGGGATGACCCACCGGGAGGGGTTAATATCCATCCTAGGTCACCCAACCTAGGCCTCCCAACCCTGAGGTAAGGCTCTTCCCACACCAGAGCCATTTCACACACTAGCTCCTGCCCTATAATAGAATGGAGTCGGCAGGCGTGGAGGCTCACACCTGTAATCCCTAGCACTTTGGGAGGCTGAGGTGGGTGGATCATGAGGTCAGGAGTTCGAGACCAGCCTGACCAACATGGTGAAACCCTGTCTCTAATAAAAATACAAAAATTAGCTGGGTGTGGTGGCGGGTGCCGGTCTGTAATCCCAGCTACTCAGGAGGCTGAGGCAGGAGAATCGCTTGAACCAGGGAGGTGGAGGTTGCAGTGAGCTGAGATAGTGCCACTGCACTCCAGCCTGGGTGACAGAGTGACTCCATCTCAAAAAAATAATAATAATAATAGTAATAGTATGGAAGGCATAAAGGGCCAACCAGTAGGCTCCAAACCTTGCTTGATATGCAGGTTCCAGCTTCTGCCTCTTTAGGCCAGAAGAGGATTATGGACAGCATTCCTCCCAAGGAACTTTTCACTCCCTCTCCAAGGAGTTAACTGCCTGGCTCTCCAAGATAAAATCAGAGCCACATCCCGTTTGACAAGAGTGGTATGATAGGCTATCTTGCTTCTTAGGTCCAGCTGCTCATTGCCTGTGTGGCACAATGGAGAAAAACTCAGGCAAGACCTCTCTCTCCCTTGCTCTAGAACCTGGTCCTTCAGATGCTATGCCAAGCTGCTAAGCGTGTCACCATTATGGCTATCATCAAGGATCCCTGGGTGCTCAGGTTCCAGCCTGAGCAACCAACCCATGAGATCAGGCTGCTTGAGGCCATGTGCCAGCCCCACGCCACCACTAATCGTCACCAATCCTTGGAATTACGACCTGAAAATGGCTGAAGAAGGGGGCTGAGAGAGGAGCAAAGCAGGAGGGTCTTGGGCTAAAAATCTTTTATACCAAAAATAAATCTAAGTCTGATTTAGTTTCATCAACTAGGGTCAAAGACATTCTTTTCTCAAGGGAATCTTAATAGCAAGGAACACTGCTGGGATAGGAGAGGGATTTCTGCCCAGAGCCTGTAACCAATAGTCTTGACAGTGTTAAATCAATAGTGTAATTCATGATGTGGCTCAGAGGGGATGGGGTGCTCAGATTAACACTATTTTGGGACGCTTTATTATTCAACTCAGTATATGCTCATTATTTTACACCTTTGTGCTATTTAAATGCTTAAGCGAGGGGCCAAAAGCCCTGGTTGCTCCACTTTGATTATGGTTCTGCCTGTCTATAGTCCAAAGTGATGCCACTGTTAGTTCTTTTAGAAATGGGTATTCAAGCTGGGTGTGGTGGCTCACGCCTCTAATCCCAGCACTTTGGGAGGGCGAGGCAGGCAGATTACTTGAGGTCAAGAGTTCAAGACCAGTCTATTCAACATGGCTGTACTAAAAATACAAAAATTAGCCGGGCATGGTGGTGCCCAGCTGAGGCACTAGAATCGCTTGAACCTGGAGGCAGAGGTTGCAGTGAGTCAAGCTCGCACCACTGCACTCCAGCCTAGGTGGCAAAATGAACCTCTGTCTCAAAAAACAAAAAACAAAAAAACAGAAAAGAAATGGGCATTCGGGTGTATGAAGTACTTTGGTTCCTTTTCCCTCTTCCAGTGTCACCTTAACCACTGCTGAAACAATAGCAGGGAGACAAGGCTCCTCACACTATTGCTCCCAGACTCAGAATTCAAAATGAACCCTTCTAGTGGTGAAAGCTACTAACTATGGACTCTGGATAAAGAAAAGCTACTTGCTCCTTCCATGGTATTCTCCCTCCTTTTCCTTGAAAATGGGCTTTGTAAAAGAAATGTGGGATTGTCTTGGCAGAGGCACGATGAGGGGAAAGCAAAGAGGGAAGACTCAGAGATGCCTCCACATGGTTCTAAGATAAGTAGTAGACAGCAGTTTCTTCAACCTCAGCAACTGGGCAACTCTAGGACAAACCAACTTGAAAGACAAAACAGTGCTTGCCTGGAACATAAGCTGAGATATTAGGAATGCCCATTTGTTCTGTTTCAAACCCCCTTCTTTGCTCTAATTATTCACTGCTTGAAATAAGGCTCTTGAGGACAAGGGCCAGGGGGAGAGCTTCACAGGTAAACAAGGTAGTATAGACACTAAGATTCTATCTGTCCAATTTTATTGGGAACAAGAACATTATAACTGCTATCAAAAAGAAGGGAGCCCAAGGGCTCCTCCTGGAGCAAGATCCTTCTTCAGATTTGAGCCAGAGCTGGGAGGGCAAGAGGCCCTTTTTCAGGCAGGGTTACACTACCACCCTTAGCAGAACTTCCCCAAAAAGTTATCCTCCTTTAGCTCAGTACTTGGCACTTAAGGAAAAAGGACCAACAAAGGTAGCATTAGGAAGACGAGCCCAGACTTATCAGGATACCCACTCAGCCAACTGCTTTAGTGCTTCTTCATCTTCATCCGCTTTGGGAGCTTTGAGGACAAAGATACCCAGAGAAAAGAAAGGAGAAGCATTAAGGTCTCAGCAATTCCAACCATCCCCTGCTATGACATTCAGAGTCTGCTGAATTCTCTCTCCCCAGCAAAAACCCTAAAGGTGTGGTCATTCTGCTTGCTAGGCTGCTGTTCAATCCCACAGTACCTTTGTGCAAATTAGAAAAATAGTGCCTCTTGCTCCTGCCATTTGCAGCCCTAAACCAGGGTACACAGTTTGCCGAGTGGAGCACAGGCTGGGTAGGTGCCTGTATGCAGCTCACAACCTGCACAACTGCACCAGCAGCACTTTCTGTATGGTTCCTTTGAGACAGGATGGATGAGGAATAATCTTTCCTCATATCTCGCCCACCCTCTTAAGTCCTCAAGACAACAGAACAACCCTGCATACCTGGCCCTGCCGGCAGATGTGTAGAAGGTACACTAGGCAATTTGACTGGGGGTTCTTCCTCCTTGTCGCCCACATTTAGCAACTCCTGAGCCAATTCCTCCTGCTCCAGCTCCTCTAGTTCCTCCAGCAGTTCATCCTGGATGGGGAAAACAAGACCATTCAAGATGAAGAAAAAAACTTCTACCTCCAAAAACATACCACTTTTGAAGTTCCCTCCCAAACTTGCTCCAAGAGCCTCTCTTGGGTGTTCCTTCTGGCCAGTCCCATACTCACTCCAATATTCCCTTACCCCTCACCCCCAATCACCTCATCTATGTCATCTCCAAAGCCCACAGGCCGAGAAATGGCATCTGAGATCTGCTGGGCCACCTCCTGTTGTTCTGTGATGTCAGCCATCAGTTCATCTACTTTGTCAATGTCCCTGAGAATGAGATAGACAGCTAAGAAATCAGGAAATGATGCCCCCTTGACTTTCTCATCTCACATGAATGAAACCCCTCCTGCCTTGTAGGGTCACACTGATAAGTCCATAACTATCAAGTAGAAGAGATCCCTGGAAAATTGCAAAGACACAAGTCTGGGCTAAGAAATAGCAAGGAGCCACACTGGAGAGGACAGGCTGCATTCTCTTTCCTGAAGGATCTTTAAGAATCAGAGAAGGCAGCCGGGCGCAGTGGTTGATACCTGTAATCCCAGCACTCTGGGAGGCCGAGGTGGGCAGATCACCTGTGGTCAGGAGTTTGAGACCAGCCTAGCCAACATGGTGAAATCCCATCGCTACTAAAAATACAAAAATTAGCCAGGAGTGGTGGTGTGCACCTGTAATCCCAGCTACTTGGGAGGCTGAGGCAGGAGAATCACTTGATCCTGGGAGGTGGAGGTTGCAGTGAGCTGAGATCAGGCCACTGTACTCCAGCCTGGGCAACAGAGTGAGACTCTGTCTTATTTAAAAAAAAAAAAAAAAAAAAAAAGCATGGACTGCGCCACAGACACCCAGTGATCCATCCAAAAACAAGGACTGCAGCCTAAATTCCAAATACCAGAGATTGAAATTTTCAGCCTTGCTAAGGGAACACCTTGATGTTTGAACCTTTGTGTTTTGTACAGGGCATTCTCTGTTCTAGTTTGTTGTGGTTATAAAAACAATTAGCAAAATCGCCTACATTTGTATTTATTTTCTGTTCCATATTTCTTTGCCACATTGTTTTCTCACAAAATCCATTCCTTTAAAAAATAAACATTGCAGATATGGAAAAAAAAAAAAAAAGGAAAGAAAGAATTAGAGAAGGTGGCCGGGCATGGTGGCTCCTGCTTGTAATTCCAGAATTTTGGGAGGCCCAGGCAGGTGGATCACCTGAGGTCAGGAGTTCAAGACCAGCCTGGCCAAAATGACAAAACCCCATTTCTACTAAAAATATAAAAATGAGCTGGGCATGGTGGCCCCCACCTGTAATCCCAGCTACTCAGGAGGGTAAGGTAGGAGAAACACTTGAACCCAGGAGGCAGAGGTTGCAGTGAGCTGAGATCGTGCCACTGTACTCCAGCCTGGGCAACAAAGCGAGACTCCATCTCCAAAAAAAAGAAACAAAACAAAAAAAGAATTAGAGGAGGCATCTTTCCTCCCTAGAATGCCCCAGCCAGCAAAAGAATCTTATAGGAAGCAAGGAGGCAGACAGAGGTCTAGCCATCACAAACATCTGTACTGTAAATCCACATTCTAAGAGGCTTTAAAGTGTGGTAGCAAGCCACTCTTCCCAGTGCCTGGGTCCCTCAACCCCTCCCCCCATACCCACATGTCCTGGTAGGCCTTCTTCATGCCTCGGGCAGCAAGCTCCATGGTACGAAGAACTTCTGCATTGGTGGTGGCATTCTCAATGGCTTCACGCTGAAACTCCAGGGTGGATAACGTCCCGTCGGTTTGTGCCAGCTGCTGTTCCAATCTTTTCTTTCTCCGCAAAGCCTGTAGGGCGGCTGACCGAGCCCACACCCTGAACATCAAGAGTCAGAAGCACCTGCTTCCCATCTGGGCCCTCCCCCTAAGCTCCTTTCCCTCATTACCTCTCTTATTCTTGGTCCCATACTTCTTGGCTGTTTGTAGCTCCTGCTGAATCTTCTGCTCCAGAAATTCCTGTTTCTTGATCAGTATCTTCTCTGTCTCCTTCAGTTTCTGTATTGCTTCTTCAGGGGTTGGCCCCTTCTCCTTCTTCCCTGAAGAGTCCAATGAAGTAGGCCCAAATTTTGTGAAGGAAAAATATTAGCCACCAATCATTGAATGCATAGTATGTGCTAGGCACCTGACTATGTTATTGCTAATCCCCAAATCTCTACAATGAATGTGCTATCTCTTCACTTTCCAAATGTGAAAACAATCACAAAGATGTTAAAAATCACAACTAGTAAGAGATTGTGCAGGAATCAAAATGTGGCAGTAAGAGTTCTAAAACCAATATTCTTTTTACTATTCCTAGCTGCCTTTTCTTTTCTTTTTTATTTTTGTCCTGAGATGAAGTCCTGCTCTGTTGCCCAGGCCAGACTGCAGTGGGGCGATCTCGGCTCACTGAAACCTCCGCCTCCCAGGTTCAAGTGATTCTCCTGCCTCAGCCTCCAGAGTAGCTGGGTCTACAGGCACACACCACCATGCCCGGCTAAGTTTTGTATTTTTAGTAGATACGGGGTTTCACCATATTGGCCAGGCTGATCCAGAACTTCTAACCTCATGATCCACCCGCCAGGTCCTCCCAAAGTGCTGGGATTACAAGAAGGAGCCACCACGTCCAACCATGAGGGCATTATTTCTTCTTCACCTTAGATCCCTCTTGTCCAGCACAAAGTATTTTAGAACAAGGTTTTGGAGAGGGCTGAAGACAGCTGGAAACTCATCTTCAAGCCTGAACAGTGGGAGCCAGCACGATTGCCACGCCCTCAAGTCCCCTCCCGGATCTTGAGTTCTCCCCTCTGAGTGCGGGGAAGGACGGCGGATGGGAACAAGGCGCCCTGACAAGGTGTGCCTTCTGGCACCTGCAATGAGCCTTGCTCAGCCATCGGCCGGGGTTTTCCAGCCTGTCTCCCGAGTTTCTAACCCCTATACGGCGCAGCGGTCCGGCCGAATTTCGCCGGGGTCTCCTCTTCCCCAGCACCAGCCAGCGCGTCCTGGCTGGCCAGTCCCAGCCCGGCTCACCCTTCCCGAAGAGCCTGCCGAGACCACTCATCGCCTCTCCCGCCTCCGCCACTCAGCGTCCTCCACACTTCCGCCTTGCTCCTGGGAGGGTGATGTTTCATCACACAGGGACCAGCCTTGTCCAATCCCTCCTTAGGGTGCCGCCGCGACATCATCAAGAGGCGCAAACCAGACCACCGCTATCACGTGACCCAAGCCACCAGCCCCAGACCGACGTGCTCCTCTTAAAGCGGCAGCATCATTTTCTATTACATAAAAAGGCAGTCCTGTCTCCACCACAGAGTATGTGCTTATTGTCCCGAGGGACATGTGCAGTGTGATGGCACCTCAATGTGTGGGGTCAGTGGGAAAACTCTTCCTGCTCTTTACAGAGCTCAGGAAAATGGTATGGGATGGGTTCAAGCACTTGGGGTTGCCCTAAGTTTAGATGGCAAACCTGATGCAGTCTAATGTCTCACATTCTGGTCTCTGCACCTCAGGACAACCAACCCCAGTCCACAGGCTAGAAAAATAGAAACTACCCACACTGTGGGTAAAATCTCTTGTGTCACACACAGATGAACTTTAATAAATTACAAGTGCACCTGAAAATGCCTTCTTGATTTCGTTTCAGTTTAGGCCTCAAATGAGGCTCATCCTCAAGGCCGGACCTCAAGGCCCAGTTTGGGCCTTTGCAAATGTCTCTAACCCTTGACTTAGAGTTTGAAGATTCATTCCATTCTGGATGTGAATGCAGGTAACACCTAGAAAGATAAGAAGTCACATTTCATCAGGCTTTCAGGGCTCCCCATTATTACTCTGACCTTTGGGGGTGCCATCTATAGGGCAAACTATCCATCCTGTGTGTATCTAATCCCTCCTAGGGACCCCAAATGGCTGTCCTCATCGCTTAGTACCCAGTTTGCTGACGTCTACAATATTCCGCCTCTCATCATCAAAGAAGATCATCTGGGAGAAAGGAATTCCAGTCTTCTGCTGTAACCTGTGTAAGATAGGGCAGGGGTAACCAAGCTAGTATCTTGGTTCCCCAAGCCTCTCTGGTACTTTCTCACCCTGTTCCTCCCTTATCTCCACATACCTCTCAAAGTGTGTGACTTTGCTGCCTGGATAGATTTCCCGATGAACAAAGTACCTGATGAGGTCAAAGAGCTCCAGCAGCTGGTTGGCCCCTTCTATCTCACCTGTCCTGCAAAATGGTGTGAAAGATGGGATTAGCAAAGTGAAGAGCCAGGGCTACGCTAACTTATTAAGCAAAGTTAATAAGTATAAGCGGGGGAAATCAACTTGCTGTTTTTCCAGGATGGACAGGCATCCTCAGCCTCTATTTAATTCCATTGCCTTCCTGTTTGACACAGCTGGTGCTGGGCCAATGTTTTAGTTTTTGAGACACGGTCTAGCTCTGTCACCCAGACTGGAGTGCAGTGGCCCAATCATGGCTCACTGCTGTCACAACCTCCTGGGCTCAAGTGAACCTCCCACCTCAGCCTCCCAAGTAGCTGGGACTACAGGTGCATGCCACCACAATTTTGTTTTTGGTAAAGATGGGTCTCCCTCTATTGCCTAGGCTGGTCTCAAATTCCTGGGCTCAAGTGATCCTCCCGCCTAGGCCTCCCAAAGTGCTGGGATTACAGGTGTGAGTCACTGTGCCCGGCCCCACTTTTTAATAATTAAAAGGCACAGGAGAGCATACAAGGAGAAAAAATATGCAAATACTTGCAAACTTGCACCGCCCCTATTTTTGTAGCCCAGGGGTTTCACCGTAAGTCTCATGCATGCACCCTTCGGCATTACACTACCAGTTTTTGTCAGTTGCTTTTCTTACCGTGAAGCAGCTGCACCGGGCACCCCAAGGCTCTGCAATCGTTTTAGGACCTCAGGCACCTCTGGGTACAGTCGGACGTCTTGGCCCCGCCTATCTCGTACAATTCCATCACTGGAGAGGGCAAGAGCACACTCAGCCCTGGCCAGGCCCCATTTCGCCCCAGTCCTCCATGTCCCTACCTCACCTGCTCTTGTGAAACGGGGGGTCTACGTGCGTGTCGACCCAGAAAGGCCATAGAGTGTAATCTGAGAGAGGAAGGAGAGGGAAGATTCAGCCTGGGGGCGGGGGCGCAGGGACTCGAGAGCTGCAGTTAGGGATGGGGAAAAGGACAGCGCCTTACAAAATTCTCCCCTTCCCGCCCCTCACCCAAATCAAAGACTGCCAGCTTCGGTAGCCGCGCCATGACCCGCACCGCAGGCGTTGTGCAGAGGTGGGGCTTCACCCACAGCCGTAGAGAGCGCGGCAACTCCGGCAGCTAACACAGCCACCCTGCCTGCCATAGACAAATGGAGACTAGAGCGTCGCCACTCTGAGCGTCGTCAGCCTGGAGATGGCGCAAGAGCGCCGTCTGATGCTGGGCGGGGATGAGGATTGCAGTGAGGTACCGACACGACCACACACTCAAGCGTAGCAGTCAAGTATCTCCAAGGCATTTGGCCACAGGCATCCTCCCTACTTCCCCACTCCATCCAGCCTTGCCGGATTCTATAAAGAAGCCCGGGAAGAAGGGAAGCATTTTCTTCTAGCATCTGCCTTTTCTCGAGACCAAGTGATACATCACAGCTTGCCACTCAATCTTTCTCCATTATCAACCTCTCCATGGTGTAGAACCCAAAGCCCTCAGTAATATTCCATCCAGAGTGTAGTGTCAGCCAAACCCTTGAGGGCTTTCTCCAACCAGGCCTAAATGTTCACTAAAGCCATAGTCAGAGAATTCACTCTCCTAAGGCTTCCACCATCCATGTCAGCACTACACTGGTTTAACAACCAGTTTGTGGGGAGGAACTGATCTGTACTGTTTGCCAATTTCTGTAAATAATCCTACCATGGCCAACTTCAAGCTACTATCACGAAGTCACTTAATAGAGTTGGAAAGAGGTGCCAATAATTGGCTCTCATGAGCCACTAGGAACTGGCTCCAGCAAACCACTAAGCAGGTTTTTCTAGAGTCTCATAATCCCTCTAAGAGCACCATCCGTTCCATTGTCCTGCTCCTTCAGCCTGCTATAACTGAGTGAGCATCAGGTCCATTTTTATTTCAGTCAGCTTGTGCAACAGAAGAAGGATTCCAGGAGGTCAGGAAATATTTTATTGACAACCAGGGACACAGCCATAAGAGAGGGAAGCACACAGGACTGCAAACTAACACCCAATAGCCAGCAAGGGCCCTCTGGGCCAGGAATACTGCATCCTGGGGTCCTCATAGTCTCCCACCAGTAGACATACATTACTGGGCATCCAGGGGAGGGGGTAGTGGCTCTGGTGTCCCAGAGAGTGAGAGGATATATGATGCCTCATTATGAGCGACAGGGTAAGGAGGTAAAATGGAGGGTCCATCACTGCCTAAGACCACCTCCTCCTCTCAGAGCCAACACGAGGTGGAGGACTGAACCACCTAAAATCTTGTAATCAGCTGCTGTCTTCTCATCATTCCTGCAGGAAAAGGAAGCCAAAAAAAAAAAAAGCCTTAGAACAGTTTTTTTGTTTTATTTTGTTTTTGAGACAGAGTCTCTGTCACCTAGGCTGGAGAGCAGTGGCGCAGTCCTGGTTCACTGAAGCCTCTGCCTCCTGGATTCAAGTGATTCTCCTGCCTCAGCTTCCTGAGTATCTGGATTACAGGCACCCACCACTATACCCGGCTAATTTTTGTATTTTTAGTAGAGACAGGGTTTCACCATGTTGGCCAGGCTGATCTCGAACTCCTGACCTCAGGTGATCCGCCCCCATCAGCCTCCCAAAGTGCTGGGATTACAGGCGTGAGCCACTGCGCCTAGCCAGAACAGGAGTTCTTAACCTAAGTTTCATGGATCTCTTTTGGGGTCTGTGAACTTGAATGAGGAAAAAAAAATCCCATCTTTATTTTTACTAACCCACAACTAAAATTTAACATTTCTTCTAACTTTAAACACAGGCCAAGAACCACAGTAATATTAGCAATATATTAACTTGTTAGCAATAGAAATTTAAAAACAAAAACCAAAAAAACAAAAATTCCTTCAATGCTGCCCAGAAATGAAAGAAAAAAAAAACAACAACAACAATAGAAATTAGCTATTTTCATATCATAATTGTTTGTAGGTATCTTGACTATATTTCAAAATTATGGTCATATTAGACCTATTAGATCTCATGTATTAATAAAAAAGCACATATATTACTATATCACAAATTTGTTTTAGTATTTTGATAATTGTATTTCAATATAATTAGTTTTCTTTGTAATTCTATATATTTTGTTTTATGCCTGAAAAAATCTTACTCTGAGAAGGGGCTTAGAGGCTTCACCAGATTGCCAAAGGGTCTAAGGCACCAAAAACAAAAGGCAGGCCTGATCCACCTCAGTACGTGGCCCCTCTCATCTTCACAGAAGATGGCCATGCTGTCATTCTCACTCCAAACTCACATCTGTTTGCCACTGTAGATGAGCCTCTGCTGTTGTGGGGGGATTCCCTCTTTCTCCTCCACACGTTCCTTGATTCGCTCCACCTTTAGAGAGACAAGTAGTCAGGAGCTGCTCAGGGGTAGGACCATGGAAATGGAAAGAACAAGGGCTATGCAGACAGCATGAGAGCAAAAGGACCAAATTCATAAGCATACGCAAACAAATATACATGGCAAGAAGTATATGAAAAGAAGTTGGGCATGCATCACCTTATCTGTAGGTTCAATGTCAATCTCAATTTCCTTTCCGGTCAGCGTCTGAAACAGGCAAGGGTTTCATAAGTCCTAAAGCCCAATGTACAATTTGTCTTTTAGGTAAAACATCCTATCCTGGTCTTTGGGATCCACAGCCTTCTGAGAGATGCATATTCTCAGCAGCACTGCTTTGGAGAATTAGAAGGCTTTGAACATACCTACATTCATCAAATATTTTTAGGCTGTGAACAACTTTGATAGAGCAAGATTCTTTGAATCATCTGATTCCCTTAATCCCGTGAGTCATCTTCTATTGCCTCTCCTGTCCCCCAAAATCAGTGAGAATATTGGCATTCTTTTGGATATGGCAATGAAAGGTATCTTTTATTTATTTATTTATTTAGAGACAGAGTTTCATTCTTGTTGCCCAGGCTGGAGTGCAACGGTGTGATCTCAGCTCTCTACAACCTCCGTCTCCCGGGTTCAAGGGATTCTCCTGGCTCAGCCTCCTGAGTAGGTGGGATTACAGGCATGCATCACTATGCCCGGCTAATTTTATATTTTTAGTAGAGATGGGTTTTCTCCATGTTGGTCAGGCTGGTCTCGAACTTCTGACCTCAGGTGATCCACCCACCTCAGCCTCCCAAAGTGATGGGATTACAGGCATGAGCCACTGTGGCTGGAAAGGCATCTAAAAAAAAATCAGAAGGACTTTGTTCTGTTATAAATATCAGTGCTAAAAATTAATATTAAGATAATTCAAATAATTCTGGAGGACACCAGAAATCACCTCTAAGTAATTTTTTAAAAACGCTAGAATTGGCTGGGCATGGTGGCTCACACCTGTAATCCTAAGGCTTTGGGAAACCAGGGTGGGAGGATCACTTGAGCCTAGGAGTTCCAGACCAGTCTGGACCAAATAAATAAATAAATAAATAAATAAAATAGCTGAGTACAGTGGTACATGCCTGTAGTACCAGATACTTAGGAGGCCGAGGTGGGAGGATCACTTGAGTCCAGAAGTTAGAGGCATTAGCAGTAAGCCTTGACTGTGCCACTGTACTCCAGCCTGGGTAACAGGAGAAGACACTGTCAAACCCCCCACCCCCTGGAAAAAAAAAAAGAGAAAAGAAAAAAAGACTAGAAGTCAACATTATATCCCCCATATCTTTATAGACTTCTACCTAAATCCTAAATTGCAGCTCTTGTCTTCTTGACATCTTTCACAGGTTAAGGGCTGGTGATATCCAAACACAATAATTATACTGATTATGCAGTCACAAACGCTGTGTTCCACCCATTCTTATCTCCCATTCCTCCTTGCTCTTAAAGCTCTATCTGCATTAGTCTACAGTGATCCAGGCCACAAACACACCATGCTTATCTAATTTACAGGCATTTCTTTGCTTCTACTGTTTTCCTTGTTGCAATATCCTCCCCTGCTCCTTCTCCAAACTTCAAGACCCCTTTAACATAAGATCTCCTCCTGTATAATGTATAGACCAGTTCCCAGTATACTTTATTAATACTTCCAATATTAATATACCAATTACAGCTAGTTAAGTGTTAAACTTTCCCAGTGTTTGACACATAAGCAGTAATTGAGTATTTTTGAAAGGCTAAATACACTGATGATCATGTTATAATCACAGCTAACATTTACTGAACACTTTCTATTTTTCTCCTTTTCTTTATTTTTTAAGATACACGGTCTCACTCTGTCACCCAGGCTGGACTAGAGTGGTGTGATCCTGGCTTACTGTAGCCTTGACCTCCTGGGCTCAAATCACCCTCCCATCTCAGCACTTTGGGAGGTGGAAGTGGGAATACTGCTTGAGCCCTGGAGTTTTGAGACCAGCCTGGGAACATAGTGAGATCCCCATCTCTACAATAAAATTAGCCAGGCACAGTGGCACAAGCCTGAAGTCCCAGCAACTGGTACTCGGAAGGCTGAGGCAGGACTGCCCAAGCCCAGGAGTTCAAGGCTGTAGTGGGGTGACTGTGCCACTGCACTCCAGCTTGAGGGACAGAGTGAGGCCCTATCTCAGAAAAAAAAAAAATTCAAATGGTAAATTTTCATCTGAAATAAATACTAGACCTATTTTTAAATTTCATAATTTATGATTGAAAAAGATTTATACATCCAACTTGTTCCAAACATACACCCTTCTCTTTGCTGTTGTGTTTGAAACTGTCCATAATTCAAGCTGTTTTAAAGTAACTGAACAACTTTAGAAGATATTCTTGATATACCACACTGTGATCTGACACATTCAATGCTATTTAACAAGTATAAGATGAACCTAAGCCAGGCACGGTGGCTCACACTTGTAATTCCAGTACTTTGGGAGGCCGAGGTGGGCAAACCACATGAGGTCAGGAGTTCGAGATCAGACTGGCTAACATGGTGAAACCCCGTCTCTACTAAAAATACAAAAAAAATTAGCTGAGTATGGTGGTGCATGCCTGTAGTCTCAGCACTTTGGGAGGCTGAGGCAGATGGATCACTTGAGGTCAGGAGCTCGAGACCAGCCTGGCCAACAGGACAAAACCCTGTCTCTACCAAAAATACAAAAAATTAGCTGGGAGTGGTGGCACATGCCTGTAGTTCCAGCTACTCAGGAGGCTGAGGCAGGAGAATCGCTTGAATGAAGGTGGAAGTTGCAGTGAGCCCAGAC
Organism: Cacajao melanocephalus; assembly: GCA_963573385.1. Lineage (NCBI taxonomy): Eukaryota > Metazoa > Chordata > Mammalia > Primates > Pitheciidae > Cacajao > Cacajao melanocephalus. The sequence goes on from CAUYLG010026843.1 coordinate 190,497, forward strand.
TGTGCCATTGCACTCCAGTCTAGGCAACAGAGGGAGACTCTGTCTCAAAAATAAAAACAAAACAAAAATAAATTAAATATAAAAAAACAAGGAAGTGCTATATTGTGCAAATACCAAGGGGCAATAACAAAGTGCTATGGTGAATGAAAATCAATGTCGTCAATTTAAGCCTGGAATGAGATAACATTATATAACACTATATATATATAGTGTTTTAATTTATATTATGTAGCATTATAACACTATAATAGCCAAAATAAAAATGACTGACATCAGCATTTTTATGGTGCTGCAAGGGTACTAGCTAGTAAGGGTACAGAGCAACTGGGATGCTCATATACTGCAAGTGGGAATATAAAATGGTATAACCCCTTGGTTTCTTTTTAAAGTTACATATATCTACCACATGACCTCGTTATTTTATTCTTAGGTATTTATCCAAAGGGACTGAAACATATGTTCACAGAAAGACTTGCATAACAATGTTTATAGAAGACTTATTCATAATAGCCAGAAACTGGAGATAACTCAAACTCCCATCAACAGAAGAATGGCTAAACAAATTATCCATTAATAGTATTCCATCCAATGGAGTACTATTCAGTAATAAGAAGGGATAAACCGGCCAGGTGCGGTGGCTCATGCCTGTAATCCCAGCACTTTGGGAGGCCGAGGTGGGTGGATCACCTGAGGCCGGGAGTTCAAGACCAGCCTGACCAATATGGAGAAACCCTGTCTCTACTAAAAATACAAAAAATTAGCCGGGCATGGCACACGCCTGTAATCCCAGCTACTTGGGAGGTTGAGGCAGTACAATCGCTTGAACCCAGGAGGCAGAGATTGCAGTGAGCTGAGATAGCACCATTGCACTACAAACTGGGCAACAAAAGCGAAACACTGTCTCAAAAAAAAGGAAGGAATAAACCACAGATACATACAATAACAGACATTATGCTGACTAAAAGGAGCCAGATACAAAAACTGTACATTGTATACTTCCATTTATATAAAATTCTAAAACAAGCAAAACTAACCTATGAAACTCTTGAAGGGTAGGAATACAAATGTTTATATTTTGTAATTACATTAAGGTATGCTATTGTTAAAAACCGCACTGAACTAGCTGGGCACAGTGGCTCACGCCTGTAGTAATCTCAGCACTTTGGGAGATTGAGGCGGGCGGATCATAAGTTCAAGAGATAGAGACCATCCTGGCCAACATGGTGAAACCCCATTTCTACTAAAAATACAAAAATTAGCTGAGTGTGGTGGCACATGCTTGTAGTGCCAGCTACTCGGAAGGCTGATGCAGGAGAATAACTTGAACCCAGGTGGCGGAGGTTGCAGTGAGCCGAGATCACCCCACTGTACTCCAGCCTGGGTGACAGAGGGAAATTCCGTCTCAAAACAACAAGAAAACAACAACAACAACAACAAACTCACTGAACTAAACCCTGAAGAACTGTACATCTTATTGTATGTTAAAAAACATGAATGAGAAAACTGGTTCACATAGTAAAGACGGTTGCCAAAGTAATCTGCAATGAGGAAATCAATGAAGGATCTCGGGTTAGGACATTATATAATGAAAAAGAAGCTCAAAGAAGACCTGTACATTATGGTTTTGTACATCATCTCTTAGTTTAGACTCTCCACTTTATGACAGTAGGAAAATATGATTGAAAGTATTAGAGAAATAAAGATATAAATAAGACCCCAGACCAGAATAAGCGTAATGAAAATGGAAAGAAAAATGAAACAGAAAGAGGTTTTTAAGTGAAAAATTAGCTCCTATAAAAGGACCATGTAATTTTACATCACTCTAAAGAATTGTATTCCAGACACCTGAGCGACTGATGGGATTAACATATGAGACTGGCACTGGGATACGGCTTATGACAGAAGATGATATACTTAATTTTAGAACCACAGAGAAAAGGTAACAGGAGAAGATTTAAATTAGGACAAGTTCTAAAATCTTACAGAAAAATATGGAAGAAGTCAGCTACACAGAGACAGCAGTTGAATAATTCGGCCAGGCATGGTAGCTCATGCCTGTAATCCCAGCACTTTGGGAGGCCAAGGCAGGCGGATAGCTTGAGCTCAGGAGTTTGAGACCAGCCTGGGCAACATGGTGAAACCCCATCTCTACTAAAAATACAGAAAATCAGCCAGGTGTGGTGGCATGCACCTGTAATCCCAGCTACTGGGGAGGCTGAGTTGGGAGGATCCCTTGAGCCTGGGAGGTGGAGGTTGCAGTGAGCTGAGATCACGCCACTACAATCCAGCCTGAGTGACAGTGAGACTGTCGCAAAACAAAAACAAAATAAGACTGGGTGCGGTGGCTCACGCCTGTAATCTCAGCACTTTGGGAGGCCGAGGTGGGCAAATCACCTGAGGTCAAGCATTCAAGACCAGCCTAGCCAACATGATGAAACCCCATCTCTACTAAAAATACAAAAGTTAGCCAGGTGTGGTGGCGGGTGCCTGTAGTTCCAGCTACTTGGGAGGCTGAAGCAGGAGAAACACTTGAATCCAGGAGGTGGAGGTTGCAGTAAGCCGAGATCACACCACTGCACTCTAGCCTGGGTGACAGAGCGAGACTCCATCTCAAAAAAAACAGCAAACAAAAAACCCAAAAACAAAACAAACAAACAAACAAACAAACAAAAAACAAAAAAGCTGCACTTTAAGCCTGGGTGACAGAGTGACAACCTGTCTCAAAAAAAAAAAAAGGAACTGTAAATAAAAATCTGTCACTTACATGGTAATTAACAGCTATCTCTTTGGTTTTTTTTTTTTTATATTTTTAAAATTAGTATTTTCTTCAGATGAGATTAACAGCTATCTCATATATAACAGCTTTCCTACATATTTAATAAAGAAATGCAACAAACAAGAGGGGAGATAGAGTGAGATGGTGCACAGAGGCCTGATTAAAGGCAGAAGGGTAAGTCTTGCAGGAAAGAAGACTAGCAATTTTGGAGAAGTACTAGATAAATATGGATTCAAAGAAACAGACAAAATCTAGAATCTTGCTATTCGAAGTGTAGTCCTCAGACATTCAACATCACCTGGGAGTTTGTGAGAAATGCAGAAACTTGTGCCCCATCCTAGACTCACAGAATCATAATCAGCATTTTAGCAAGACCACAGGTGATAGGACACCATATTTCTTTTTTCAAGTTTCCACACATAGCATTGATTTTTTTTCCCAACACTATTTTTTAAACTGCAGGTCTTAACCCATCAGTGGGTTATGAAATCAACTTAGAATTGAAGTTTCAGAGCATATCACAAATAGCAAATTTTTCATGTCTCTAACACAAACATGGTGAAATCCTGTCTCTGCTAAAAATACAAAAATTAGCTGGGCATGGTGGCGTGTGCCTGTAGTCTCACCTACTTGGGAGGCTGAGGCAGGAGAATAGCTTGAACCCAGGGAGGCGGAGGTTGTAGTGAGCCGAGATCATGCCACTGCACTCCAGCCTGGCCACAGGGTGAGACTCCAACTCAAAAAAAAAAAAAAAAAAAATTCACAAAACAATATCCTTACCTAGCACTATACTGATATTTCCTTTTTTTCTCTCTCTTTTTTTTCTTTTTTTTTTTTTTTTTTGGAGGTGTTTCATTCGCGTTGCCCAGGTTGGAGTGCAATGACTCAATCTCGGCTCACTGCAACCTCCGCCTCTGGGTTCAAGCGATTCTCTTGCCTTGGCCTTCCGAGTAGCTGGGATTTCAGGCACCCGTCACTACACCTGGCTAATTTTTGTATTATTAGTAGAGACAGGGTTTCACCACGTTGGCCAGCTTGGTCTTGAACTCCTGACCTCAGGTGATCCATCCACCTTGGCCTCCCAAAATCCTGAGATTACAGGTGTGAGCCACCGCGTCTGGTCTTTTTTTTTTTTTTGAGACAGGGTCTGAAGTGCAGTGGTGCCATCACTGCCTACCAGGGCCTTGACATCCCAGGTTCAATCAATCCTCCCATCTCAACCTCCCAAATTGCTGGGCCTACAGGCATGCGCCCACACCCTCGGCTAATTTTTGGTATTTATTGTAGAGATGGAGTTTCGCCATGCTGCCCAGGATGGTCTCGAACTCCTGGGCTCAAGTGATTGGCCTGCCTCGGCCTCCCAAAGTGCTGAGATTACAGGCGTTAGCCGCCGCGCCCAGCCTATTTTATTAATGGTGCCAGTGACCCATTCACCTATTAAATTGACGTCACAACTCTTACATAGGTTGCTACTCGAAGTTTGAAAAACAATCATCTTTAACATACTATTTTAATACTTGGCCTCACACCTTAGCTAAGAAGTAGTTGGGAAGGACTGGGGAAGAGAAGGCTGAGAAATAGTTTGGAAGGACTGGAGAAGAGAAGGTTAAGAATGACTATTAAGTACCGAAAATATGCTAAGAAGCTGATGAAATAACGACAGATTTAGCTACAAAAAGGCCAAACTAGCATTGGACTTCATCACTTGTCAGCAGTTTTTGTGTGTGTGTGTGTGTAGAGCTGGAGGTCGGGGCATCTGTCCGTCTGAAGGCACAAAAGAGGAAACAGCAGATAGGACTAATAAGGGCTGGAAATTGGTGAAGAACCACCATGGGAGTTGAGAGATGCAGATGAAGGAAACCATGGCTAGTACCAAGAACTAGGGCAGCAGTAACTAACCTGCCTCTGCCAAGGAAGTGAGGCTGGTGCAGGATGCCAGGCTCAGAAAGACAAGTGCTGACTCAACATACTCCCCGCTTTGGCTCCTGTAGGACGGCTGAGATACCACACCTTGGCAAACACCAGTAAAAGCTCATAGTCTAGCCCCTGGGAGGCGCCGGTTTCCCCGGGCTAACGTTTTAGGGCTGTGCTCGGAGGCGGCCTACGTTAGGGACTGGGAGAAGTAGGTAACCTGGGAATGAGGACTGGAGAGCAGCGCTTATTCCCAGAATCTGGGAGAAGGAGGAGTCGAGCCGCTGCTAGGCCTTCTCTATGACTGCGGGGGGTCCAATACAGTGAGACCCGACAAAAGCTAACCCCTTCTGGGTGACAGCAAAGTCCTGGCAAAAAAAGCAGGGACGGCAAAAGACCCCAGGGTCGGCAGGTGGGACCTGGGCCCCACTCTCAAGGCCCTTCTGGGTCCCCCTATTTCCCATCACCCCTCGCGCGGAACCCTGATGCTGTCAGCGCCCTCCAGGCTCGGGAAAACCGTGGTTTTCCTTCCCCACGTCTCCCGTAAAGCACAGCTGCCAGCCCAAAACTACTGCGTCTTGGCAAGGCTGGAGGTGCTCCCACCTTCACTTTAATTAGCATCTTCTTTCCAGTTTGGGACGGCACACGGATAAATTGCTCCTCCTACCACTCCGGTCGCCGCTGCCGCTCTCCAGCACTCTGCCTGCGAGGGCCACTTCTGCTTCCGGGTCACTGGCTCCACCCTCTCCCTCGCCCCCGCCCCCCTGCTTTCCACTGGGTTCCGGAAAGGCTCAGGAGTGCTCCCGTGTTTCGGTTCAGTGACGTCGTAAATAAAAAGGAGGCATCCAGTTTAGCTACAGCAGAGACGAGAACTCTGCGACTCTGAGAGTCCCTAGCGAGATCGAGCTAGCGAAAAGCTCGGGCAGAACGAACTACAACTCCCATCGTGCCAGGGGGCGGTCCCGCCCGTTTCACCATGGGAGTTGTAGTCTCCCATCCCCCGGATCCAACAGCAACCTCAGTGCGTGAACTCTGTTACCCAGAAGGCCTCGCCCGGCCGTCGCCGAAGCTGGAATTCGTCAGCTAGTAGTTCTCGCCGGCAACTAGCGGAACCTGTTGGCGTGGCCCAGAAGGCTCAGCGGGATTGCACGAGGCTAGTTGCTAAGCAAGGTGGCCTTTGGTCAACTGCCGCCGGGACCAAGGCAACAGGAAGTGAGTACCCCTATTCCGGAAGCTGGTTATGAACCCTCCCCGCCCTCCGTCGCCCGCATTCTTTCGTCCCCCTCAGTCAGCCTCTTGTCCCGTTGCTGTTTGCAGGGATAGAAGAAGGAAGTGTAGCGGGGTAAGGAATGCACCGTCAGGGTCTCTCAAAACTCTTTCCCAGCTCTTCTTTCCAACAGACAGTACCTGGGATGGATACCCCTAGGGTAATCGCAGCCGCGGGATGGGTCAATGTGACAGGCTTCAGGAACCACACTTCGGCGTTTGCCCGACCTTCCACAACTTAAGAGCGCAGAGGCTGCCAGCCGTAATGGGGCATTAAAGCCCAGGAGAAGATTGATCCTTATGACTTCCTGCCTTCCAGCCCTCAGATTCATCGCTACCCCGAGGCTAAGCGCCATGCCTCATATCGACAACGATGTGAAACTGGACTTCAAGGATGTCCTTTTGAGGCCCAAACGCAGTACCCTTAAGTCTCGAAGTGAGGTGAGCAAGCCTCTCTCCTCGCTGTTTCTTGACTCCACGCTCCTGGTGGGCCATAACCAAGAAAGACGCCTGTCCTTGCCCTAATACGGTACGTTTTTTGGATTAATGAAATGCTCAGTTTCCTCTTCATATCTGCAGGTGGATCTCACAAGATCCTTTTCATTTCGGAACTCAAAGCAGACGTACACTGGGGTTCCCATCATTGCTGCCAATATGGATACTGTGGGCACCTTTGAGATGGCCAAGGTTCTCTGTAAGGTAGGGCTTTCCTCATGCCCCATCCCTATTGGTGTTCAGTTAGCCCAGCTGACTGCAGAGGTGTTTGCATCCCCACCCCCATGCCCAGTCAGCTCTCTGGCAGTTAGCAGTCAGGATGCTCTAATTTAGTTTTTTTCCACTACTAAATCCCTTTCAGTTCAAAAGGCCATCTGAATTAGTGAGATTCAAAGCTCCCATTTTTCTGATACATGAACAGAATTTTCCCTTTTGTCCTGTCTAGCAGTTTGTACACCTTGCCAACTTTTCCCACCACCCAGGTCACCCCTTCCCAGTCACGTGCATCCCTTCAGTTACACGATTGTCCACATTAAGCATTCACTGTTTTAGTCCAGAAACTATAGTTTAAGCATGCAAAATTCCGAACTAGAAGATCCTAGAAGGAACTTATTTTCTTTTGATTATTCTTTAATAAGAACAATTCAGTAATAAAAGAATAATTCTGCCATTCTTTTTTCTTTTCTTTTTTTAATCTTCCTCTTCTTTAAGTCCTAGGTTCCTGGGAATTTCTGGGATGTGCCCCAAATGGGATGTGTTTTTCTTATATACAAGTTGTTCACTTTGAAATGGAAGATGCTGCTCCTGTCAGTACTAATACCTGCCTCTATACTTGTTGCTGAGAAGGTAGAAAGTTATCTGGGCACTTAAGAATATACACACTCTGCTGCTTGATCTGTGTAGCCCTGATTGATTCTGCTACTGTTTGTGGCTCTGTCAGTCTTAAGGAGTTCATATCCTTTTTTCTCTTTTTGATTGCTGTGTCTTTGTGGAATGTCTTGTCATTTCTTTGAGGTTGATAGTTATGCAGTTTTGTTTTTACTTTATTTTTATTGCCATTCAGTAACTGCTTAGGAATCTTGGTGTTGCCCATTGTCCATCTGCTCTGAGCAGCAGAGTTCAGAAATGGCGACTCTGACTGCAGAGTTAACTGACATGCTGTAATACATGAACCTTTTTGGGGATTGTCTTGATGCTTTATGTTGAGCCTGGCTTTCAGTATTGCTGATGAGAGGTAAAGAAATCAGATTTTAGAGGTAGAGCCAAGTCTCACAGTAATAAAAAGGTTGGATGCAAGCAAACATCTTTTTCTAAGCTTGGTATGTAATCTGATGTGCTCATCATGCCACACTATGCCACTGTATCTCTAACATCTGCTGACTTCTATCCTATAGTGATTTTTCTTTGCTTACCAGTATGTTGATGGTAGAATGTTGAGAAAGCAGAATTCAGTATCAGCTTTAGCTAGATAGTGTTGATCTCTGAGTACATATGTAGGGGCACTTGCTTATTGCTAATATATGTCTTCCTTGCGTTTCCTGTCAGATGCAAGATTTGTGCTGTCTCAGCCAACTGCTGTCTCTTGTCTGTTTGCATGTAGACATGTAAAGTACAAACACCAGCATTCACAATGGCTTTTGAATGCCTTTCTCCAGCTATTGAGATATTGTTTGCAATTTGTTGAGCTAGAGAATATGAACTTGATGAGTCATTATATCCTTGCACTTTATTAAAATGGATTGAATGAAACAGACTTTTTAGCTTGATCCATGTCCCCAACTAGGAAATCTGTCCTTTTTTCCACTAGAGATGGAGATAGGGTAGCACCTTATCAGCTCTTATCAACCTTAACGCATTACCTTTTGTGGGCATCCAGACCTACTGAATTACTGCTGGTAAATGAATGAGAACCTAACCAAAAATAGTTTAGTCCTAGGTTACCTTAGGAGAAGGGGCTGAGTCAGAGCAGAGAAGCACAGGCTCCATCCAACTTCTTCATGGTTCTTTCATGTTTGCTGCCTGTCCCACTGCACCAACAGCTTGTCACCTTTAACGTCAGAAGCAGTAAATGTGCTGACAGATGAAATCCAACACAGATCACTCAGTACTTTGGTGGGAATATCTGACAAGTACTAGCTTATGGTAAAAAGCCCTACCAGTATTTGTAGGGAGAAGAAAGGTTGAACTCAAATCCCAATTCAACCTGACTTCTTCAAGTTGTTTCCTCCCCACTTCAATTATTTCCTCTCTCAGCTAGAATAGGTCTGTTTCTAGAAAAAGAGACCTTAATGAAGTTTTCTTTCTTTTGATGCTTTTTTCTTTTCCCCAGTTCTCTCTCTTCACTGCTGTCCATAAGCACTATAGCCTCGTTCAGTGGCAAGAGTTTGCTAGCCAGAATCCTGACTGTCTTGAGGTAACACTGGGCCTACCCTGTTCCCTTTCTTATCCTAGTTTTCCAGCAATTATATTTTGTCTTTCTGGGGACCAACCCTCACCACTGACCCATTGGCTGCTCACCAGATCATCTCTGATAGGCCAATGGTCCTGTTTATCCCACAGCATCTGGCTGCCAGCTCAGGCACGGGCTCTTCTGACTTTGAGCAGCTGGAACAGATCCTGGAAGCTATTCCCCAGGTGGACTATATATGCCTGGATGTGGCAAATGGCTACTCTGAACACTTCGTTGAATTTGTAAAAGATGTACGGAAGCGCTTCCCCCAGCACACCATCATGGTATGTTTCTATTATAGTTGGTGCTTTTTATCTTTCCACTTTCCTGCCTTTCCGTTTTGCTACATCAGTCCAGTTCTCCTCTGCTGTGTTATGATATTCCTAGTCATTTAATCATGATACTGGATGATTATCCATAGTTCTAAGCTTAAAATGTCCATTTATTTGGTCAGTGCAGTATCTCTAATCCTTGGTTCATAGTCTTTGTAAATCTAGTGTCCCTGACGTCACTCACCAAACCATGATGGAAGATCTATGCACTGTACATACCTGTGGCACATAGACATCTGCCCACTGAAATGGACACATAATACAATCACATAAAAGGGGTCACATAAACAATTATTTATTTTTCTTACAACGTTAGAAGAGTGATGGCAGGCCTCCATTTTCTTCATTGAGGGGTATGTCTACTGACCGTCAGAAGCCAGTACAACTGGTCAAATGGGTCTTCAGCCTACAGTACCATGCCTTCTCCCTATGACAGACAGGTTCTATGACAGAATGGCTTAACAGAGTATGTTTTGGTCCCTTGAGGAATGGGAGATAAATCTACTGTAAATCAGATGTGAGCCTGGTCCAGTAGTTCCCTTTGCCTCACTGAATGCTCCTCCATGCCACTTCTTGTGTCCCTGTTGATCATAGCACCTTGTTGTCTTAGGAAAGTGCATCCTGGACGTTGGCTTTACCCTAGGTTCAGTGGTGACATTGGCCACTCACCCCCTACCTTGGCTTGGTGTTGGGGGAATGGGTAGGGAGCGGAGTTCTCTAAAGTGGCTAGTGTAAATGCCCTCAGAAGGCCCAGTAGAGGGGACTGAAGTATCCTTTCTTAGTAATAATGTTGGAAAGTCATGGTCCAGGCATACGGTATATGACAATACATGACCTCCTGTTTCTGGCCCTAAGGATGCTATATTTCAATTGCTCTGTCTCAGGCAGGGAATGTGGTAACAGGAGAGATGGTAGAAGAGCTAATCCTCTCTGGGGCTGACATCATCAAAGTGGGAATTGGGCCAGGTAAGCTGGTTCACTGGGGCCACTGGCTACCCCTTCAGTGGCAAACACCTATGGAGCACATAATTCTCACCCTTGTCGTGTTCTTCCTAGGCTCTGTATGTACTACTCGGAAGAAAACTGGAGTGGGGTATCCACAGCTCAGTGCAGTGATGGAGTGTGCAGATGCTGCTCATGGCCTCAAAGGCCACATCATTTCAGTAAGGCCCAAGGACAGGGTAGGGTATGAGCTGGGTTTTCTGCAGGGTATGGAGGTGGCAGAGATGGACTAGAATTCCTGGGTTCTTGTTGGGACATCACTGAGGGCTTAGAAAATCCATGCTGTGTGTTCATAGTGCTCCTTACTTTGCAGGATGGAGGTTGCAGCTGTCCTGGGGATGTGGCCAAGGCTTTTGGTAAGAAGCTTGAGGGCACAGAAGGATTATTCTTTATAAGAGGATGAGTCACCTCTGAGGGTCTAGGGTCAGGGTAAGAGAGGCTCAGGAGGTCATTCAGATTCTTTAATAATATGAATTAGTGACTCTGAAGTCTATGGTATCACCTGGGGTGGCCAGGAGGGGACATCTCAGACTCTCCAAGTGTGGGCCATGGCCATCTGACTATCTCCTAGATCGTTGCACAGTGCAGACTACTGAGCCCCACCCAGACCTAAAAAAATATTAGGCTCTGAGGAATAGGGCAGCAAATCTGCATTTTTTATTTTGCACAGCTTCCCAGGAGATAATTACTCCCATTAGAGATCTTTGCTCTTGGCACACATGAAATGAGTCTTGTTTAGCTAGGCACAGTAAAATGAAATGACCAGATGATGACAGTGAAAACAGCAAAAGGAGAAAGGAAGTGCCAGGCAGGGACTCTCCAGAGACTCTTTTTTAAATCTTGGGGAAATCATACGCACTGAGGAATAGAAGTCAGGGCAGATGAGGCCTGCATGGATTGTGGGTCAGCTAGGGAATCAGAATCAGGAAGAGGCTGGAATCATTGTCAGGACTGAGAATGTGGTGTGAGTTGCTTTTGAGGGTGGCCATGTGGGCACCTTGGCCATATTAATAATCTCTTTCCCCCCTCCATGATGGTGGCAGGTGCAGGAGCTGACTTCGTGATGCTGGGTGGCATGCTGGCTGGGCATAGTGAGTCAGGTGGTGAGCTTATCGAGAGGGACGGCAAGAAGTACAAGCTCTTCTATGGAATGAGTTCTGAAATGGCCATGAAGAAGTATGCTGGGGGCGTGGCTGAGTATAGGTATGTGTGGTAGCTCAGGAACTTAGTAATAGTATGGAGGCAGAACTCATGGCTGTTGAGAGGGGGATGGTACAATTCTCGGAGAAGAATGGTGAACTGGGGCTCAATGCTAGGGCCTGGAGAAAAGTCCCTGGGCTCACGGAATCCAGAAGGAGAAGATAATAAATTTTTTTTTACTTTAAGAGCCTCAGAGGGAAAGACAGTGGAAGTTCCTTTTAAAGGAGATGTGGAACATACCATCCGAGACATCCTAGGAGGGATCCGCTCTACATGTACCTATGTGGGAGCAGCTAAGCTCAAAGAGTTGAGCAGGAGAACTACCTTCATCCGAGTCACCCAGCAGGTGAATCCAATCTTCAGTGATGCACGTTAGACCTGAGCAGTTCTGCCCGCCCAAGACACCAGTACTCTACCATGGGGCATCCCAAGTGGGCTCCTCACCTATCCCAGCTACTGCAGCTCTGTATTACTTTGTCATTTTCTGTTGTCTCACTCCTGAGGGCTCCTGCAGTAACTCTGTACTTCACTATCTGCACACGCAAAATGCCCAAGGCACTCACTGGGGAGGAAGCAAGGAAGAAAAGTCTGAGAAAATGACGCAAGATAATCAAATGGGAATCTGGGGACCCGACACCTGAAGATTATTAAAAGGAAAATATCCTGATTGATACATAAATTTTTTACATGGCTTTGGTTTAGAGGAGGCAGGCTTTTAGAATCATGTTTTGTTAATCAGCTTCACTAAATGGGACCTTCACATATCTAAAAAGCTCAGAAGTATTTGTATATTTGAAATACCTCAATAAAGAGCTCATTGACTGTAAATGGATGCTGGGGCTTTCTGCACAAGGCTAGCATCTGGCTGCTGCTCCAGAGTGGGTGGCGGTAGGGTCAGCACTGACCCAGTGGGGTCAAGGACAATGAGTATTATTCCCATGAAGTATCTCCATTCTAGTGCTACTATCCCCAGATAATCTGAAAGCATGAGAATTTACAAAGTATATTCTGGCATTAGGACACATATTTCCGGAATAGCAAAAGGACATTTCTCTTCCTGGCTCTCAACCTCGTTAACCCTTCTGGGCACAGCTGAACACCACTTACCAAGGGAAGTAAAAAAGGCAAAGGGATCCTTCCAGTCTGGAAAGGCCAGTTGTTTCTAAGGCATGGCTTATGCTGACCTTATGGAAACCTTAATTCCCCTCCCTCACATCAAGGCAGTATTTTAACAAATCCAAAGTTTAATTATTAAGCATTACAAAGTATTTTTAGCAGTGTAGTCAGGCAGTCCAAGCCCAGACTTCCACTTCATTCCTACTAAACTACTTGCAGAGCTGAGGAGGCAGGAGACAGGCAGAATATGGAGGGCACTTTAGTTCTATCACAGGGGTTTAGAGCTGTCTCTACAGTCATAGGAAGGCATGGCACTGTAGCCAGAAGAGGGGAGGTATTCATAGAAAGTGGGGATCAGGGTGTCAAACTTTGTCTTCTGATAGTTTTCCAGAGACTCCTGTAGAGAAGGGAGCAGGCAGATCCCACCAAATGAAACCATTGCCTGAGCCCTCTGAATTCTGAAGCATGTGGATTTCTCAGTCCTGTTCTGCCCATCCCCTTCCCCAGCTTGCTGCTCCTTCCTACTCACCTTTCCTTCCCCCTGGCCATTTTCTTCCTCATCAGAGTCTAAAACCAAGTCCCCTATGGTAATGACGGAGCTGCACAGAGATGGAGTACACACTGTAGGAGGGAAACCAGAATCAAACTACTACCTCTAGATGAACACAGGCTCTTGAGAGTCCCCAAGAGAGGAGGCTGTTATCCAGTCCTGACTCAGACTACCTACCTGGCTTCCTGGCCCTAGGAGGTAATAATGATAATCTCAGGGGGTCCATGTAGCAATCCAAGCAATTCCTGAGAGCAAGCAAAGAGGACAGGGTGAAAGGAAGGCAGGCAAAGAATGTGCTCCTAGTAAGGAGAATTAACTCTGTTCCACTCACTCCTTTTGCTCTGTGGCAGGCAAGTCAACTGGGTTCTCCTTCAGAGCCCTTCCCCCCAGGGTCTGGCTTGGACTCTTAGACTTCCCAGTGGGGGCTGCTCTTGGGCTCATGGCTAGGTCTGCTGTGCATATCGCATGTTCTTCCTTGCTCTCAGGCTTAGATATGCGCTGGGTTGCTGAGCCCAGATTCCTAAAGGGAAACAGCATGACTGTGGGGCGCTCCTTATGGCCTCCCCTAGCAGACACCCATTGGGAGTGTACTCTTCGTTGGCCTATAGGGGCCAGATTGAAGTGGTGGCCAGCTAGACGTTCTGGGTGCGTCCTTGAAGATGGTCCCTGAGGAAGATATGGGCCAGGCTTGGCTTTGGGCAAAGGATTGTGGAGTGTTAGTCTTTGTTGCTGAGGAGGATTCTGTTCCATGGGCTCAGCCAGGTTCATTGAGTCAGTAATAGAGCACTCTGAAAAAGAAAATAAGGCCCCTTATAAAGAGAACAGATAGTAACAGAGTAACTGGTTTCTTATGCCTGGAGCCCATGAAACTATTCCAATAGGTTGCCTCAAAAGATCTCATGCTAAACACTACACCTCCAAATTCCTAGTACCTGGAAGCGGCCACCCCATGTCCACACCATACTGGTTCCAGGCAAGAGAAGAGGTGATAGAGACTCCAGGCTGCATCCAACTCAACACATCCTGAAGCTGTGGGCAGGGATAGAGGTATGAAGACCACAGTCCTTGATACAACCACCCCACACTCTGCCCTTACATGTTTTGCCCCAACAAAACCTGCTGTGCCTGTGGTGTAGGCAGTGCTTTCTCTAGCTGACACAAGTATTCAAAAAGCAGTTTTTCCATGGCAGCCAGAAAGGGTTCCCCATACTCTTGTTCAAGTTCCTGCAGCAGGGAGAGTAGGAGGTCAAAAGTGGGTTAGTGGCCAGGCATATAGTGGCTCATGCCTGTAATCCCGGCACTTTGGGAGCCTGAGGCAGGCGGATCACTTGAGGTCAGGAGTTCAAGACCAGCCTGGCCAACATAGTGAAACCCCATCTCTACTAAAATATAAAAATTAGCTGGGCATCCATAATCCCAGCTACTCTGGAGGCTGAGGCAAGAGAATCGCTTGAACCTGGGAGGCAGAGGTTGTAGCGAGCTGAGATAGCGCCACTGCACTCCAGCCTGGGCAACAGAGACCCTCAAAAAAAAAAAAAAAGTGAATTAGAGAAAATAGGAGCCACCTAACAGCCTTCAAACCAGTCTCACCTGCAGCTTCGAGGCCAAATCCACAGGAGCGTCTGACAGCTGCTTCACCTGCTGACAAAAAGTTTCCTGTGCCTCCAAAATCTTCCTCAGATCCTGCTTTGTCTGTTGAGGATATCAGAGAAGTTAGCACCAAAATCTGGTAGAAAGGAGGAGCAACTTTACTGCACCAAGTGTAACAGGGGTCAGGGCTTGTTCCAGGGATTACTCACAGCCTTGGGGTCTCGCAGTACAGGTCCAGATTCTGGAAAGTGGTGATTCAGGGCAGTCAGGACTTGGGCCCAAGGCCGGCCCTGCAGGATCAGCTCCACCACCACCTGTACGGTACTGAATTCAGAATCCCCACTTCGGGGCAAGGTGACTTTTTCCAACTAGTCTCATCCCCAAGCTGTGTGCCCTTGTCAGGTTCTCGCATCCCGCCCCTTCCTCTCTTTCCCCTTCCAGTTCCTACTTGCTCCAATACCTTGGCCTTTAGGCCCATACAAAGGCGTTCGTGGTGCCGGTAGCGAACCAGGCCAGGGGCAACAGCGCGCAGAGATTGCAGAAACTCCAGTACTCGCGGAAAATGCTCCACACAGCGGCCCCGCACAACCCGCCAGCTAGCGGCGGCGGCGAAGCGCAGAGCTGCAGGACCGGCCCCCGGGGGCGTAGCCATGGCCGGCGGGCTCCGCCCTGAGGCGGTCCCTCCAGGTTCCTCACCCGGATGAGTGAGGCTTCCCGATCACGCCTAGGGGCGGGGCTTCTGGCAACGCTCTGTGGTTCGGATCGGTTGGCTCTGGGTACCTTGCGATCCTGCTCGGCTCCCTTCCGTAGGCACCCAGAGTTCTGCGGGGCGGGGGGGGGCTTCTGCTCGGGCTGGAGGAGCCTGAGTGGCGAAGCTGGCTGTCTCCAACGGCACCGGGTCGCCCAGCTTTAAACCCGCCGCTGTCTCGAGCCCGAGGGTGCCTTATTTCCGGCTCCGCGACTAGCTACTCTTGCCCCGGAAAAGGGCGGTAAGAGGCGGCCAATGGGCAGCCACAGAGGGAAGTGTGACGGCGCGTCAGAAGGCCACGCCGCAGCAGCGCTGGCGCTTCCAGCGCCCTGCGCCCTCTACCGGCTGACTTGAGTTGGCTGCTGAGGCTGTGTGGGCCCGCTCGTCTGGGTCTTTCCTATCCCGCTTTCTTCGTGGAGCCAGCGGAGAAGCCATGTAACTCCCCTGAGGCGCGACTTCCTAGTCTGTAAAACGAGGATCATGCCACCGCCTCTTCCCACTGTCTTCATCCGTCAAAATTCAGTTCCTTAAGTCCCTTGAGCCGGCGTCTGCAGAACCTTCCCTGGCGCGCATCGCCTCCAGTAGGAATTCAACTGTTTATTTTATAAAACAGAAGAGGGCGCCCCGCCCTTAAAAAATAAAATACAGGCCGGGCGAGGTGGCTCGGGTCTAATCCTAGCATTTTGGGAGGCCGAGACAGGAGGATCACTTGAGCCTAGACCAGCCTAGGCGACATGGGGAAACCCCGTGTCTGCTAAAAATACAAAAATTAGCTGGGTGTGGCAGCAGGCGCCTGTTCAAGCCATCTTCCCACCTTGGCCTCTCAAAGTGTTGGGAGCACAGGAGTAAGCCACTGCACCCAGTCCCTGGCTAATTAAAAAAAAATCTTTTAGGCAGGGCGCAGTGGCCTGTGCCTGTAATTTCAACACTTTGGGAGGCTGAGGCGGGTGGATCACTTGAGGTCGGGAGTTCGAGACCAGCCTTACCAACATGGAGAAACCCCGTCTCTACTAAAAATGCAAAATTAGCTGGGTGTGGTGGCGCATGCCTGTAATGAATCCCAGCTACTCAGGAGGCGGAGGTAGGAGAATCGTTTGAACTCGGGAGGCAGAGGTTGTGGTGAGCCAAATTGTGCCATTGCATTCCAGACTGGGCAACAAGAGCAAAACTCCGTCTCAAAAAAAAAAAAAATTATTTTGGTGGGTGTGGTGATTCATGCCTGTAATTCCAGCACTTTGGGAGGCTGAAATGGGAGGATCACTTGAGGCCAGGAGTTTGAGACCACCCTGGGCAACACAGTGAGACCCCGGCTCCACCAAAAAAAAAAAAAAAAAAAAAAAAAAGTGTCTTGTAGAGAAGGGGTCTTGCTGTGTTGCCCAGGCCTGTCTATCTTTATTTTTTGTTTTTGGTATTTATTCTGCTTGGTATTCTCTGAGCATCCTGGATCTGTGTTTGGTGTCTATCATTTATTTGGGGAAATTCTCAGTCATTATCACCTCATTTCTTCTGTTCCTTTATTTTCTTCTCTGCCATTCTGATTATGTGTATGCTACACCTTCTATAATTGTCGGACATTCTGTTCTTTTTCATTTTTTTTTCCTCTTTGCATTTCAGCTTTGGAAATTTCTTTCTTTCTTTCTTTTTTCGATGAGGCTGGAAGCCCCAGCTTTGGAAAGTTCTTTTTTTTTTTTTTTTGAGATGAAGTTTCGCTCTTGTTACCCAGGCTGGAGTGCAATGGTGCGATCTCGGCTCACCGCAACCTCTGCCTCCTGGACTCAAGCAATTCTCCTGCCTCAGCCTCCCAAGTAGCTGGGACTACAGGCGTGCACCACCATGCCCAGCTAATTTTTTGTATTTTTAGTAGAGACGGGGTTTCACCATGTTGACCAAGAAGGTCTCGATCTCTTGACCTCGTGATCCACTCGCCTCGGCCTCCCAAAGTGCTGAGATTATAGGCGTGAAACACCGCGCCCGGCCCGGAAATTTCTATTGATACTTCTTCAAGCACACCATGTTCTTTGGCCATGTCCAGTCTATTGATGAGCCCATCACAGGCATTCTTCATTTCTGTTACAGTGCTTTTTTTTTTTTTTTTTTTTTTAGACGGTGTCTCACTCTGTTGCTCAGGCTGGAGTGCAGTAGCTCAATATCAGCTCACTGCAACCTGCACCTCCCAGGATCAAGCAATTCTGGTGCCTCGGCCTCCCAAGTAGCTGGGACTACAGATCGTGTGCCACCACGCCTGGCTGAATTTTTGTTTTAGTAGCGACGGGGTTTTGCCATGTTGCCCAGGCTGGTCTTGAACTCCTGGCCTCAAGCGATCCACCTGCCTTGGCCTCCCAAAGTGCTGGGATTACAGGCATGAGCCACCGCACCTGGCCCAGTGTTTTTTATTTCTGCATTTCTGTTTTTTCATTAGAATTTTCCTCTCTGCTTACATTATCCACCAAACATAATGCTTACCATTATCTTTCCTGTTGTCCCCTTTTTCCTTTAGAGCCCTTAGCATATTGGCCATAGTTGTTTTACATTCCTGGTCTGATAATTCTAGTATCGCTGCCATATCAGAATTTGGTTCTGACACTTTCTCTTTCTTCAAACTATGTATTTTTGTCTTTTAGTGTGCCATGTGATTTTTATTCTTGTCATGTATGGATAAAAGAAACAGGCAAATAAACCTTTAGTGTGAGGTTTATCTGGCTAGGGGTTAGACTGTGTTTATTGCTTAATGTAGCTGTAGGTATCAGCTAAAATTTTCTCTGGTGTCCTTGTTACTGTCTCCCCGTCATCTTTGGTGTTCCCTAGAGACTTCTTAAATAAGGTCTAAGATGTGCAGTTATTTCAGTTGTATTCCCTGTTATTATACGAGAACTCTATTAGTAGTAAGGTGTCAGGGGTGAGGGAAAGCGTTCTATAGTCCTGTAATTACGTCTCCGTCTTTCAGTAAGCCTGTGCTGGAAGCTGTGACTTTCATAAGTGCTACTAGACCCTGCTCCCTCCCTCCTTTGTCTCCTCACATGCAGGGAAAACAAGAGTTGGGTATTTCTCTTCCCCCATGTAAAATGCTAGAGAGGTGCTATCCTGGCTGAAGCTGGACATATCCCTTTTCCAGATCAGGTAGGCTCTCTTAATGAGTAGAGTTAGTTTCTCTTGAGGGCAGACATTGTTAAGAATGGAATACAGCGCCAGGTGTGGCTCACTCCCATAATCCCAGCAATTTGGGAGTCCAAGGCAGGTGGATTGCTTGAGCCCAGGAATTTGAGACCAACCTGGGCAAAATGGCGAGACCACCGTCTCTACAAAAAAGTTTTAAAAACCAGCCAGTCTTGGATGCATACATCTATAGCCCCAGTTACTCAGGAGGCTGAGGTGGGAGGATTGCCTGAGCCCAGGAGGTCGAGGTTTTAGTGAGCTGTAATCCAGCCTGGGTGACAGAGCAAGAACAGAATGCAATGAATGTATTTCAAAATGGCTACTTTCCTCCTCCCCTCTGCCAGACTCACAGGAGGGGATGTCTCCAGTTTTCACTGTGGGATCCTGGTAAAACTTATGGCCATGTGCCATGGTTCACTCCTAGGATTGCATGAGGCTAGGAGTTCAAGACCAATCTGGGAAAGATAGCGAGACCTTGTCTCTACAAAAAAATTAAAAAATTTGCCAGGCACTGTGGTACATACCTGTAGTCCTAGCTACTTGGGCTGAGGCAGGAAGATTGCTTGAGCCCAGGAATTGGAGGCTGCAGTGAGCTGTGATTGTGCCACTGCATTCTAGCCTGGGCAAAACAAAAATAAGAAATGAAAAATAAAAAACAAACAAAGAAAAGTATGGGGTGCCCACCTAAGAATGGGACCTCTGGAATTTTTTTTTTTTTTTCAGACGGTCTCACTCTGTCACCCAGGCTGGAATGCAATGTTGTGATCTTGGCTCACTGCAGCCTTAACCTCCCCAGGCTCAGGTGATCCACCTCAGCCTCCCAAGTAGCTGGATTACAGGCATGTGCCACCAAGACCAGCTACTTTTTGTCTTTTTTGTAGAGATGGAGTTTTGCCATGTTGCCCAAGCTGGTCTTGAACCCTTGAGCTCAAGTGATCTGCCTGCTTTAGCTTCACAAAGTGCTGGGATTACAGGCCTGAGCCACCATGCCTGGCCACCATAGATTTTTTAGCCTTCAAATTTGTCCACCCTAAACCTCCAGCTATGAATCAATTACACTTTAAGTTTTCCTACCCTGGTACTGTTTTCCCAGAAGTTTCTGTTTCTGGGCTTCTTCTATGAAGTTGTGATTCTCTGTATCTGCCTTTTTGTCTCTCCAGTTTTAGGGGCAGCAGTTTTCTCTGTGCCCTCAATTCTCTGATAGATCTAACAAGAGTTACTGACTTTCAGTTTGTTCAGCTTGTTTCTTTAGAGGGCAGGAGTGAGGATTCCCAAGCTTGTTAGATGCCAGACTAAAGACCAGAGCTTATTATCTTCCCTTTTATAATATGATCTTCCTCCTGAGCTTCATATTTCTGTGCATGGCACCCATGAGTCAGAAACCCAGACCACCACTCTTCTCTCTGCCCTCCCTCCTCTCCAAATTGAATCTGTTACCTAGTCTAATTAGTTCTATTTCCTATACAACCTTCAAACCCACCCCCTTTTTTTTTCATTCATACTGCCTCTATCCTATTTCCGGTTCTCCTGTCTCTCATCCTGAGAGGACTGTAGTCCTCCTACCTCCAGCCCAACCCCTCTAATTTCTTTTCTATGTTGCTTTCATCATGAATCTTATGAAATGCAAAACTGATCATATCATCCCTAATTGAAAGCTCCCCCTTACTTTCAGAAGAAAGTCCAAACTCCTAAATATGGCAAAAGGATTTTTAATGACCTGCCCCAAGCTTACTTCTTCAAGCACATCCCTTGCCACTTTGTACTCATCATGCACCCATATGCCAGTCCTCATCCAGCTGCATTTTCCAAATATACTGTGTCATCTCGTATTTCTGTACTTCACACATGTTGGATGATTCCTCTGTCCTCTGCCTCTTGGACTTGACTTTTTCTCATCTTTCATGGGTCATCTGGTAATCACCTTCATGAAGCCTTTCTGCATCAGCCCAGGCAGAGTCGCTGTTCTCTGGGCCCCTCAGCATCCTGAACATCCCTCTACTACCATGCAGACCCTATCTCATAAGGTTGTTGTAAGGATTCAATGAATTCATAAAGTGCTTGGAACCTGGCTCCTGGTAAGTGTGACATATGCATTTACTGTATTTAGAATGTTTACACATCTGTCACCCCCACTGGGCAGGAGCACCTTACAGGAAGGGCTTGTTTCTTCCTTGTGCATGTTATACTACTGATGCCTCAAGGTGTGCACTTTGTTCATGTGTTTACAGCTCAATTTTAGTTCTCTTTTTCCTGCCCCATGAGCCCTTTGTCTTGAAAGCCTTCTAAACTCAAAGGTTCAAGAAGACATGTGAATTCAGGACCAGAATATCAGGTGCACGATCTCATGGCTACTGCTGGCCCAGGAAGAATGTAGGCAGTGGGAATGCAGAAAGAAAAAACAGCTGTGAAGAAAAATGAAAAGGTGTTGTTCTTGATCTTTTGTGTGCACAGGAGTCAAACTCTTGGTGAGTTTTTTCTGGGCTTCTGCTACAGGGATTCTGATACACAAAGTCTGTGCTAGGGCCCATATATCTGGATTATTGATACACATTTCAGATGATTGTAATAGAAGTGGTCTAGAGACTACACTTGAAGTACCCTAAGGTAAGAGAACAGTTTCATTCAAACCAAAGCCAAAATCTTCCAAAACACATCCACAGGAAAATTTCCAGGTAGAATAGAGTTATACAAAGAGTACCGACTCTGTTTCTCTGAGCCTCAACTTCCTTCGTGGTCCCCCTCTCTGGTGAGGGACACCAACCCCTATCAGTAGATGATATAGAAAGGCCATGTGCTGCCCTGGGCAGACCATGGCTTCATCTGTCTTGGTATGGCATAGACTGAAAAATGGACAGAACAGCAGCGTCATTAAAAAATAGTTTATTAGCATCTGTGCCCCCAGTGCAAGTGAAGACTGACTCCCTCTCCAGGAGCCCTGGACTCCCCACCTGAGCTCTGGTGAGCTGCTCTGCAGTGGGTCCCCATCTTGGGGCAGTGTCCTTGCTCATCTGACTCCAGTCCCATTGCTTTTGGCACAGGGCTAAGCTCCACCTCGAGATGCCATAGGGATGGTCTCTCCCAAGTGACTGTCACCTCCAGCGTCTGAGAAGAGGCCTCTGTCCCCAGAGGCTGGGACCACATCCACCTGGATAACACCGTGCACCTGGGAGAGCTGCGGGCTGTCCAAGCTGGCAATGAGCTGGCGGGGGCCTGGCCGCACAGGCACAAACGTCTGGCGCAGTGTCACTGTCTCATTGCCCCCGATGTCCCTGTGGGGAGAGACAAGGTCATGGGCCTGGAGTAATTGGGGGTGGAGTGGGGAGTAAGAATTGATCCAGGGCAGTCAGAAGGAAGCAGCAGGAGGTGGAAGCATTCAGACATTTCCAGGCTTACCTGGAATTTCCACACCTAAGACCAGGAGCCCCAGGGCTGCCTCTGCATAGCCAGATCAGCAGCCACCCACCAGCTGCCTGGGCTGGAACTCTCCCCATCGTCTGGGACTCCTCCCTCCCTGCCCCCACATCCACCTGGACAAAGACTGCTGACACCACCCCAGAGGACTCTCATGCCATCCCCTCCATCACTACTGCTCCTGCCCTAAACAGAACATCCTCATCTCACCTGGGGTTTCCAAAACCAAGAAAACTTCAAAATGAGCCTTTGGAAGCCCAACACAGTATTTCCAAATACTTTCAGTTTTGACAAGAGCATAGGTTGAAGAAAAGTAATTATTCTCTGCTGTGATCATCGTTCCAAAGAAAAACCCTTCCCAAGAACAGACAACAGACATCTTTAAATGGACATAAACCTTTGTGTCTGTGTGTGTGTGTGTGTGTGTGTGTGAGAGAGAGGCGGGTGCATAAACCACACACACACACACACACACACTACTACTACTACTACTACAGTGTTTTCATTTTCTCCTTTCCACATGGGCCTCTGAAAAATGGATTCCCAGAGCTTCCCTGGGAATCATGATTTCACTAGTCCTCTAATGGGACTCCTCACTCCCATCCTACTATTGTATTCTGTTCTGCTAACCACTCAGAGGTGAACTAAATCCTTCAAGGGCTTGGCTCCTTTGGTGCTTGTGGCATGAGATCCCGGCTCTCTAACCTGACACACAGGCTCACTGTGACTCAGCCGCTGCTACAAGCACAGCCTCATCATCCCCCACCATTCCTCCTGCTGAGCAGCCCTACCAAATGCCTTCTCCCCTAGACAAACCAGACTCACCTCCACAGTCATGCTTTGCAGTCTTTGTCTTGTGTTGAATGAGCATCTAGCTCTGCCTCCCCACCCTGCGTGGCCTTGTGAAGGCCTACTTTTCCTCCAAGGCCTGACACACCACTTCCTCAGTAAGGGCTCCCCTGAGCACCTCCTGCCTCTAGGAAAAGGAATCTCACCCTTCTCTGAGATCCTCCAGCAACCTGCACATTTCATTTTATACACTGAACATGATTGCATTTATTGCATTTGCTTATGCCTGTGGGAATCTGTCCTTCCTGCCTTTGCCTAAACCTTACCTCTGGCCCCCTATTAACCCAAGCCTGCCCTTGGGGACCCTCTCCAGACATAGAACTTGTACAGTCACTATTGTCCTCTAAGAGAATGAGCCAACATCCCTAACTCCAAGGATGAGTTCTTTTCAGGGCAAAGCATTTGGCTTGGAGCCTGGTTCTGAGCAGTTTCCCTAGACCACTCTATTCCCTTCCCTTTTCTACCACTTGTTAGCTGTGAGGTTTAGGAGAAGCTATTTAACTTCCCTGATCCTCACTTTCTGGGTCATAAAATGGAAGTGAAAGTAAAAGGAGGAGTGGGATTTGATTGTCTTGAAGGTACTTCTGAGCTCCATGAAGGAGGGAAGTAGGGATATATAATAGAATGTAGTATGATAGGAAGTCTATAAATTAAGTCTATAACTTAATAGATAGGCTATGTCCTGACTGCTTACAAATTTGCTTTCTTAATTTTTGCTCACTTTTTCATAGGTAAAAGAGTCAAGGTTGTTCAAGCTCAGACCAGTCCTCAGAAGTCTATTTAATCTATACCATAATTGAACTGTAATATTTCAGAAAGTAACCTTTACATTGCAATAACTATTTCCAAGAGAAACTGTTTTCTAGGTGGAAATGTCAAGATCTCTCCCTGCCCTGGTCTCATTGTGAGGTGGGGACTTTACCACACCTCTTTGGTGAGTTGAAGCTGAGTACAAGCTACCCGCTAAAGCTGGGATGTTCCTGGAACTGAGTTGGTCATGAAATCAACTCCCCGACAAGGACACCAGAACTGAAACATTGAAATGAGCATTGTCCAATTGTGTTCTTGTTCAATCATATTCCCTGGGCTTGAAACATTTTTGAAACATTTAAAAAACTCCTCCTGGACTCTTCCTCAGAGCCATTAAAACACACACACACACACACACACACACACACACACACACGTGCTCAGGGATGCAACAGTCAGCCTGTCCTTCCTTCACAGCATGCCTTGGTTCTGATGGAAAAGGGTAGTTACCCACCTGTTCGCTTGTCTTATTAATTCTTAGCTCTAAATGACTTCAGGTTTCTCCCCAAAGTCAAATCTACCCCTAGGAAGGCAGAGTGACCACTCTGATGACATTCTAGAAGATATGATTCAGGCTCTGAGGGAAATTCCCAGGAAGGGTTTGGAACAGACTTCCAGCCTCCCTGGTGACTGCTTTTGATGGTGACAACAGCCATCTGGAGGAGTGAGTTCTAGAATGTTTATTAAGTGGCCAGTCACCATGCTGGGGTGGCACACCTTATGCTATAATGGGGTTCCATGCCACAGCCTTTGATGTGCAAATGAGAGGCAAAGTACACCCATCTTGGAATCTTACGTATCTGAACCAGCAGCTCAGAGATGTCCCCCTGGAGGCTCCCAGCTGTTCTGGAGGCTCTGGTCTGGGCTCACAGAAGCTATGGAGCCACAGACTGTCCAGGGAGGACTTGCCTTGAGAAACCATCATCCAACCCTGTCTTTTACTGTAGTGAGACTCATATACGCCCTATAGCTAAAGATGGGACAGGTCCCCCAATACTCAACACAGCGGCCCTTTCTTTACTTCCAGGCAGAGGCAAGAGGCACAGGCCTGGTGGGGTTGCTGAGGCAAGTCCAGCTCTGGGGATCCCTTAGGACAAGGAACCTCTCCCCACCACGGTGGGGGTGTGGGTAAGAGACGTCTGCTGGGCAAGACTAGCAAAGCAGACTATCCGGGGGGTTCAGAGACTCCCCTCACTGAGCTGCCAGAGACCCTGGTAGGGTGACATGAGGAAAGCCCTCCTTTGTGACACATCATAGTATTTCCAGGGGCCCAGGCTGGGGCAAAGATCAACATAGCTGCCTTCTCAGCTTTGGCCTAATGGTAAAGGTGTGGCTACCACCAGGAGAGCTGCTGTGTGTGAGGGAGGGGTGGGCAGAATGTGTAGGGGGCCCTCTGCTTCCTCTCCTCAGTTCCCCACCCCAAGCTACTGCTCTTTCTCAGGAGTCCTCTATCTGAAGACAAAGCCTGCCCCTGCCCCAGAAGGTTGATCTAGAAGGCCAGGCTCTGGCCTGCTCTGCTTTCCTTCTGTGTTTTTCTTAGGGAGGGACAGGGGACCATGTGTGAGTCTGAACCAGAGATGACAGCTACAGGCCCAGGAACACAGCATGTGTGTGCCCTCACTGAACCTAGGGGCTTGCCCAGCCAGGGATCAGGCCCAGATAGGCTGGGTAACAGCCTGAGGGATGGGGTTCTCTCCTCTGGAACTGCTACCCGGCCCTCAAAAAGAGCCTGTGCGTGGTGTACACCACAGTGGGAAGAACAGAGTTTTCCCCCTACAAACTGTGAGACTGTGTGTGACGTGGCCGCTGACTTTCCCATCTGTGAGTGGGGGTGATAATGGCAATAATAAAAATAACAACTACCAATGGAGCACTAACTTTGTGCCAAGAAGACCCTAAGTCCAGGGGCTATTGCTATCACTGCTTTACAGATGAGAACACTAAGGCTCGAAGGAGAGAAACTGCTTGCCCAAAGGCATATAGCCAGTAAGTGCCAGAGCTGGGACCTGAACCCACATCTTTAGGGTTCCAAAACTTTGTGTGTGTGTGTGTGTGTGTGTGTGTGTGTGTGTGAGAGAGAGAGAGAGAGAGAGAGAGAGAGAGAGAGAGAGATGGGGGTCTCACTTTGTCACCCAAGCTGGAGTAGTGGCACAAACATAGCTCACTGCAGCCTCAACCTCCCCAGGCTCAGGTGATCCTCCCACCTTAGCCTCCCAAGTAGCTGGGACAACAAGCACACACCACCATCCCTCGTTAATTTGTTCGTTTGTTTGTTTTTGAGACAGAGTCTTGCTCTGTCGCCAGGCTGGAGTGCAGTGGTGCGATCTCAGCTCACTGCAACCTCCGCCTCCCTGGTTCAAGCAATTCTTCTGCCTCAGCCTCCCAAGTAGCTGGGACCACAGGCACGTGCCACCACGCCCAGCTAATTTTTGTATTTTTTAGTAGAGATGGGGTTTCACCATGGTCTCGATCTCGACCTCATGATCCACCCACCTCACCCTCCCAAAGTGCTGGGATTACAGGCATGAGCCACCGCGCCCGGCCCCTGGTTAATCTTTTAAAAATTTTTTATAGAGACAGGGTTTCACCATGTTGCCCAGGCTGGTCTCCAACTCCTGGACCCAAGTGATCCACTCACCTCAGCCTGCCAAAGTGCTAGGATTACAGGCCTGAACCAGCACGCCTGGCCCAAAACTTTGCTTTTAATCCTATGATGACCTTTAATGTACTTTTTTTTTTTTTTTTTTCCGAGATGGAGTCTGGTTCTGTTGCCTAGGCTGGAGTGCAGTGGCACAATCTCAGCTCACTGCAACCTCCACCTCCTGGGTCCAAGCGATTCTCCTGCCCCAGCCTCCCGAGTAGCTGGAATTACAGGCTCCTGCCATCACACCTGGTTAATTTTTGTATTTTAGTAGAGACGGGGTTTTACCTTGTCAGCCAGGCTGATCTTGAACTCCTGACCTCAAGTGATCTACCTGCCTCGGCCTCCCAAAGTGCTGCGAGTATAGGTGTGAGCCACCGCACCTGACCTTTTAATGTACTTTAAAGAGCTTTTTGTCCAAAGGAGATAATATTCCAGAAAGTGCCTGGTCTATTCAGTGCTGGGCAAATACATTAGCAAAGCGTTACTAACCATTCCTATGTGGGGCTTTAGCTCCCTAATTAGACAGGGAGGCAGGGCGGGGATGCAGCACAGCACCAGGTGCCTAGGAGGTCTCCCTGAAGGCTGGTCGGACTGAGCTGTGTTGGGAGGTATTGCCAGTTGGCCCCAAGCTGCTTGGTTGGGCCCTGACAGAACATACTTATCCAGACAGAGAGGAAGCAAAGCTGGGAGCCAGGGCAGCCTGCAGGGGAGGCCTGAGTGGCAACAGGGGCAGAGGAGAGGCCAGACTCACCCAACGTTGAGGATCTTGGGTCTCTGTAACCCGGAGCCCTCAAGCCGGAAGACGACATTGGTGAGGGTGACAGGCAGGGGGTTCTTGAAGACAATCTGTACTTCACACTCCTGGCCAACCACTGCTGCTCCCAGTAACTGAGAGAAAAAGAGGCCCATCCCCCACATCAGAGACCCTGGCCAAACACATTGGGACTGTATACTGCACCAGAGAGGAGAAGCTGCTTAGAAGCAAAACCTCCTCCTGAACCCCACATTTATCCTCCTGAGAGAAGGCTCCTCAGAAGTCAGAGGAGAAACTCCAGCCTACTCCCCAACAAAGGCTGTCACAGAACCAGAGACATAAGATCCCATGCTGCAGATGAGGAAACTGAGGCCCCAGAGCCAGTCCTTGATCTTCTCCTACAAAAGCTCATCAGGCCAGCCTGCTCCTGGCTTAGCGCCCTCCTCTGATGTCCCTATCCCCTGGCCTTCACTCCTTGACCACCCCTCATGCCCCAGCAACACGCATTCACCGTGAGGGAGAGATCTGGGGTGCGCAGACGGAAGGTGTGCTGCTTGGCCAGCACCTGCCCGCTCTCCTTGACGTGGCCTGAGACGTTGAGCAGCATGGCCCCCTGGTCCACAAGGTGGGGCCGGTATTCCTTGTAGGCCACAGGCATGGTCACACGGTCCGCTGGGGAGAAGAGGCATGGTGTCACTGAGGCCTGTTTCCCTATACACGGCCTCCCGCAGGGACTCCCCACTGCTCCTGGGGTCTCCATTTCCACAGCCCTGAGGTGCCCGGCCATCCAGGGGGTAGGGCTGGGTAAGGGGCACTTACAGGCCCCTGGTGCCAGTGCCACTTCCTTCTTTGTCTCCTTGAAGATGGTTCCAGTGACACCAGTATAGTAGGTGACCGAGAGGTAGAGGTGCAGTTTCACTGTGCGACGACTGCTGCTTTGATTGGTCAGCATCACAGAGACGTTCAGATCCTGCCCCATCACTGCATCCTGTGCCTCCACCTGCATGGCCACATCCTCAGCTGAGCCCCGGTTGGCGTACACATTGGGTTTGCTGCCATGGGCTGCTGCTGTCTCTACTGCCTTCCGCTCCGCGTCTGAGCCTGGGGGTTGAGGGTCAAGGGTTAGGTTCCAATTCCCACTTGGGTGGGTGAGCACTCAGCAGGAACACTTGTCATGGGACCCAGAGCTGGCTGGGTTGGGGGAATGGTACCTTCTGGGTGCTTATAGAGGTAGGTGATGTCCTCCCGCATGTTGGAGCCAATGGCCTTGGTGACAATGAGTGTGCCGATGGCCTTCTCCTCCACATACACAATCTTGAAGCTGCCATCATCCTGCCGCTGCCAGTACACCTTGTCACTATTCACCTGTGGGGGAGGGGGTGGGAGTGAGCAGGAATGAGTGAGCCAGAGGGTCTGAGGATGCCTGACTCCTGGCCTCCTTCCCCTGATCCCCGGACTGGGGGTCAGGGCGTGGTCCCAAGGGTGGGAGCTTCCTGGCAGAGCCAAGGGGAGACTTTCCAAGATGAGCCAGACGAGGCCAGAGTGCAGGGAAGAAGCTGGTCTGGGAGGCTCCTTGCAGCGCACTTTGGTAATAATAACAGTCATCCTTCATGCTCATTGGCTGACTTTATGACTAGTGAAGCAGTTTCATACCCATTATCTCTTTTGATCCTGAGTACAGGAAGCAAGGTAGCCTTGATTATCCCCTTTTACAGGTGAGGAAACTGACTTGTATAATGAGTGACTTGCCCAGGATTGCACAGCTGGTCAGTCAGCGGTGAAGTCAGGACAAGAGAACCCAGGACCGAAGCCCAAGAAAGTACCCGAAGCCCAGCCCTCACCTCAGCAAAAATGAAAGGTGTGTCATACTTCATGTAGACCAGGCCATTCTTGATGGACTCCACAGAGCAGGGGCCGCAGCAGAAGATGCCTAGGGAGTGAGGACACAGGCAAGAGATCTGAGAAGGCTGAGAGGGACCTTCAGACCTTGGGTGAGGTCCATACAGGGCCCCAGGCCTGGCCCCACTGCCTGGTGGCCTCTGGAACAAGGCCATCAGCCCTCACCCAAACACTTGGAAGTCAGTTGACAGCCAGTGCGACACAGGGATGGAGAGTGGCTCCATTTGGCTCTCAGTCCACTTTCCTCAGCCCAGGCTGCTCTGCTGGAGGACAGGGGCAGGGTACAGATGTATGGACTAGCCCGCCTGATAACCAAGTCCTGGGTACGCTCTTTCCTGGCTGGCCGACACTGGATGTCCACTATCTGTGACCCCCGGAGGACAGGACCCCGATCCTTTATCATAACCAACCCAGAGTCTGCAGTGGCCCTGCCTGCTAGCTGGGAGCACAAGGACACCACCACCACCACCACTCCAGAGAGATTCGAACAACCCACAGCTCTGCAGCCTGCTGCCCTCTCTACTGTGGGGAGCTGGTGGGAAATAGAGTCTGCCTTTATCATACTCAGGAGGCTGCCTAGAAGAGACAGGCTGACAGGAGGAGGCCTGGCAAGGGAGGACAGAGTGGGAAGTGAGTACCATCCAACAGGAAAGAATCTTAGACAACACCTAACACTACACACTCCTTTAAAGACAGGGAAACAGCAAGCCAAAGTGCATGCCATGATCCCACAAGACAGGTGGTGCAGGGAGAATGAAAGGAGCTAAGACTTTTTGAGTAGCTACTAGGCTCCTGGCATGCTGCTGGTCCCTTCAGATACAGGAGTTCTCATTTAATCCTCCCAATCACCCTATATGGTATATACTATCCCCAAATTGCATCCAAACCACCAAAGCCTAAACGTGTGAGGTCCTAGCCCAAAAGCACACATCTGAGAAGCGATCAGGCTGGGATCAAGCTCCCGTCTGGCTGTCCCTGAGCTCCCTGCCTGATGACCACCACACCACCTCCCAGAGCTGGGGGCCAGAACTCAGATTTGCCAGTGTCTGGGCCAGGCCGTTTCAGCATTACAGGCATCACTGGGTTGCACAGTTCAGGGGGCAGCGTTCACATAGATGAGTGAGAGGCAGCACGCTGGGAAGAGGCCAGGGGAGGAATGTAGGCTGGGGAGGGCTCTCTGACCTGGGGTGAGTAAGGGAGAGGCTGGACAGAAGGCAGCTGGCAGGGCAGGCCTGGTGGCCTGGGGCTGGAGTATCACAGTAGGAAGGGGTAGGGGGTTGTTTGAGAACAGAGTGTACAGTAGTTCTAATTTCTGCAGAAACATGTGTATATGGACACAGAAAAGAGACCTGTGGGTTATATCAACAGTGATTATATATTAAGGCTGGGTCATAAGGGCTATTTTCTTCTTTGAACCTATCTGAGCCCTGATTTTTTTCGATACTGTATATATAACTCCCAGTGAGCAATGGAACAGACAGGAAGGAACTCGGTGAAAGCAAGAGTGTGAGTTAAAAAGGACTGGACTTGCTCTGCTGCTGACCTACCGCCCTGTGACCCAGAGGAGATCACTCCACCTCTCTGGCCACCCTTTGGAGTGGGTCCCAAATCTGGTTGATCTTCAGAAGCACCAGAAGAACTTTCAAAAATATACGTTATTAGCATCTATCCTTGGAAAGTCTAATGTATCAGGTTTGGGGTAGAACCTAGAAATGTACTTAAAAAATATTTTTGCAAAAAAAACCCCAAATACCTCCTGAGAGAGAATAGGGAACCTTTACATTTTGTGTTATTCAATTCTATACTATTTTCCTTCCAAACATGTATTACTTATAAAAATAACTTTAAAAGGGTCCTTCAATTATCTCCAGGATATATAAGTTAAAAAGCAAGTAAGAATAGTGAATATGAATTCTCTTTCACTGAATACTCTTACATCTTTTGAATTTCGAAACTCCCTTCTATATTAACCATGATTAATAAAATAAACCATTATAAATAAGTTAAATTTAGGCAAATGGAGAGTTATATAGAAAGGTAAAAACTAACGGCCACCTGGTGGTTCAGCTGATAAACCCGTTTAAGAAGCCATGGGGTTACAGGGCTTGGCTCTCTCCCAGCCCAGCACTGACACTCTGGACTATGTTACTCAGGAGGGGAAGATGAGCAGGGGCTCGGTGGGGAGTCGGGGGGCGGGGGCTGCCTCACCACTGCTAGTCTCCTGGGGCGTGGCATCCACCACCTGCCACCCGTCAAAGCCCGAGGGCAGATCGGGCCTCTTCATCCAGCAGTCATTCCACACATGGAAGTTCCTGGATGGACATGGAGGGAGGGCTGGGTCTGGGCCCCAGGGTCAGGAGTCCAGGGTTTCCCCAGCACCCTGGCCCTGCCCACCCTCCACCTCCAAGGCTCAGGTCACCATTCTTCAGCAGAGACGGGCAGTCCATCCCAGCTCACCAGACAGAATCATGGTTCAGGTGCTCCAGGGGCTTCATATTCTCATCGAAGTAGATATCCATGGTTAGCGATGTGTCTGTGTCATGGGCGGAGTTGAAGTTGGTGACAGTACGGGTGGCCAGACCCAGGCAACGCAGCACTGTGGAGGAGCCAAGGTTGAGGTTCAAGGCATGGGTTGAGGGCAAGTGATGTATTGTGTCAGGAATATCAGGGGGAGAAGGGAAACTAGGATTGCCACACTGGGCACGGACTGCCAGGTTCAGGGTCACTGCGGTCAGAAGGCCTTTGGGCCACAAAGCACTTGGGGTCAGGGGAAGCTAGACCACTTGCCTGGCTCAGTCCCTGCCTGTCCCTTCTCCTTCCTCTCCCTTAGGCCTCTCTCTGTTGTTAACACTAATTAATGATAATTAAAGCCAGCCTATCATCCACCCGCCTCATCCTGCACTGTAGCCACAGCTGGGCAGGGCTGGGTGATGGTGGAGCCCGGCTTTCCTCCCTTCTCCCTGTAGGGCCCAGGCCACTCCTGTCCCAGTCCCTCTACTACCTGTAGTGGTCACGCCAGCAAAGACCCAGCACTGGCCATAGGGGACAGAATAGCCGGTGCGTAGGTAGCTAAGCAGGATCTCCACGCTGCCAACCCACGCTGATGGGTTGGTGCCTCGGGAGTAATCACCAGACCAGTTCCCAATCAGGACTCCATTGTCATCCAGGGAGTTCACCTGCCCAGGACAGGATGAGATGGGGGTGAGGTGGAGGAGGGGCTCAGGACCTGCCATGTGGTCCCTGGCCCAGCCCCGACCCTGCAACCACCCCTCACCCCTAAATGCCTCAGAATCCAGACATCAGCCTGAGTGCCACCCAGCCCTTCCCTGAGCCATCTACCCCCTCCCTCCCACCCAGGCTCTGACACAGGAATGTGAATCCTGGGTGTGCCAAGTTTTGGGTTTGGCCCTACATTCCACAGAAGCTGGGACAGGAGCCAGGAAAGGCGGAGTAGGGGGCAGTCAAGGGAGAGAAGAGGAGGCGAGACCCCTTCCTGAAGTATCCTTTGCAAGGGCAGGGGAAGGGCTGGGGGTCCTGGAGGAATCCAGAAAGGGAAGGATGAGGGTGGGGGTGCAGTGAGGGAGCAGGCAGACACACAGGGCTCAGAGACATGAGGGTGCTCACCATGGCAGAGACGACCCGGGAGACACTGACTGGGTCTCTACGGCCTCCATATGGCATACCCCGCCGGTCCAGGATGTACAAGCAGGCATCCAGCACCCCGTGGTCAAACTGGTAGGAGGGACAGAGGGCAGAGGTGACAGCCTGAGCCCTAGGCCAGCACCCTGCCCCACATCCACCCCAGCTCCCCTGGGTGCATGTGACCCTGGCCAGCTACACCATACCTGGCCGTAGTTCCAGGTCCGCTCGCCAATCTGTGCTTCAGTCCCGTAGTAAATTCTCCCAGACTCATTAAGCACATACTCCTGCCGCCAATCCTCATGGTCCACGTACACAATGTCCTCTGTGTCCCCAGAACACACAAAACTGGTTCCCTCCAGTTCTTTCCCTGGGCCTCACCTACTCCTTGGCCTGTTCTGCAGGACTTGTGTCCACAGAAGAAAAGGTGGGGATGCCCCTAGCCTGACAGGACTGTGGCGTGAGGACAGAGGAGCATGACAGATGGTGGAGGAGATTCGCTGTAACCGGGGCCTTCCCCAGGAGCGGCACAGCTGGCTGTGTGACCCTGGGCTGGCCACCCTGCTGCACCAGGCCTCGGTCCTCTCATCTGCATGATGGGAGGCTGGCTTCTCCTGGGGTCAGGCACCTAGGCACCCTGCCACATCGGAGGGCAGGAAGCCCTGCCCTGTCCTTCCCTCCCACCTACCCTCTGCTCCAGACCCCAGCTGCTCACCTGGGCACCAGGGGTTGAAGAGGATGTAGATCTCATTGCGGGGGTCAAAGGGCAACTGGAACTCCCCAGCGTCTGATTGTGTGCGGACTGTGAACTGAAACTTGCCGATGATGGCGTTGGGGGAGGTGTGGACCCGCAGGTTCAGATTCTGTCCATTGGCCTTCACCACCTGGGCCTTCCAGCCTCCACTGCCCCCCTTGCCCACTGGGATGATCACGTGTGTGCCCTTGCCCACCTCAGGGTTGTTTCCTACAGTGGGGAATCGGCAATTAGCTGGTGAGGCCTCCCTAAGGAGAAGGGATGGAGCCTGGGACTTCTTCTGGCCCCACCCAAAATGTGTATGAGCCACTGTGTATGTCCCTGCATCGGGCCATCGCCTTATTCTCTGACAATCTCCCCCAGAGCAGCTCTGTCCCCACCCGATGTTTGCCCACATGTTAGGGCAGGGCCCTAGGCCAACATCCCAAACCTGTTCCCCCGACACTGAACTCTGAGGTGGGGAGGAGAGACCAGGGCTCTTGTCACCTTCTGCCTGCCTGACTGTTGCAGTGCCTGGGCTGGAGGAGCAGAGCTATCCTGGCCGGGTGCAGATCCACCTGCCCCGTATGAAAGGGAAGTCCAGGCTGCGCGCGGTGGCTCACGCCTGTAGTCCCAGTGCTTTGGGAGGCCAAGGTGGGCAGATCATGAGGTCAGGAGATCGAGACCATCCTGGCTAACATGGTGAAACCCCATCTCTACTAAAAATACAAAAAAATTAGCTGGGCATGGTGGCATGCACCTGTAGTCCCAGCTACTCAGAAGGCTGAGGCAGGAGAATCACTTGAAACCAGGAGGCGGAGGTTGCAGTGAGATGAGATTGCACCACTGGACTCCAGCTTGGGCAACAGAGCAAGACTCTGTCTCAAAAAAAAAAAAAGACAAAAAAGAAAGAGCAGTCCAGATCCTGAAGGCCAACCCTGCCTATTCCCTGGGGCTGCAGTTTCCAGAGCCAGGGCATCCCTGGTGGAGGTGGTAGGGGTACCTAGGAAATTAGAGGCTGAGGTGGGCAAGGTTGAGCCCTAATCAAAGGGTAAAAGGAGTCGCCTGCCCCAGGCAGCAGCATAATCACCAGCCTGAGAAGTCAAGCTCCACCAAGCAACACGGTGAGGCAGGCACCTGCCCTGGGTCATAGGGACAGAGGGACAGACAGAGAGAGAGAAAACTGGCAGAGATGAGGGGGCGTGGAAGGAGAGAGGGAGACAGAGAGAGAGAAGAGAGAACCAGCCACATCCTGGAGAAAGAGAGCAGACGCAGAAAGGACAGAGCAGCAATGCCGAAGGAGGCACCAAGGCAGGCCCTGAAGAGGAGCACTCTGAGACCGATGCCCCAGGAGGCTTGAGGAGGGTGGGCTGGGAAAACACTGAAACACCAAGACCCTCTCTGGGACACGCCCCCAGGGGCACACCCACACACTTGCACCAGCCTTATCTGGCAGAGGTGAGGAGTGAGGCAGGGAGGAGCCTAAAGACCTCTCTGACCCTAATGCCAGCCTCTCCCCATCAAATATAGGGCCTTCCCACTCCAGGCCCCACTGACCGATGAGTAACTCAAGGGTGATGCGATCAGAGGATTCATAGGTCCGGGACAGGAGAAGGAGCACGTGGAAAGGCTGCCCGCGGCGCACTATCAGCTCGTCGTACTCATACTCGTCTGTGTGGTGCTCTCGGCGGTTCTGGTCTGAGCGCGAGCTCATCAAGTCCACACCAGTCACTACTAGCATCCCCTCTGCAAGGGCACAGCTTCGGGTCAGTGGAGCCCCATGGGAACCCAGGCCCTCATCATTAGCCTCCGATCCACCCAGAAATGTCAGAATGAGTCTCTGGTCCCATTAAAGCCTTTCAGCTCTCAGCTGAGGAGGACAGAGTGGTCTCACCTCGGATGGTACCATCTCCAGCTGCATTGATTCCACTGCCCCGGGAGATAGGCCGGCGGGAGTCTGAGCCCCGGGAGCCAGGCCTTCGGGTCCCAGAGCTGGACCCTCGACCTCTGGAGTCAGAGGGTTCGGGTCCCCAGTCGTCATCCGCTGCATTTCGGCATGAACAGCAGCCACAGCAGCGAGCCCAGAAGGAACGGCCTCCTCTGCGAGAGCGTCTCTCTGGCTCTGGCTCTGGCTCTGGTGAAGGCGTGGTAGGGGGCTGCCAGGGGTTCTCACCCCAACGGCCCACGTCGGAACGTGGCCCATCCATCATGCCTGTTAGGAAGAGGCAGAGGTGGCTTCTTAACCCTGGTAGCCACAGCTGGCCAACCCAGAAACCCTCCATCCAGGCAGCTGATTCGTTCCCAGCCCAATGACCGAGACAGTCCCACCATGGCCCAGAGATTCCCCAGACACATCCAGAGACCTTCCCTGAAGACCATTCAGACTCACCCAGAGAAGCTTCTCACATTGCAGAGAAAAGCCTTCCTCTCACCCCCACCAAACCACATCCAAAAAACTCCCCAGTGGAGAAACCCACTCAAGGATCTGTCCCAGGAAATGCACAGTTCCCTGCATAGATGCTTGTCACAGCCTCAAGGCCCAGCTGCACACACATCAGAGTGCTCCAGCATCCCAGAGCCTGGTCCCTCCACCTGCTGGCGCCGCAGTTTAGAGGCAGAGGTGCACAATGCTCACAGCCTCTAGGACTCATTTCTTAGCAGAAATCCCCCAACTCAAGGCTTCTCACAAGACAGATGGGACCCTGGGGCCTTGGGTCCTTGGCATTCCCAAGTCTGGGAAGACTCCATTTGGGGCTGCCAGGAGGTGTAGGGCATGGCAGGTGCCTGGAGCCTGTGCCCAGTCCAGGGAAAGCAGAGTCTTGGTGTTGGGGAACAGCCTGGCAGGGGCTGACAGGTACACAGCTGGCCCACACCCCACCTTGCTGGATCCCAGCATGGCCCCCGATAGTGTGGGCCTCCTGGGTTCAGCACCTTGCTGCCCATGGGAGCCCCTCACCTGGCAGCAGTGTTGGCAACAGCAGCGCTGGGTCCTGGGGTCAAGATGGAACAGGTCAGGATGGATGGGACGGGACCCACAGACTGGATGCTGCCGGGACAGGCCTGGTAAGTGACTTATGTGAGAGGGAGGGGCCAAACTGCTGTGGGGGGCGGGGGGAAGAGGCCAGGCCTCTGGGCGGGGAACAGGGAGAAGATGCTAGAGAGGGAACAGGGGTGAGGTCTGTCTGGCTTAGGCTGGGCTTTAGTGGGATCCACCAGGCTGATAACTACCAGACTGGGCGTGTGAGGAGCCCCTTCTCCTGAATGAAGAAGCTGCAAGGGCAGTGGGGCAGGCAGGCCCTTCCACCCACAGCCCTGTCTGGCCGACCTTCTGGTCCCATGCACAGGCTGCCTACCTTGGCTGTCACAGGCTCCTGCTGCTGAGCTCTGCACAGCCCAGGCCAGGCTCAGCCCTGTGAAACTGGCCCAGGGGCCTGGTCCTGGAACTCATCCTGCCCAGGGAGGTCCCTGAATCCCAGGCTGCAGACTGGTGACATCAGCAGCCAGGCCCTCAGACTGGCTTCACCAGCTAACCCCTGACCTGCTGGCTCTACCAAATATTCTGACTTCCCCAACACCCAAGTCTGTCCCTTCTTCCTCAGGTGCTTTACAGCCCCAGGCATGAGTGAGCTGCCCCCCAAGTTTTGGATTAGGGGGATCAGAGTAGGAGCAATCTCATTTTACGACTCCACCCCTGCTGTAGCCTGGGGGCTTGGGGGAGGCTTAGGTCTTTCCACTCAGGCTTGGGTGGGAACTGAGTCCCCCTTCCAGGGGTGCAGATTATCCCCTTCTCTCACTGAGAGGAGTCTCTGCTCAGCTGGACTTGAGGATTCCTTTTCCAACCTGGAATTCTTCCTGGGAATCCAGACCAACCGGCTTAGGCACCTGTCCTGTGTGCATCCTAACTCCACCCCAGAACTGGGGAAACACCAAGGATGGCACCGAGGCAATCCCAGGGCAGAGGGGAGGAGGCTATACATCTTCAGGGAGGCTCTCCTTGGGTCTTGTTCTTGGGCCCGTCAGCCAGGGGCTTCTTCCTTCTTTCCTTCCTTCCCATTGGTGTCCCAGCTCTGCCCACGGGCCGCCGAGCAGAAGACAGTGAAAATAGGTTGATGAAAAGACACAAGGAAGCAGAATCCAGGAGGGGCTGTTTGGTGATGCATCAGGCAGGGAGGTGCCATGGGGACTGGGGACAAAGAGGCCCCAGGAATTGGCAGGAAGCCCTCCACACCCACACTGCCTTTTCTTGTCCGGCTCCAAGCACCAGAACCTGCCTGGAGGGAGGTGGGGGGAACAGGTCTGCCCCACCTCCAACACCCTCAGTTGGCACACCAGTGGAAATCAAACTTCCAGACAGGTCAGCCAGAGGGCTTCGTGCTGGGGCTGGGTGTTTGCGCATCACTGCAGATACGGGAAGGGGTAGGGCGCTGGTTGTCCGGATGTGTGTGAGCACATGTGGGCCCAGGTGGATCCCAGACAACCAGGAAGATGCCTTTGTCACACTCTCTCTAGCTTTAATCAGTCTTTCTCTCCCCATCCAGCCAGATTTGAGTTAGTGCCCTAACCCCTGAGCCAGTCCCCTCCCCCCACCAACACTCAGGCCTCTCTAGGTCAGGACAAGGTGTGTACATGTTATGTGTGGGGGGACACCATGGGAGTAGACACTCAGCTTAGGACTTGAAGGAGCTGAGGCCAGGCTGCTGCCCAATCATTCCTTAGCAATACAGAAGCAAGAACGTGAGTCTACAATCCTAGACCAAGGGTAGAAACAACTTTGGTGTCAGTGCTGAAGAGCTCAGCAACCTTGGGCAAGTCTCAACAGCAATTTCCTCATCAGTACACTGGGCCTACTCATCTCATCCCTGAAAGCCTGTGAGGATCAAATGGTATCAAGTATGCTCAAGGGTACTTCAACCGTAGAATGCTACTCATGGGGACCGATACTGTTGTTAAGGCAGGGCGGAGCAAGGGCACCCTGGCCCACTCCTGGGAACACGAAGCCCCCAAGCCTCCCTGGCTGTGGTGAATTGGGGCCAGGGCAGAGGGGACATCTGAAAGGTGCAGGGGTCATGGGAAAAACTTGTATGACGCTTCCAGCTGGCAAAACTCACAGCTGCTCTTCAGCTCAACCAGAACCAGAACCTGATCCCAAGCCCTATTCCTGCTTGGAATCTAGACCCAGCCCCAGCTCCCACTCCAAACCAGAAGGTAAACTCAAGCTCATCCCTCACCCTGAATTCTGCCCCAGACACTGAGGTCTTGGCTGTCCCTGAGAGGAAACAGCAGGACGGTGCAGAAAGAATGACCCAGGAACACCCCACGTCTCTTCCCTTTCTTTTCCCAAAATTTTTGACCTGCAGAAACCCCACTGCGGAGCCCCAGGTTCATATGGGGCAACCAGGGCCAAAATAAACGGCCGTAGCAATGAAGGCAGTGGTGAAGTGGTAGCCACAATAACAGCCTGGTAGCCTGAGGAGGCCTCTCCATTCTTTATTCAGTCCCAATAAGTTAGAGGGCAAGGGGAGGGGGCAGGGCCTCTTAGGTGAGGATGGTGCTCACTGAAGGCAGCAGTTCAGCCAGGTGCTCCAAGATGCCCACTGCTTGGCACAGTGGGTTACTCTGCAGGTTGAGGAGGACCAGCCTGGGGCAAGAGGCAAGAGGCTGGAGTGCTGCAGGCTGCTGGAGGCCTTGTGCAGGAGAGTCAAGGAAAGCTTGGCAGGCTCCTCCCAATCCATCTGCTCCTGTGTGCCCTCAATAGCTGGGGACTGCTGCCTAGAAGTATGTTTGATGGGCATCTCATATGCTCCCTGGAGGGAGTCAGGCTCTAGGCAGGGACTGCAAACACCTGCGCACAGGGTCAGCCAGAAAAGAATGAGCCGCAACACCCCACACAGGCTGGTATAGTATGAGAGGAGTGGTGGAGGGGATGGTAAGGTGGAAGTCTAGCCCGGTCCAAAAAGGTATTTACTATTCAGCAATGATCCAGGGCTGCTACGTGAAAATACTAGTGAAAGGTTGCCCTAACTTCCAATTTTTAAGAGAGGATTCAGAATTCTAGATTTTTTTTAAGTATGAAACTTCCTGATTTTTAAAAAACTACATGGGCCTGAAGAACATCTGCAGGCTGCCCATTTGTGAACTCTAACTTGAGGAAGTCACTTACATTCTGCAAAACTCCACCAGTGCAAGTCAGTGATGGCCCGTCAGCCCCAGGCTCTCCCCCTTCAACTCACGCTACAGAGTCCCTGTCTCCTGACCTGCCAGAGGGTGGCACGTACCCTGCCTGCTGTCTGTCCCTCCCTAGCATGACACTTTACCTTACCCACTGTCTGAAAGGCACCCAGAAGGAAGGATACGGTTGTTGCACAGTAGCAGCTCCTGTAGCCGGGGTAGGTTGGTGACGCCGTCCAGGGACTCTATGGCATTATTGCTGGCCTGCAGCACCTGGGGACAGGGAGGAACAAGGCAGGGCAGGCACCGTCAGCCAGGGATGGTTCAGCAACTGAGGAGCTCAGGCTGATGGGCCCATACAGTGCACAGAGGGGCTCACAGGGTCAGGCTGGGTGACGGAGGCAGAAGGTATACAGTCACCTGTTAGGGGCGGAAGGTCCTGGACATCTCTTTGTCAGATAGGCAGACTTCTGAGGTAGAGGAAGGGGAAAAGAACCACCCACGACAGCGAAGGAGACATGGGTACTTTACCTCAAGGCAGCGCAGGGCAGCCAGGGCAGGTGGCAGGGTCCGGAGACGATTGTGTGACAGGTCAAGATGGGTGACCAAGAGCAGCTGTTCCAGATGGCAGAGCACTGTCAGATCCTGGGGGTGGGGGGAGGAAGGAAGTGATGGGATTCCTAGGAGACCTGGGAGAGGGTCCTCGGCCAGTGTTTATTAGGTACATGCCCTCTGTGCCCCACAAGCCCTTGGGGACCCTAGCCAAGGAGAGGATGGGAACAGGTGGGAAGTTGACCTTATAGCCCACAGTAGTACATGCTACATGTCATGGACATGGGACAGACAGTGAGTGCTACGAGTGGAGTGACCAGTGGAGTGGGCGAGGAGAAGGAGGCCTGGAGCTTGGAGGTACAGGGGCCAGTGGAGGGTGCTGGGCAACAAAGACACCACAGGGACTGGATTCTGATGAGGCAGGAGATGACTTTGGCAGGAATGGAGGTGTGCTGTAGCGACGCGATGAAACTGGTGTGTTGGGAAGGACTAGGAAAAGTGGAGCCTGGACAACTTCTCAGGAATCTTTGGAAATTATTTGGCTTTCAGGTGTTGGGGGTCGCTCCAAGGTCAGACGTGCTGGAATGTGTGGGAGGGGTGGGGTAGGGGTCACTGTGAAGGAAGATGAAGCTGTGAGCGGACTGCAGAAGGAGCAGCACAAGGAGGTCCTGGTGACTCGGGATTTGAAAGTGAGCGACAAAAAGAAAAATGGGCTGAGTGACAGAAAGCAAGACCTGGAAGAGGAGCAAGCTAGGAGGAAGGAACGAACTCCATCTTGATTGGGAGGAAGTCCACCAAGGCATCTGAGACTGGGGCAACGTCAGGGACATGGGGAGGCCAGCAGGATGAGGGACAGGGGAAGGCGCTTGCGGCAGCCCATACCTTGTGAGCCAGGTGCAGCACGCGCACCTCGGCATACTCCATCTTGAGCACGCTATTCTCCAGCAAGAACTTGCTGCGCAGGTCATCCAGATATGCTGCCCGCATGGGGTCCACGGCCTGGAGTGGATGGGGCAGGCAGGGTATGCATGTCAGCTGCCTGCCTCCTGCCTGCTGGGCCTCCCCCTGGCCTGTTCTGCAGTCA
This sequence comes from Cacajao melanocephalus, assembly GCA_963573385.1. NCBI lineage: Eukaryota > Metazoa > Chordata > Mammalia > Primates > Pitheciidae > Cacajao > Cacajao melanocephalus. Next base: position 231,628 of record CAUYLG010026843.1, read on the forward strand.
AAACTTGCCTTGAGGGTCTGGAAGTACTGCAGAGTCTCCTTCTCATACAGCAGGGGGTCCAGCGCCCGCATCAGCAGGATGATGGTGAGCAGGCACCCTGAGGAGAGGGCAGGGAAAAGGAGGCTTTCTCCTGGATCCTCCTCTGCTCCCAACCGCCTGAGGCCTTCCTGCTTTCCTCTCAGGGCCACACTGGAAAGGGGCTTCCTCAGTGGGCTCTGGGAGCAGGCTCTCACAGAATGGGGCCTCACATTTATTCTCAGGCTCCAGCTCCTGCAGCTCCTTACAGGATTCCAGCTCAGACTGCAGCACTGTGGACTTTTCCACCGACAGCTCACACCTGAGGGTGGGCAGGGTGGGGAGGTGTTGAGGCCGGCAGCCCTGCAGTACTAGTCAAATCCCCAGAATCTACCCTGAAACATCTCCCCAAGGCTCTGGCTCCTGCCCTAGCCACCTGCTGCCCAGAGCCCAGAGCCCCTCTCCTTGTTTTGTGTTTCCCTGTCACCACCTGAATAGCTGCTCGTCTGTGGTGGAGTCCCGGCACCAGCCCTCCTGGCGGCCTGAGGAAAGAGTAGGTGATTGTAGGGTGCACCCACGAGAGGAAGAAAGGGATGGGGGCTGCTGCAAGGGGTGGAGGCTGCAGGTTCCATCACCTTTTAAAAGCACGCATTCTTTCTGGACATCGCCTTCTGTCCAAATGACACGAAATGTGTGTTGGGGCGACTGGTCGTTGAGGGAGGTGGCAGGCAGGTCACAGAGCTGGGAGTGCTGGGTCAAGGAAATGCCCGGGCCTAATAACCACCTTTTTGACTCTCCCACCCAGCCCTGCCCCAGACCTCCACTTCTGCCCCACCAATCCTGGGATACCCAGACATGGTTGGGCCGGTTCCTGCCATCTGGGGTCCTCCACTCCACAATCAGGGGAGAATCATCAACTATGAGCAGCAAGGTCTCCGTTCTGGAGCCTACCTGGTACAAGGGACAAAAAGAGACTTCAGCCTCAACAGCACCAGGCCCACAATCCCACAGTGCTCTTGACAAAAGCTGCAGGACTCACTAGGAGGGGCCGGGAGAAAGAGACAGTCAGACAGGCCTCGTCCCGGCTCACATGTAGGCAGCGCAGTGCATCCTGGGGGTCAGCTGCGGGGAAACACAGCATCAGATCTCCCTAAATCCTCTCCCGTTCCTACCAAGTCCTAAACACCCAGCCCCTTTGCTCACTGCTCACCTCGGCCTAGGAGCCAACGGTGATAGAACCAGGCACTCTGATCATTGGGGTCAGTGAAGAAGGCATTCTGCACCAGCTCCAGCTCTGTGGGGTTCCAGGAGGCATGGGCTGTGGTCAGGCCAATGGTTGGCTCCTGGCCACTTCAACACCCTACCCTCTACTTGGAGTACTTCCAGCTCTCAGTCTCACTTATATGCTGTCCTTGCACAGGGGCTGCGTATGTCAGTTTTATCTTCCCCATCAGACACTTGAGCTCCCTGCAGCCAGGGACTGACTCTTAGGCACCCCTGGAGCCAGGCATGAAGTAGGTACTCAATAAATCTGAATGACAGGTTCAGGAACAGGGTCAGGCATGGGGGCTGGAAGGGTGGCGCTGCAGAGTCCTCCCGAGCACCCCTGACCCTGCTTACCTTTGAGCAGCACATCCTCAGGGAGGCGTCCCTGTGGTTCAGAATCTGGCTGGGGGTGCAGCTGGGGTAAGAGGCAGGAGCGGTAATGCCAGGAGGAGTAGTTGGAGAAGTTTCGGGTGATGAGGCTGTCAGTGAAGGCTAGCTCTTCTGCAGGGGGCACTGCTGCCTGTGAGGCCACAAAACGCCGATAGTCCCAGCAGTGAACTGGAGGGGAGAGGTGACAGCATATATTAGAAGCAGGGCAAGAGGAGCTACCTGGCTGGAAACCCTAGAAACACCTCAGTGCACTCCACAGAGGATGCATTTGGCTCCATCATCCCTTTCAGCACCACCTCAGTGGACCCATCCTGGATATCCCTCCCCATTATGGGTCTTAATGAGGCCCCAGCACCAGAATGTGGGCAGGTGAGGACTGCAGGGACAGAATCTGCAGGAACGTACAGTTCCGCTCATCGACCTCCAGGAAGCGGGCACACAGCTCCAGCTCCCGGGCCCAGTTGGGCTCAGGCAGGCGGCCTAGCAGCCAGCTTCGGTGGTGCCAGGTGCCATAAGACTTGGGGTTCACCCGCAGGCAGCTTTCCAGGAAGCCCAGTTCTGCCTTCACCAGAGCAGCCAATTCCTCAGGAGACCTGCACCCAGAGGGGAAGCAGGGTCAGGGCTTTCCTACACTCAACCTCAGCTCACCCCTCACTATCTGCACCCAGCCGCCTACTGTCCTCCATCTATGTCACTGGCTGCCACATTTCTCCTCCACTCCTGGACCCAGGCAGTGCAGGTGCAGGGCCAGGGCAGTCTTCTAAGACCCTGAACCAGTACGCACTTCTGAGTCTCCAGCTGCTGGAGCACCTCTCGTCGGCAGTTCCAGAGGGTGGCAAAATCAGGGTTGGCTCCCAGAATCTGGCTTGTCAGTTCCAGCACTGACTCATCCAGCTCACCAGCCTGGCGCTGAGAAGATAGGTAGCAGGGTCAGAGATCATACCATTTGCCCACTACAGGACTAAATAACATAAATTTAGAACCACCCAATATTCTGTGAATCCCACACTATACAACAGGTACTATGAATCATGCTTTATGGCTTTACAAGTATTCTCTCTAATCTTCACAACAGCCTTATGCAGTAGCTACAATTATTAGCTCCATTTTACAGATGAGCAAACTGAGGCCCAGAGATTCAGCAACTTGTCCAAGGTCATATAGTTATAAGTGAGAGAATCCAGAATTGGATCCAGACAGTCTGACTCTAGGGACCAGATCTTGGCCTGTGTACTACACTAAGGGAGCCACCTGGGGTTGGGGCTACCTCTGAGGGCCCCACCTTCTGCAGTACGGCTTGGGTGGCTGACTGGTATAGCTTCAGCTTCTGCTCTCGCTCTAGCCTTTTGGCCTCCGCCTGCTCTTCTGACGTCTTCACCTTCAGGCGTCCGTGCTACAAGGATGAACGGGTTGGAAGAGTGCAGGTTGCCTTGCAGGAGCTGACCTGCAAAAACCTCACACTGTGGAGCCCCAGGTTCATACGTGGCAACCAAGGCACAGCCACTCGGGGTGAGGGCGCGGGCCTGCGGAGGTGAGGGGCTGGGCTCAGGGTTCTCACCATGGTGCCGGCTCAGCGTTCAAGACAGGGGAAGGGTCCAGTGGTAGCCCTTGAAGTCTGAGGAGAGAGCTGTCAATCACGTAGCCCCGCCCCTACTAGCTCCGCCCTCAGCTGTGTCCCGGAAGCAGCGTACGTGCCTGGGCAGAGACCCCCAGGATGTAAAAAGGTCCTGGGACAGGCATTGCACATTCAGGAAGAGACAAATACCCGGACTAGGACTTCCATCCGTGTGGCCCTTCCCATAGCTCGATTCGCCCGGGCCAAAGCCCCAGCCGGGATACCTGGGCGATGGGTACCACTCTGCGCCCCAAAGGTTGCAGCTACCCGCCCGTCCCACGGCTCCCGGGCACCCCCGCCCCCCGCGGGCGGACCCACCTGCGCTGGGAGGAGGCGCGGGGGACGCAGAGCTGCGCTGCCCGCTACAGAGCCCAGGAGCTGGCTAGAGCGGCGCCACATCCCCGCTCACCGAAACGCAGCGCCCTCTGCAGGCTTGGGGAAGGGCCTGCGGCGGAGGAGGCCGGCTCGGAGGCGCGTGCGCGGGGACTCTGCACTCGATGTCCGGACACGCTATGTACCCATTAGCCACCTGGTGTGTACGAGTGCGCTCGTGCAACTGTGGCGTGCGTGTGAAATAGGCGCGGACCATGCTTGTTGGTAACTCAAAGTGCAGTGTAGTTACTGGAAGAGGTTTTCCAATAGCTAGAAACCGACACCTTCGCTACTCCACTGACCTTACCCTGGCCACACCAACAACCTTCTAGAAGTTAAATCTAACAGGTGGAGTTCCCTGTCATTTTCTCTAACCTCTGAAACATTTGACCCTACCCACTTCTTTACACTTGGCACTTCCATTCTGGCTTCTCCTCCTGCACCTCTGCCTCTCTCGTCTGTTCTCCTCCTCCCCTAAATATGCTGATCTCCAGGGCCCTTTCCTCACCCCTTTTCCACTGCATACACTGTTCCTGGGAGAATGTTTGAATCTAAGCCTTCAACTGCTTAGAGTTGGAGTTCTGCAGAGCTCTCTGTTGTGGCCCACAAATCTGGCATCACACTTTCTCTGGGTGACTTCACACTCACTGTTTTAATTACTACCTATAAGTTGGTGACACCCAAAATTATATCTCCAGCCCTGATGTCTTGGAAGCTTAAATAATAATAAATAATATACATGCACATACATATTCAAACACCTATTGCATATCACCTGGCTGTTCCAGAGACACCTCAAACTCCAAAGGCCAAAAGGTATAAATTGTCTCTCATCCATCCTGTCTAAACATTGGCCTTTATGTTTTCTATTGTAGCAAATGGCACTATTTCCTCCCCACTTCTTAAACTCGCTTAAATACTCTATTCCCACTGCCTCTAAGAGTTCAAACTTCAAATTTCTTTTCCAGATTGTTGAAAGTCTTTTCAATGTTTTCCACCTCGTCCCTTCTGTTATCAGTCCCTCCTCTGGGCTGCTGAATCAGTCTTTCTAAAACGCAGATTTGATGTCATATCTCTGCCTAAAAGCCCTGAGTGGCTTCTTTTCAGGACAGAATTGTGATCTCTCAGCTTAGCACATTAGACCTTTTGGCATTTGGGCTCTGCCTACTCTCTGGCCATATGTCCTGCTGACCCTGCTAAAAACTCTTCATGACAGCCTACAGAAATACATGCCGTTCCCTAAATGTTAGGCTCTTCCCTCTTCTTCACTCTCCTTTCTCTGCGCCCCTCCTTTGCCACAGTAACTCCTGTTTATCTCTAAGATTTAACTTTGTGAGCTCCACAGAACAAAGGAAAAAAAAGATTTAACTCAAGTGGCAGCTCCAGGAAGTTCTCTAAAATGCCCTCGTCTGATCTGATAAACCTTCATATGTACTTTCAAAGGCAGTGCTTTTTTCCCCTCTGCCTACTCTAAGTCTGTCTTGGTTTGTGTGCCAGTATCTTCTATCATACTGAAAGTTCCTGGAGGACAGGAACCATACTTTTTTGATCTTGCCTCTTTGATACCTGGTTTGGATTCTCATTAGGTATTCAGTAGTAATTTGAAAGAACAAACAAAATATCATATAGTGAGGGCTGGCTTGGATGGGCCTAACAATGAGTTCTGTTGGCATTCAGGAATAGGAGAGATCTGCATGGCCTGGAGCAGCTCAGGAAGGTTTTCTGGTGGAGTCTTCATGGAGTTCAAGGTGTCTAGTGAGTGTATGTGCACCTCATGTGTACGTGTGTGATGTCTTTGTGAATGGTGTGTCCATGTGGCATATGTGTGTTTCTAACTCACACCTGGGTAAGAAGGTAGTGCTTCAAATCTTTTTTTTTTTTTTTTGAGACAGGGTCTCACTCTGTTGCCCACGCCGAGAGTGCAGTGGCACGATCTCGGCTCACTGCAACCTCTGCCTCCCGGGTTCAAGCGATTCTCTTGCCTCAGCCTCCCAAGTAGCTGGGAATACAGGCATGCACCACCACACCTAGCTAGTTTTTGTATTCTTAGTAGAGAGGGGGTTTCACCACATTGGCCAGGCTGGTCTCAGACTCTTGACCTCAGGTTATTGGCCTGCCTCAGCCTCCCAAAGTGCTGGGATTACTGGCGTGAGTCACGCGCCCGGCCAGTGCTTTAAATCTTGATATATCTTTCACATCTCTCTCAGTCCCTAGAAATGTATGTAAAGTGCCCATTATATACTTGTTCTTTCCTAGCTCCTATAACAAATTACAGAGGAAAAGAGACATTTTTTTTCTATCCTTGTGTATTTGCAGTCCCAGTGAGGAAAGAGTTAAACCATTTATTGATTCTCTTTGTGCCAGCCACTGTGATGGGAGCTTTGCATATAGATGAGGTATGTGCACATACACAGAATTACAGGTGGGAGGTAGTTAGCAGAGTAATTAGAAACATGGATGCTGGAGCCAAACTGCCTGGCTACAAATCCTAGCTTTGCCACTTACTTGTCCCAGGGTGACCTGGGGCAAGTTACTCAACTTCTGTGTTGAGCTCCCTGTGTCTCAATTTCTTCAACAGTAACATAGGAAAAATAATATCTACCTGCTGCAGTTGAAGTTAATCTGTTGAAGTTAAGCTGAAATAAAAGAATCTATGTAAAGTACTTAGAATAGTGTCTGTCCTAAGTAAGGGCTCAGTATAGTCATAGTAAACTGAGGCTCAGAAAGATTAAGTAACTTGTTGAGGGCCACCATGTAGTAAGTGGCCAAATGGGACCTGTATCTAGTCTGGGGCAGCCCTCCCACCTCACCACCAGCCTTTTTTAGTTGTTGGTCATCACATTCTCTTGCTTCCTGCTCTGCACACACTCACAGGCACAAGCAGACACCTGGGAACACAGATGGCCTCAGGTGCAGATTTGCCAGGTACAGCCTTGCTTCATAGTCACTAAGGGAGGAGGAAAGGGGGTGGTTGGAGGCTGAGATAGGGAAGAAATATTTTCTAGTGATTAGCAATCTTGAAACTGAGAAGGTTGAGTCAAGCAGGCTTAAGAGAGGAAGTGAGTCTCATGAAAAACTCTGCGTCAGGGAAGGCAGGGCCTGGGTTTTGGAAAGAGCGGGCAGGAAGGGTATTTCAGGTATGTAATGTGACGTGAAGGTGAGGGAGAGAAAGCCAAACAAGCATAGCTGGCTGGCAGAGAGAGGCCGAGCCAGGTGCCTTTGGAGATAAGAGCAGTGGAACTGATGACAAGCCTCTTGCTTGAAGGCAAAAGGAGCTGTCAGGAGTTATATTTGGCCTCCTACGTGGGATAAGTGGGAACCATGCAGGTGTCTGAGAGCCACAATCTAAATGATGTTTGAAGAGAGATTTTACTGCCCTCTATGTATAGAAAGAAACAAGCAATAATTGAGTATCAACAGAGCCCCAGACATCTTATTTACTGCACTCAATACCTATATGAAGTAGTATTATTATCCATATTTTACAGTGAAGCAGTAGGGAATACAGTGGGTTCACAGAGGTTAGTTTCTTGTCCAAAGTCACACATCTGGGAGATTCAGAATCCAGTCAGCTGTATAGGTGAGAGTGACCATTGCCAGAGGCCTGAACTTGAACTTCTTGAGACCTGGAACCCTGGCGTCTTTTCACCCCTGGCAATTCATTCTCTACTCCTGCTCCCAACATACATACGCACAACCACACACACATACTCACTTATAATGGCTCCAGGACCCTGAGCCTGTCACAGATCAGAGATAGTTTAGAGGGAGGGAAGCGGCTATGAGCCCTGGGTTAGGACCCTGGGTCAAAGCTTGGCTAGAAGCCATGGTCTGGAGGTAGGGGAAGCAAGTGGGAGAAAGGTCATGGAGCTACCGCTGGGCCATGTGTGGTGTGCGGCAGTGTGCGCATTCATTCACTTCTTTGATGTTCAGCATCTGTGCTGGGACTCACAGCACGTCGGGTGCCAGGGATCCAGTACTGGACCAGAAAGACAAGTCTCTATCTTCCAGAGCTTATGGTGGGGTGTAGCACTGTCCAATAGAACTTTCTGGGACAACAGACGTGTTTGGTGTCTGTGCTTTCCAACACGGTTGACAGTAGCCCCATGGAACTACTAAGCACTTGAAATGTGGATAGTGCAATTGAGGAACTGAATTTTTAGTTTTATTTTATTTTACTTAATTTTTTTTTTTTTTGGCCAGGTGCCAGCTGTAGTGCTGTAATTCCAGCACTTTGGGAGCCCGAGGCGAGTGGATCACTTGATGTCAGGAGTTTGAGACTAGCCTGGCCAACATGGTGAAACCCCATCTCAACTAAAAATACAAAAATTAGCCAGGCACGGTGGCGTGTGCCTGTAGTCCCAGCTACACGAGAGGCTGAGGCCAAGAACTGCTTGAGCCCAAGAGGCAGAGGTTGCAGTGAGCCAAGGTTGTGCCATTGCACTCCAGCCACAGGGTCTTACTCTGCTACCCAGGCTGGAGCAGTGGTGCAATCATATCTCTCTGCAGCCTCCAACTCCTGGGCTCAAGTGATCCTCCTGCCTCAGGCTTCCAAGTAGCTAGGACTACAGGCACACACTCAGCTAGTTTTTAAAAATTAGCCCATGCCTGGCTAATTAAAAAAAATTTTTTTTTAGACAAAGGGTCTTTCTATATTGCCCAGGCTGGTCTCCAACTCCTGGCCTCCAAGAAATCATCCTGCCTCAGCCTCCCAAAGTGCTGGGACTATAGTTGTGAGCCACTGCACCTGGCCTAATTTAAATGTAAATAAGTGCACGGGGCTAGTGGTTAGTATTGGACAGAGCAGGTCTCTTGGGTGAAACATGTAAGCTGGAGTAGGAGGACAGGGGCCCATGAGGGCCCACGGAAGGGACACCTCACCCAGACTCCGGTTAAGAGGAACTTGTTTTAGATCTGGTGATATGTAATGGTTTACATGTTTTCTCTTCAACTTTTGATGCTTATTCTATTCTTCCTGTAAAACTTGTCAATGAGGCATAATGAATTATACTGAAAGTGCATAAATCATGAATGTATAGCTCTGATCCTCCTATTTTAAAACTCTCCCAGACACAGGTATGGGTAAGAGGTTTGGTGGGGGATGGGAGATACAGAGTGGAGGTAAATGTGGGGAAGGAGGTTAGAAAACCCCCTCCTCAGGGATATTTTGGCAGAACCTAGAATCTACGTCAGTGTCCCTGTGGCTGTGGGTGGGCAGTGGGCATTGAGAATGGGATGGTGAAGGACTATTTTTGAGGACCAGTAGGCAGGATTTGGTGGCAGGTGAGACTGAGATGCAGGGATGAATGCAACTTGGAGGAAGGCTTGCAAGTTGTAAAGCCGAGGACTTGAGAATTTGTGGTGTCCACAGAGGTCCTAGGACACGGGCGCAGGGAGGGATGGTTGTGTGAAAAGAGGAAAACTACTTCTCACATGTTCAGTTTTGATGTGGAGATGTCCTGAGGCAGCAAGAAATCCTTGCCTGGAGAGAGGATGAGAGGTCAAGGCAGAAGAGGTCAGCGTGGGTGTCAGGTGTGTGCAGGTAGTAATTACACCCCAGCAGAGAATGGGTGCTCTGGGGAGAGGGGAGGTGAGGGAACCCACAAACAAGCTTTGGTAGAGTATAGTGAGGGCAGGGCTGAGGGTTGAGGGCTGAGGGTGTGGGGTGGAGAAGCCTCAGTGGAGAGCAAAAGAAGAAATGGACAGTGAAAAGAGGAGGAGAGCTTCTGTGCTCTTGAAGCCATAATTAATGAGAAATTATAATGACTGAATACTTTATAGCCATGATGGCAAGAAACTGAAGCTCTGCCCAAGGCTGCACGGCAGGAAGTGATAAAGCCTGGTCTCATGCTCAGGTTGATTCCAGAAGATGCTCTCTTGCTGGCTTTTCCTCCAGGCTTGCCTCACGCACGATGCTTGGCTGGAGCCGCAGCCAGGGCCAGGAATGTGTGAGGAGCGTGGAAGGAGGTGTCCAAAGACCTCTGGGAAGCTGGGATGGGGGTCACAGATGCTGGCCTTGTGGAGAAGGGGCCAGAAAGGGGAGGCAGCTCGGGCCAGATGGTCTGGATCTTCTTGGGACCCAGAGGAAATGAAATAGAGAAGTCTGAGTTCCAGCACAAGTTGGGGTCAAGAAAATGAAAGGGGAAGAGACGTGCTGGGCACTTGGTGTGTGTCACTGACAGCAGAGTGAAGCTTCCCCACGGCACAAGCAGAAGTGCCTGATTCTTATCTCTTGGAACAGGGACCTTCCTCTGCCCCGAGCTTCCTGATTCTTTATAACTCTGACCATCACAGAACAGAACATCAGAGCAAGACAGGGCTTGACAGGTCTCCAGCAGCCCAGAGATACTCAGTGAAGTCATGCATCCGGAGGTGGGGCCAGGTTTGGAAACTAGGTTTTCAAATGACTGTCTTAGTGCTTTTGCATCCATCAGTTCTATCGTAGGATATGTTGAACAATGAAACAGTGAACTGTGGGTGGGGTGATAGGATAGTAGATGTGGTTGTGATGGGTAGGACATCCATCACCAAATAATATGAATTAATGTGTCTTTGTCAATCTGGAGGGAGGTCCCTAGTGGTGGCACTTTTTCAGTGACATGTGGGATAAGCACAGATGCCACCCTCATAATCGAAGGTCACCGGCACGTAATTGGGAGGAATACTGGATGATGGCATCTGGCAAGATTGTTGGGCCAGATTTGTCACGTGGTATTGAATAGGGACAGGATTACAGTCTGGTTCTTTGGTCTTCAGATAATCAGCTGCACAGGAGTAAGATATGTGAGGGGTGGAAGAACAATAGTATATGAAGACAGGAAGACTCTGGTTGATGTGGGATTGGAAAGATTTGACTGTGAGCTGCTTGCCAAAAGCACTACCATGACTTTGGGATGCACTATGAGACCTTTAGTACCCAGAACAATGGGGCTCATAGGCCCAGACTCTGTAAGAGTCAAACCCTGTTAGGAGTGTGTGGCCCATTTTGAGAGGGCCAGAGACAAACTGTAGAGTCCAGAGGTAGAAATGAGGATGGTAAGAGGAGCCCATGACCAGAGGGAGGACATGAAGATATTGAACTGGGAGAGAAGACTCAAGGGACAGATGATAATGGTCTTCCAACTCCTGGAATAGAAACCTAATTGATTCTGTGTATCTTGAGAGGAAAGGACAAAGACCAGAGAGTGGTTGTAGATTCTTTATGAGGAAAGGACTTTCGAATAATTAAAGCTGCCCAAAGGTAGAATGGGCCTCAGTGAGAGGTGGTGAGCTCACCATTGTGAGAGGTAATCAAGCATGTGTTGATCAACCACTTTGTGAGAATGTAGTAGTGGATGTTCAGAGACCAGAGTCTCTCCACTCTGAAGTTCTGAAACATTCTGATCCCTGGGATGGACCAGGGGACTAGAGTAACTCAGAGCCCAACAAGATCCTCTCTACTGCCCATTCCCCCACACTGCCCATTCCTTGGACACTTGGTTTGAATGCTTACATTGTTTTTCTTCTCCCTGCTCCCCAGTTCCTTCTGAGTCAGGCTGGAGAAATTCCTTGACGGCCCATGGGGGTAGCCATGTGCGTGTAGCATACTTCCTGGCTGAAGAAGAAGAAGGAACAGGTTAGCCAGTGAAAAGGGAGGGTAGGTTCCCAAGGCCGCCCTAAAAGACAGAAGGGCCCCAAAGGGAAAGTCCCCACAAGACCATTCTAACTCTCCCAAGGTGTGGTTGGTGCTGACTCAGGTTGGCATCTTTTGGGGAAGAGTTGAAGGAAGAACAACCAAGAAATGTTGCTGAAAAGCTGGAAAAACTTCCTGAGCCAGCCAGAACTGAAGCCCCTGTGACAGGAGCCAGGCACTGCACGGTGACTGGTGATGATGATGACATGTTGGCTAAAAATTGCCCAGAGCACTGGTGGAGGTGGGAACGTGGCCAAGAAGCTTGCTGCCTGGCAAGGCCACTGCCCAACTGCAGGGGGCACCATCACGTTCGGTTTTGGGCATATATGTGAGTGGTACCAGAAGGCAGAAGCCCTGACATTCTATGTTAGATGAGAAACAGAAGCCATGGAGCAAAGAGAGATGTGGGGTCCTGGGGAAGGATGGGATACTGTCGCTGGTAGATGAACACAGGGGACAAATGACGTGCTCCTCTGGGGGAGGAAAGAGGAACTGCTCTTTTGGGGGAGGACTTGGCCATCACTCTTTTCCCATCCCATTCATCCATCTGACAAATAGCGACTGAGGGCCCTCTGTGCCTGATCTGTGCTAGGGCAGGGGCTATGGCAGTAAGCAGAGCACAGACACAGTCTCTGTCTCACGGAGCATACAAGCTAGCCCTGGGCTGTTTAATCAAACTTTCTGAATGATGGAAATAATCATATAAGCCAATGTAGAAGTACAACTCTGTCAACTGCTCTGCCCTTATGCGGAGGCATGTGGTGGTGGGTGAACACCTGATGAGGAGCTGCCCTGTCTGTGGATGGGGGTGGGCTTCCTAGAGGAGGTGAGCGCCAGTGGGAGCTGTCGGTGAGCAGGAGCCCTGACTTGGGGCTCCATCAAGTGCCTCGTCTGTGCCTCTCAGCACCAGGTCCTGTGGTGCCTGCATTATAGCTCATCACATGGGGTGATGGCACCTCACTTGTGCTCCTGCTGTGAACTACCTACCCAAGGGGACTCATTTGACTGCGTTCCCTCTCACCTAGCAAGGTGCCTGCACCATGGTGGTTGCACAACAAACATTAGCATAATTTAGCCAGTCAATTATCAACCAACAATTATTGAGCACCAGTACAGCTCAATATACAGCAGTGACCAAGACAGACAAGGTCCCTACTGCCATAGGGCTTACATTATAGTTGGGGAGACAGTCCCTGTAGGAGTGAATATACACAAAAGACAACTTCAGGGAATCTAAGTGCCCATGAGGGAAATAAAACAGGGTATTGAGACTAGTTGGGAAAGAATGAATGAATGAATAAATGGTGAGCCGTGGAGGCACCCACTGGGCTGGGGTGGGAGCTTAGGAGGAGGAGTTGGGTATCTTCGAGTCCAGGGCAGGGAGCCTGGGCAGGGGTGGCTGCACTCCAGGCCGTAGGGCCTGGCCTTGCAGCACTGGGAGGGAGTGTTCAGGGAGTGGCTCTGAAGCTCAGAATTCAGTGTAAAGGAGAATGCCAGAAACTGCTGACAGGAGCAACACGGTGTTCCCAAGTCCCCTGTGGGCTCAGTCATGATTCAGATTTGAGCTCTGTGCCTGGCAAAGGACACTGAGGGGAAGACGGGCAGGGAGGACCTGGAGTAGCCTTGCAGAGGCACCCTAGGCTCCCACGGCAGGCAGCACTGTTGGGAAATTCTCTCTTAGGCCCCTGAGCAAGGATTTTGAGGCTGAGGTGTGGTGTGTGGGGCCAAGACCAAGGATTGATGGATGCTAGAGAGCAATGAGTCCTCAGAGGGTCTGTGCTGGGGTACAGACACTGCCATGGCTGGACCAGTGTACCTCCCCCAAGGGAGGAAGGGGGAGGCCCTCACCACTGGGTCTCACTGGGCCCGTGAGCTCAGCCACACCCTAGGTTTGCCCCAGGTACCGTGCAGTTCTGTGCTGAAGGTTTCAAAATTTCTGTGCATGGGGAAGGAGACAGCAGGAGAAGGGGAAGGGAGGATGAAGGGTCCAAGACCTAATCCCTAACTTTGGGAAGGTGTCATCCTTATCCAGGAAATGGATGAGGACATCTATGGCTCTAACACTAGTCAAGAGCCAAGTGAATTTCATAGGAAGAGGTTCCCTGGAAGGGGGCAAAGCAAGGGTAGAAGACGCCATGAGAAGCTTCTAGGAGGTTGAGATGGTCCTGGCTGGATGAATTCTGGCAGGCAAAATGGGGTTGTGGGCTGGGTGAAAGAAGAATGAGTGGTAATCCAGAGATCAGAACAGCTGGAGCAAAGGTGCAGAAGAAAGGGAGTGTGGTCAAGTTTAGGGAGGAATAAGGCTGAACTTGGCCAGGAGGTGCTTAGGCTGGGTGAGCTTGGAAACGCTTTCGCCATTCTGCCCAGTCCCCAACCCTTCCTCTACCCAAAGTAGAAGACTTCCAAGTCAAAATCAAACCAGAGGCTGGGTGCAGTGGCTGACACCTGTAATCCCGGCACTTTGGGAGGCTGAGGCGGGTGGACCACTTGAGGCCAGGAGTTTGAGACCAGCCTGGCTAACATGGCAAAACCCCTGTCTCTACTAAAAATACAAAAACTAGCCAGGCATGGTGGCACACGCCTGTAATCCCAGCTACTCAGGAGGCTGAGGCAGGAGAATCACTTGAAGCTGGGAGGCAGAGGTTGCAGTGAGCTGAGATAGTGCCACTGCACTCCAGTTTGGGTGACAGAGCGACACTCCATCTCAAAAAAAAACAACCAACCACAAGAAAAACCAAAACCAAACCAGATACAAGGCAGCAGAGGTAGCATGATGCAGGGGAAATTGCTCATACTTTTATACAGAGTTATACAGCTTTGGTCAAATCCAGACTCTTGCTATAAAGACTTGCAATCCTGGACAAGTTACTTAGCATTTCTGAGCCTCAGTTTCCTCAACTGTAAAAGAGTACTTACCTCATGTGGCAGATTAAAAGAGTAGGACCTAGTTAGAGTGTTTGGGCGTTGCAGGTGCCCAATAAACCTGAATTCTCTCAGCCCCTACAAGAGCACATGTCTCTGATGATAGGGTGTTAATGTGACAGTGAAGGGCCAAAGCCAAGGTACCTTTGCTCTGTCTTGCATGAGCCTCTCGAGGGATGCTCAGGCTGTGTCTGTTCTGGCTTTGCTCATCTCTTCTGGAACTGGTGGTCCATTGAGGAGGTTGCCAAGATCTCCTTACTCACCAGTAGGGGGCATATGTGTTGGTACTTGCTAATAGAAATTGCACAAAACTGGGCCCACTTCCTCCCTTTGCTTCCTTCCCAGCATTCCTCATGGGATCCTCCATTCTCAAGGGTCTAAGGAAGGGTCCTCATATCCTCCAGATTTGCCACTGTCAAGTTAAGCACAGGCAGCTCCCAGTTCCTCTCCACTGCTGGCATTCAAGTCCCAGCGGCTGGTGATCCCTCGGCCTTGCTTCAAGCTAAGCCTGAGCCTGCCCCTAGACCCTGGTTGGGAAAACTGTTCACTCCCACAGCTGGCCCACTGCTGAGTTCCCTGGGAAGTTTGGAGCACAGGGCAGTGGGCAGCAGCATCCCACTGAGAACTGCAGAACTCGCAGCTCATGACAACTCTGTCCAAACCTCTGAATTAAGAGACTTGAACAGCTTTTAGCAGCACAAGGCTGTAACCCTAGGATGACCCCAGCCTCTCTTAAGGTGCCAGCTCGAGGAAGCTCAGTGCTGCCAGAAAAATTTATTATTTGTTCTAGCCAACACCTGATGATAGGCCCCTGACCTCACTTTCTTAGAGCACTTACTCAAAAGGGCTTGCAATTGTAAATGTGTATCTCTTGCAACTCAGAAGCATCAGGTCTTCCTTTAAAATGTAGTCATCAAGGCCAGGCATGGTGGCTGACACCTGTAATTCCAGCACTTTGGGAGGATGAGGCGGCGGCTCACTTGAGGACATGAGTTCAAACCAGCTTTGGAAACATGGCAAAACTCTGTCTCTGTTACACACACACACACACACACACACACACACACACTAAGGACAGCAGCCAGAGAGAAAGCTGGCCTCATTCCATTCACTCTATGAGGCTCTGCTAACCCCCTGCCTCCTCCCTTTAAAGCTCCCAGATCACCTGTGCACAGAATGGAGCTTGGCTCTTTCCCCTACTGTCAATAGTTACTGAATAAAGTCTGCTTTCACTGCTTTAACTAACATCTGCTGTTTCTCTTTGATACCACCTGCAGAAGACCCATCCCGTGCTCCTCCTTAGCCCCTGCTCAGTCATGAGGTGGCTCCTGCCTCCTCTGCTGCTCAACATAAGGCCCATCAGCCTGGTCAAGCCAGCAGCCATGGGACTCTGGGGAGGATCCCTAGGCCAGAGCACACCTGGGCATGTGTGTTGGGGGAACTGAGTGGGGCATCAGGCAGGGAATCAGGACACACTGAGGGGGCAAGTATGCCCTTGGTTTCCTGCAGGCAGGAGCTGAGACAGAGGTGAGGCTTGACAGAGAAAGGCAAGGATAAGAATGTTCTATATCCCCCAGGAAGGTGAAACCTGAATGGAACGAGGGTTGTGTCCAACCTAGGGCGGTGCCTGGCTGTGGCGACCCCTCCCGATCCTTTGAGTCCCCACCCTGGGTCTTGCAATGGTTGCCTAATGTTTTCATGACGCTAACTGCAAGCACTTTTGAGAGCTGGAACTTTGTCTCATAAGGCTTGCCTGTACCCGTCACCCTGCCCTGCCCAGGGCTGGGCACACAGGAGGCAGCACAAACACAGCTGACCAGGAGATGGAGGGTTAAAGAGGAGATTGGATCGCAGGGGGTGGTGGGGACAGGCAGGTGATGGGGCGGAGGGGTTGGGAGGAGCAGTGCAAGGAGGGGAAGCCTGAGAAGGTGGAGGCAGCAGGGCCCAGGGGAGTGTGCTTGGTGGAGGGGATGGGCCAAACAAGGAGGGGAACACCAGGGACTAGAGGTGATGGGGAGGGACTGTGGCAAAGAACTTCTGAAGCCATGGGTGGGGCTCTCCCCAAGGATGTGGAGGCCAAAAGCTTAAGGGACCAGGTGCCTCAGAGACAATGCCAATGCCTTTGGTGTGGGGTAGTAGGAGACAGATGCCTCTGAGACAGTGCCAAGGCCTTTGGCGTGGGTGGTAGGAGACGGGGTGAGGAAGGGAAAGGGCAGCCCTGAGCCCAGCTGCCTGCCTGGGTTTGTCCATTGGGCCCAGGCTTCTGTGGGGCCCTCGTGGATGCTCCTCACTCTACGTGCCTGGATCACACCCCACTGTCACTCACATCACCTCCTCATTTCTCTGCCCTGCCAGAGACCTCCCATCCTATTCATGGGCCCAAAGGGGTCTTCAGGAGCTGGCGGAAACTCCTCCTCAGTGACTTGTCCATAACCCTGGCGTCACTGATCCCTCCTCGACCTGCCCTTGCCCCTATCCCTTTCCTATTTAATGTAGGCCAGTTGGTCAAAACTCACATCAGTGGGGACACCTGGGGACAGAGGCTCCACAGTCAGCCTCATTTTGACACCCCACAACCTGTGGGCAGTTATTCTACAAAGAGGAATCTCTGTGTGACATGCATCTCACAGCCACGTTTGGGTCCACTTCCTTGGAAGAGAGCGGGGCTGGGCCGGGCCACTCAGGCTGGTCTCTTCTAGGCATTCTCACTGCTTCTCTGCTGTCATTAGTCTCTATTTAAGCCTTCACACTTTCCTCTTACCCTCCCTGCTGGTGGGGTAGAGAAGTTTCTGGTGGTGGGAGCAGCTGCATTAGGACCTGGGACGGGGTGGGGGCAATGGGCCCACTTAGAAGTGTGGGACACAAGCGCCAGAGTGGGCCTCAGACTGGAAATTATGACCCCTCTGCTGGAGAGGGAGGCCCAGATTTGCATGCAGCAAATCTCTTCTCCAAGTATCTTAGATGTTTGCTCATAAGGCATGGGCTCCCTCTGTGGCCACCCAAGAATGCGGTAGCACTGGCAGCCTGTGGGCTGAGGACAGGGATGAGAAGGAGACTTTTCACTGTGCATCCTTCAATACCTTTTGGATTCTGAGCCACGTGACTGTGTTACCTCTGAAAAATATAAATTAGCAGGCCAGGTGCAGTGGCTTATGCCTGTAATCCTAGCACTCTGGGAGGCTGAGACAGGCAGATTGCCTGAGTTCAGGAGTTGGAGACCAGCCTGGGCAAGATGGTGAAACCCCGTCTCTACTAATACAAAAAATCAGCTGGGCGTGGTGGCAGGAGCCTATAATCCCAGTTACTCAGGAGGCCGAGGCACGAGAACTGCTTGAACCTGGGAGGTGGAGATGGCTATGAGCCAAGATCACACCACTGCACTCCAGCCTAGGCAACAAAGCAAAACTGTTTAAAAAAAAAAAAAAAAAAAAGTAACAGTGCAAAACAAAAATCTCTTCTCTCCCTGGGCTACTTTGAGGAATTAAGCATCCTCAGGGACCAGCCAAGAACCTTGACTTGCTCCAGAGGGGGCAGGCTGGATCTTGGTCAGGCCCTCAGTGCCCCACCAGCGCTAAGTCTGGTAGACCAGCTTCTCCTTCACTGCTCAGGCACATTCTTTCTTTCTCTGTGCCTGTTGCTGGTTTCATGGCATCTGTCAAGCCAGGGATAACACCACTGCAGTCCCATGCCAGTCCCAGGTCTCTGTTGACTCTGCCTCCTACAATGTCTCATCTGCCCACACCTTTACTACATCACATCCCAGGGATACTGATACTGGGCCAGCCTTCTGGTCATTCCTCTGTGCCTGCCTCTCTCCTCCCTCTGGTGCATCCTCCCCACACTTCAGTCCCAGTGAACTTCCAAAATTCAAACCTGACAATTTTTTCCTGCTTAACTCCTCCTGCAGCTGACAGTGTTAATGCTCTGCCCAGATCCCCCCTGGGCTTTTTCCATTTTTTGTGCATGACACCCCACTCTGTGCTTTCTTTTATTTTTTATTTTTATTTTTTGAGACAGAGTCTCACTCTGTCGCCCAGGCTTGAATGTAGTGGTGCGATCTCGGCTCACTGCAACCTCTGTCTCCCAGGTTCAAGCGATCCTCCTGCCTCAGCTTCCTGAGTAGCTGGGATTACAGGTGTGCACCACCACACAGGCTAGATGGGGTTTCACCATGTTGGCCAGGCTGGTCTTGAACGCCTGACCTCAAGTGATCCACCTGCCTCAGCCTCCCAAAGTGCTGGGATTACAGGCATGAGCCACCGTGCCTGTTCCCCACTCTATGCTTTCAAGCTTGGCAGCTGCAGCCCTTCTTGGAGGACTGCTTTGCCCTGGGTGGCAGTGTACCCAGTGACTGCTCCATGGTCACCGAGCACCATGTGCTGGTGGTTGTGTTGGTGGGAATAAAAGCCCAGGAAAACTTCGTCCCAGGCTGGAACTACTCTGAGGCCTTACACTCCAAAGCTGTTCGCTCACATTATGCCAAAGCTGCTTCCTGAGGCTGAGAGGGTGCTTGTGATTGCTTTACCAACCTCGCTTACCGGTCTCCCCTGGGAGTACTTCATAAATCACTCAGGGTCTAAGGTGGATCCTCAGTGGAAACCTATCACACACAATTTAAGTGTCAATCATATATCTTTACTCCACTCTCTTTGGAAATGTATTCCGTATCAAATCTAAATGTAAGCCACATCAAACTTCTAGCTGTTCTGCCACTTTTGTGTCTCAGTACCTGCCTTAAAAAAAATAAATAAATAAACCTCCACCCCCGCCCCATGCCCATCCTTTACATGTCTGCTTAGTCTAGCCCCTTCCTCACTTCTCCAGTGGTGCTGCTTCCTTCCTCCTGTGTCCTCAGGGCACTCTGGGTGAACCTTACTGTCGCATCCATCTCACCAAATTCAACTAGTGTTCCCTAGTATCTTGCATGATGCTGGGCAGTTTCAAAAAACAAATGTTTCTGAATGAGTACTGATTCCCCAAAATGTGCTAGTGCTCTCTAGTGTCAGGTTTCTCACATCCTCAGTCTCTTCTAACTTCAATCAAAAGTGACTGTGCATGTGCCATTCCCTTGGGCGGTGTACTCTGTGGCTTATGTTTCTAAGATGACTGAAACCTTGTCAGAGGGAAGCACAGTGGGCTGCCGTGAAGAACACTGTTCCTTCTGGTTTCTTGGGATACCAGGACTGAGGTCTAACTTCACATTTTATGGACTCTTGGGGCCCCAGTTCACTCACTGCCTTCAATAAATGGAAGGTCTAGATGACTTCTAAAATCTTCCATGGCTGAAATGAAAGTTTTTGTGGGCAGGGGCCTGGCCTGTCTTGCTCTCTGTTCTATCCTGAAGCCAAGAATGGTGCGTGGTGCAGAGCAGGCTGTTAGATTTATTTGTTGAGAGAAAGAATTGATAATTTCAGTGGTTATGTATTGCTTGGTGCTTTACATATATTATTTCACTTAATTCTCAAAGTGGTAGAGTCAGGATTTGTATTATAGTTGATATGACTTTGAAGCCCATGCTTCTCTCATAATATCTTGAGACTGTAGGAGACAGTGCCATCATGTAAGGTTTTTGTTCCAATAGTGGGTTTTTTGTTCTTTTTTTTTTTTTTTTTTTTTTTTTTAGAATGGGTCTCACCCTGTTGCCCAGGCTGGAGTGCAAGTGACATGGTCATGGTTCACTGAAGCCTCAAACTTCTGGGCTCACCAAATCCTCCCACCTTGGCCTCCTGAGTAGCTGGCACCACAGATGCATTCCACCATGCCTAGCTAATTTTTAAAAAATTATTTTGTAGAGATGGGGTCTCCCTATGTTGCCCAGGCTGGTCTTAAACTTCTGGGCTTAAGCAATCCATTTGCTGCAATCTCCCAAAGGACTGAGATTACAGGTGTAAGCCACTGTGCCAGCCCCATTGGTGGCTTTTAATGATGGGCTGTGGAAGGCTGGAGGTGGTCCTGAGGCCTGTCTTCTTTTTATACCACATAGACAACTGCCTCTGCCCCTCACCAACCTCAGGGGATAACAGGAATATAAGTTGGTAAGTGGAAGAGGGTGAGCAGGTGCTGAGGAAATCTGATCACTGTGATCTTAATTAGCTGCCAGAGCAAATGGTGGCATTTAGGTACATAGTTCCAAAGGTTCTACACCAGTCACATACTGATAAGCCAGCCCTCTCTCTAAAAGAAAGCCCTGATTGGTAGCATTGGACTTCCATGGGACATGTACTGTTGCCATGGCTGATTCAAGACACCATTGGAAGTCACCCAATGAGGACTTAGAAGAGATGCACATCAGCAGCTCCCACAAGCCGGTGAGCCACTCCACTCCACTCACCACTGGAACAGTAACTGGGGACGGTCCCCAGAAAGCCACAGGAAGACTTCTGAAGACCTTGTGGGCAGCCTGGGGAAGCCTCAGCTCTCACTATGAAGATCTTAAATAAGTAAAATGATTTCTGCTTCTCTGATGTGTGGCAGCCATCCCATCGCTTTGGATGGTTATCTACGGTGTTGGCTGGAAGGCTCCCTCAGAACAGCCCTTGGCTCCTCTTGGGAACACACCCCATTGCCTTGCCTCAGGCTGGGACAGCCCCCTGAACAGGCAAGGCAGCTCTGTAGGGCTCATGCATTTAGTTCTGCAGAAAGCAATTCAGGTAGTACCATCCCTAGAGGAAGGATGAGAGTCGTTTGTGTCACAGCTATTCCTCTGTCCCTCAGTTGGATTCAGGCAGTACCTTCTCCCCAAGTTCTAGGAAATCATAAACACCAAGGAATCTGCCTTTGCTGGACTGGGCCTCAGCCAGAGATCAGGCTCAGCTAGAAGGCAGCAGGCATCCCCGAAGAGTTGGTGGGACAGGGGTGGAAAACCAGTGTGAGACTGGGTGTGCCCCTTCTAGCTGTGGAGCGACTGCTCCTCAGCTGGGGCATGGGAAATAGGTCTTGCAGGGAAGAGCAGGAATATGTCTGGAGGAAAGGGGTCTTGTCCTGGAGCAGAACCCCTTGAGAAGCTTCATATTTATACATCTTTGAGTTTCCCAAATAGTTAACATGTTGCTGAGCACAGAGTCAGCAGTCAAAAACACATTGAAAGACAAATGAGACTTTTATTAGCTCCCAGAGCATTTTTCAATACTAAGGCAGAAAGTAAAAAGAAGGGACAAGGAAAACCAAGGCACAAAGAAAGGACCTAGGAGGATGCCAGAACTCACCACAGACACACAGCAGAGGCCTTCTCTTCATATCAAGGGTATGGGTAGGCAAGAAAGGCTGCCGTTTCACTGAGATAAGACCAACCACCCAGCCCAAATGAGAATACAAGCAAAGACATGATGTCAGACCAGGAGGGTTAGAACTTGCTAGTGTAGAGGGCAATAATCCACTTGGGCACACGGAGGAAGGAGGGCAAGTAGGAGGCCAGCCAGCCCATGCTGGACACGTGTGGGAGCACAGAACTCAAAGACAAGTAGTCTTGGATAGGGCGGCCTAGGAACAAAAGGAGGAGGAGGATTAGATTCTCATTTCCCACTCCTCAGATACCTTCACCTTGGCTGGAGAGACCAAGGGAGGAGTGGGCAGGGAACAGAAGGAACAGCAGTCAAGGCTGGCTGCTGAGCCAGGGTCCTCACCATCCACATCCCGAAGGCCATAGCGTCGAGCAAGGTCACAGGATGGCAGCACCTTACCACTCAGGCTCAGGATATTGGGGTCTGCAGGCACACAGACAGGTGGAGATGGCGGACAGGGGAGTGTGCAGAGTGACAAGGTTTGGGCCCAGTTGGACAGGGCACTGCTGAGACAGACTCAGGAGCCCAGTGGAGCTCCCGTTCCTAGGAAGGCTCTTGGGCCTCGGGCTTTTTTCCACACTTCCCAGGAGCCCACTCTTAAGGCTCCCAGACCTCCAACTGGAAATCCTGACCCCTTGGGCCTCAAAAAGCAGGGAAAAGAATGACATGCTCCTCAACCAACTCCTGAGCCGGATCTGGGCACTGGATGCCACCGCCCTACACATTCTCCGTGCCCTTTCTTATTACCAGCTGCCCCCAAACTTCACCTGTTGCCAAAGCCACCACGCATTTGCCACTCATTTCCGTGGTTTCCGCAGATGAGAAGATTGATTTCAACTGAAACACAGGGGCAGAGAAGTGAAGAGTTAATTTCCAAGAGCATTACCCAAGTCTCCTCCCCGTTTCAATTTCTGTTCCAGGAGAAAGAGACCAAAGACCAAAGAAAAAGGTCAAAGACCTCAAGCAGGGCCTGTAGGACTAAAGTGTTGGCAGGTGCCAGAGCCACTCCTCCCCACATCCAGGTGAGCCCTGTACCCTGCCACCAGGACCTGCTGTCTTTGCTAAGTGGAAGGATCTGGTAGTGCCAGATAGTGTTTGGACCTTCTAGGCTAGCTGGCGTGGGGGTCAAGTACATGGGCTTTGGAGCTAGACAGCCTTTCCACTTAACGACGTATGTGACCTTCAAGTTTCTTAACCTCTCTGGCTTCAGTTTTGCCATCTGTAGAATGAAGCTATTATCTCCTTACAGGATTAAAGGAAATAACGTGTGTTGCATGCTCAGCCCTGCACCTGCCACAGTAAGCACCCGGTGAGTGGGAGTATCTGGTCTTGTTATTGTCTTGTCATTGAGGATGGAGAGGCTGACTCCCCTGTGTTCTCTGCTTCCTTCGCCTTCCCCTTGCCAACCTGCTTAAACAAGGGATCCTGCAGACCCTCCTCCTTTGCCATATGCTCCTTCAGCAGTTCTGTCTGCACAATCCCCGGCCACAGAGACACATAGCTGACCCCATGACGCCGCAGCTCGTGGGCACAGTCAGCAGCCAGCTTGTCACACTGTGGAGAGGTGGAAGGCAGGGTAAGAGCCACCTAACCATGTCACTTTCCTCCCCTGCCCTCTTTGCTTCTACTGTGAATGCTTCAGCCCCCTGCCCTTCCCAGGATCCCCAAGGTCTCAGCTGCCCACCCTCCCCAGTATGATGCCTATTCTGGCCAACCGAGAGGAGCCCAAGGAAAGGAATTGTCCATGGATGAGGCAGAGGAGGAGCCGAGAGGAGCCAGCCTTACCATTCTGACCAATGGGGACTGCACCTCCTGAGCTACAGGTACCATCACTGTCTTTTACCTCCTCAGCTCCTATGCCACTGGGTCCTCACCGCAGCTTTGCCCACACCATAGGGGACGTTGAACATATACTGAAGGCCTCCAGGGGAGGAGATGACCACGATGAGCCCCCGGCCAGCTGGTACCATCAGCCGTGCCCCATATACCGAGCAGAGGTAGTGGCCTCTAGAAGGTGGGGAGAGGGAAGAAGGCATGAACTGTGTTAGTGCTGGCCTGGGTGCCACAGCCTCTGGCAGCTTCCCCTGCCTTCTGGTGGTTGTTGTCTGCTAGGAAGGCTACCTAGGGCGGGGTAGTGACCTGAGGAATTAGGGGCCTGAGGCCATATTCTGAGAGGAAAACTAGTCAAAATAACCACTGACAGATAAGAAACAGCAATCTTTAAAAGATGAAATGGAAGGCAAGAGCCCTGTCACAACAGCAATTACAAATGAAATTGTTCAGGGGGAGAAAACTTAAGAAATGTACAGGGTCTACATGGAAAAACTATAAAACTATGACAGAACAAGAACAGACAAAATCAAAACTAAGAACTGATATGTAAAACATCATTTCTATGTAAATCAATCCATAGATTCACTCAAATTGGATTATTTCTCCATAAGACCTTTTGGAGGAATTGATAAAATAATCTAAAGCCCAATGAGAAGAATAAACATGAGAACAGCCAGAAAAGCTGGGTGTGGTGGCTCACACCTTCAGTCCCAGCACTTTGGGAGGCCGAGGGGGGCAGATCACTTGAGCTCAGGAGTTCAAGGGAAGCCTAGCCAACATGGTGAAACCCCATCTCTACTAAAAATACAAAAATTAGATGGGTATGGTGGTGTGTGCCTGTCGTCCCAGCCTGAGACAGGAGGATTTCTTGAGCCCAGGATGTGGAGGTTGTGGTGAGCTGCGATTGTGCCACCACACTCCAATCTGGGTGAGAGTGAGACTCTCTCTCGCTCTCAAAAAAAAAAAAAAAAAGAACAGCCAGGAAAAATTCTGATAAAAGGATTAATGTATTATGGGTGAGGGGGATTGCTTTCCCCACTGTGGCTGTCACCCATATTAAAATGCACAGAAGCCAGGTGTGGTGGCTCATGCCTGGAATCCCAGCACTTTGCGAGGCTGAGAAGGGAGCATTGCTTGAGGTCAGGAGCTGGAGACCAACCTGGCCAACATAGCAAGACTCCATCTCTAAAAAATAAAATAAAATGTACAGGACATAATAGTTAAAAGAATTCAGTACAGGTGTAACAATAGACTGATAAGTCAATAAAACAAAGCAGTGAATAATTAATACAAGTGTATGTGAGAATGCAATGTATTACAAAAGAAACCTATCAAATTAATGAGAAAAGACAGATCATCTGGGACAACTGACCAGTTATTTGAGTTGGGGGAATTAGTTCTCTGCCTCATTTATTATTTTAAAATGAAGCCTAAAAGGATCAAATATTTAAATATAAAAAATGAAAGCACAAAAGTACTGAAAGAAAACATGATCAAATGTGTTTATAAACTTGAGGTGGTAAAGGCTTTTCTTAGCATCACACCAAGATAGAAACTACAAAAGACTGACAGATTTGAATTCTTAAAATTAAGACAGACAGACAGACACAACACACACACACACAAATACAAACATACATGTATATTTCTGTATATATAAAGAACAGGGGGGCTGAGCGTGGTGGCTCACACCTGTAATCCCAGCACTTTGGGAGGCTGAGGTGGGTGGATCACTTGAGGTCAGGGGTTTGAGACCAGTCTGGCCAACATTGTGAAACCCCATTCTCTGCTAAAAATACATAAATTAGCCAGGTGCGGTAGGGGTGCATTTGTAGTCCCAGCTACTCAGGAAGTTGAGGCATGAGAACTGCTTGAACCACGGAGGTGGAGGTTGCAGTGAGCTGAGATTGCACAGAGCTAAGACTCCACCTCAAAAAAAAAAAAAAAAAAGAAAAAAGAAAAGAGCAGGGGGGAGTGTGCATGTGAAAAATGAGTGATAAATTGGGAACAATATTTGTAAAATATATGCCAAAGGCATTTGTTTCACAGTGATCTCTTATAAATTAAGGCAAAAGTCAAAGATGATTTACAAAAGAACAAAGAGCCAATAAACAAAGAGGAAAAAAACCTTAACCTGACAAATAGTGGAAGAAGTATGAATTAAAACCACTTTTATATATTTTCGGCTTATCATAGTGGCAAAGCTGGCCTGAGTGCATGAGCTGACACTGCCTGGTAGAGGACATGGGGAAACACATATTCTCCTTCATTGTCTTGAGATAAAAAATTGGTGGGGTCTTTTTGGAGGACAGCTTGATAATATTTATTAAATCTTTAAAAAGTACATATTATTTTTTTCTCTTCTTTCTTTCTTTCCATTTTTTCCCACAGTCTCTATAACCTAAGAGAAGTACATATTCTTTGATCTAAGAATTCCACTGCTGCAACAAATAAGGAATTAGAGAAATAAATGATCATATCTCCTTCCAACAGAATATGAACAGGTATTTAAAAAAATGAGAGATATTAACACGAAGAATCTGAAAGACTATACGGCAGGCTATTAATAGTAGCTATATATCAGGCAACGGAGCAAGGGATGGCATTGAGGGGAATAAGATTATAGTGGTCTTCAGACTTTTTCCATATCTAAAAAAAGTAACATACACATAACTTGGTAACCAGAAATAAATTTCTTTTGCATGGGGAAGAGTTAGGACCTTCCAAATGAAAACAAGTAGAGTTATAGTTTTAAGGAAAAGCGCAGCCCAAAGTAATGCAGAGGATAGGCAGTAAACGTGCATTGGGAATGGGTGGGTAGGAGGTGCTGGGGGACTGTCAGGGGCTCACTACAGGGCCTTTACCTTGGATAATTCATCAGGACCCAAGATCTAGGGTCTGGGCTTCTGCCTTGAATCTCTGTTTCAGGGTCAAAACCCCAGCCAGCAAGAGATGAGGGTGTGGAAGGCACCTCTCTTCGGAGGCTATGACCATGAACACTGGCCAATTTCCGGCTCTCAGGGTTTTCCTTTCTTGCCTTTGGCCTGACCCACCTCCTCTGTCCTAATGATCTCCCTTCCACTTTGGATATCACAATTGCTTTCTAATACTGCTTCCTTGGGATTGTCACCAGAGTACCAAAATGGGAGCAGTGGGTGTTCTTACATGCTTTAGTCACAGATTGCCAATAATCCTGTGGTTATTCTCACAGGTGACTGATCACATCCATCAGGCATGGTTTGATTATATGAGAGTGTAACATCATTCCAATGGTAACAGAGGCATAACTTGTGCATTACACTGGGCGAATTTTAAATGCTGTGTTTCATCTCACTCCTGGGCTAGACAACCCAGTGTAACCCAGTGACACCCCTAGCCTCCCAACTCTGACTCAGGAGTGCCCTTGCCTGTGAGTGTGGGATGTGCCTGTGAGTGTGGGATGTGGATGACAAAACTCCCCCAACTAAAGAGTGTTGGTGTTCACTCTTTCTTGTTAAGCTTCTCCTGGTCTAAAACAAAACAATTTCTTCCTCTAACCATTTTGAAAGTATACACTACAGGCTGTGTGCATTACTGAGAAGAGGAGGCTCCCTCTCTTCTGGGTCTTGCATTTGAATGGGCAGTGAGTGAGGCAGGAGAGAGGCCAAGGGCTTATTCCAATGAAAATTACGGACAGAAACAAGGCAGGAATTGACATTCTCAGGTATAGACTCACCTGGATAGAACTTCTCCAGAGATAAGCAGGGCAAATGGAACAGAAGGGAGAAGAAAGATGGGGGAGGCCAGAGGGAAAAGGAGAGGGCATATAGGAAAGGTCTGGCCATTGAGCTGGCTAAGTGAGGGAACCCAGGGCCCTGGCAGTGGAGCACCCACCTGAGTCCGACATTGTTGATATCATCCCACATGGAGGCAGGGGTTTCCCAGAATGCCTTATTATTGGTGTTCAGGATCGTCTGAAAGGCACAGGGAGGGTGATGAATGATCTGAAGGCAGGGAGGTGTGAGGGGCTGGGTAATGAAAGGGACAATGAGTGGGGATGAAGACACAGAGGTTAGAGGGGGTGGTCAGAAAAGTGGAGCTGGGACCAAAGTTCAAAGGGTACCTGGACCCCTGCATAAGCGTTGTTGACCAGCACATCCAGACGCCCTTGCTGTTCCCGATCCACTTGCTCAAACAGGCTTCGTACTTCACTCTCCTGGCTTGAATCACACACCACAGGCAAACATTGGCCCCCGAGGGATTGTGCCTGGAGTAGGACAGGTGATATGAGCTCACATTTGCACACGCGTGTGAATCATGACAAAACTCCCCCAACCAAAAGTGGGCTGAGAACTGAGAAGACAATCCTAGGAGAGCCAGCTGTGGAGGCAACATGGCAGGCAATGCTGCCCTCTGGTGTCTGTTTGAGCAGTTTCAAGAATGATAGGCCCTCCCACCCCAAAGCAAGGTGAATTGAGATGTAAGTTTTAATAATCTGCAAACATTTACTGAGGCCCACCATGTGCAAGGCATTGTACTCTGCAAGCAGAGGGTAAGAACAAGTGAAGCACGGAGGCTGTTCTTGAGAAATGAGTAACCATCTTTTCCTTGTTGTGGTCATTTCCATCTCTCATGTCCTTAGCTCCCACCCTTGACCACTCACCTAGAACCTCTACTCAGTCCCAGCTCTTACCCTCACTCCACCAATGTGCCTGCTTGGTAATTGAAAAAAAACTAAAGCTATCAGCCATGAATGATTTCTACTTCCTGGTCTGTCTCACTCTCTGCAAATGCCCCCAATCCTCTAACTTCAGAGGAAGAAGAGTCCCTTATCCAAGAACAATCCTATTCTCCAAATTTATGCTCTGGGTCCCACCCTATTACCCTTCTTGCCTGAACTACCTCAATGCCTCCCAACTACTCACCTGACCTCCAATCTGTCTGGCTTAAATTAATTCTTCATAATCCAGCCAGCACAAAGTATCTAAAACACAAAATTCAAAATCTCCTAACTGGATCACCATCTCTAAGAGAATAAAGCCTGAGTTCTCTACCAGGGTCTTCCAAGACCCACTCTTTCCACTCCACAGCCTTTCACACACTACTCTTCCCTTGCAATATCTCACAACATCTACTCTTTCACCCACTGACCCTATGCTTACGGAGCTCCCTCTGCTGGAATGCTTTTCCTAACTTCCTTTACCTAACTCTTACCTTTCAAAACTCAGTTCAAGAACCACCTACTTCCTCCAGGGTGCTTTCCTAAGCCACTTTCCCTAGCCACCCTCTATGTCATCTGGATGCTCCCCAACACCCTAGAGCATTCTGTGCATATCTCCCTCTTCTAATTTACCATTTTCACATAATATTGAAATGACTGCTTTCTGCCCCTGACTTCCTGTTGGAATCTATCTTCATTTTTAATTTGTATGTTTTTTTTTTAAGATACGGGGATCTTGTTATCACCCAGGCTGGTGTGCAGTGGTGCAATCATAGTTCACTGCCACCTCGAACTCCTGGGCCCAAGCGATCCTCCTGCCTCAGCCTCCCAAGTAGGTGGTACTACAGGTGCAGGCCACCATGCCCAGCTAATTATTTAAAACACTTTTTTGTAGAGACTGAGTCTAGCTACATTGCCCAGGCTGGTCTCCAACTCCTGGCCTCAAGTGATCCTGCTGCCTCAGCCTCTCAAAGTGCTGGAACTACAAGCATGAGCCATTGTACTCCGCCATGGACTGAATCTTTGAAGAGTGTAAATTAGATCTTATTAGACTTGGTAACTTCAGTGTTTTACCCAATCTCTAGTAAATCATGGTACTAAAATATTTACTTAACTGAAGTCTAGTAAGCAAGTAAAAAATGTACAGTTCAATAAAGTCTTGCCTAAAATAGAGGAACGCACAGGTCCACAACCCTCTAGTTGAAATTCAAAATCTCTGCTCCCAAACGCAAAGGTTTTTTTGTTTGTTTGTTTGTTTGTTTTTGACAGCGTGTCCCTCTGTCCTCTAGGCTAGAGTGCAGTGGCGTGATCATAGCTCAACTCCTAGGCTTGAGTGATCTTTCTGCCTCAGCCTCCGGAGTAGCTGCTGGAACTACAGGCACATGCCACCATGCCTAGCTCAAACACAAAGTTTTTTCATAAAACTCACTTGGGGGCAAAATTCTACCTTACCTGAAGTTATTTATGGAGTTTAAAATTTCCGCTTTGAATAAATGTTCACGTCTTGTTGAGTAGTAGTATAGTTTCAGGTAAGGGATTAGGAGAAGAATTGGTTAAGTTGAAGGGTTCTCTCGGGTGGTTTCTGCAACTGTGGAAGCACTCACCTCCTGAGCAGCAATGCGAAGGGTGTCCATATGGCGGCCAGTGATGTAAACTGTGGCACCTGCTTTGCAGAGCTGCAAGGCGATGCCACGGCCAATGCCCCTGGAGGCACCAGTCACCACACAGACTTGGCCCTTCATGGGAGCTGCCATGACTCACAGGCAATGGAGGAAGGTCTGTGGAAGCAAAGACTTACTCTGAGGGAAGCCTGTAGACTATGTGGTGTGTGTGTGTGTGTGTGTGTGTGTGTGTGTGTGTGTGTGTGTTGGGGAGTAGCGGGGAATCTCACTAGGAGTAAGAGGAGAAGCCAAGGTAAGAATCCTTTGAGGGGAGAGGAGTCAGAGGCGGACAACTGGGTGCGGGCCTGAGAGCAAGGATGACTGTCTCTTTTGGGAGGCCCAGGGAGTGAAGAAGGGGCTGACTGTCCAGAGGTGGACAACTACTGCGACCCTCTGAGTGTGGCTGCCTGAATGGGGAATCTGGCGCGGCAGCCCGTCGGGGCGCGTCTACGCAGAGTCCTGGGCTATCTGGAGCTCCGGACCCTGGCCTGAGCCAGAGGCATGGCTCCCGGGCCAGGGATGAGCGTGAAGCCCGGAGATTCTAAGCCCTAAGTGGGAGGAGCGTGTGCCGCTTACCTGCCGACAGCGCTGTCGCTGAGGTCCTCGCGCCGACTAGCTCGTCACACACGTGTAGTTCCGAGAACTTTAATTCTGGCCGCAGGAGTGGAACGAAGTGACTAGGACTGGGACAGATTGCGGGGCTGCGGTGGAAGTCCGGGTTCTGGACTGGATTGAGCTGGCGACAAGGAGGCAGAGCTCAAGGATTGATTGCACAGAAGGACCTGGGGCGATTCTGTGCGGGGGCGGAGGGGCATAGTCCTGGGCCAAAGTTGGAAAAAAAAAAAAAAAAAAATCTGCGAATGGAGGCGGAGCGATCTGGGGGACACACCCACTCCGTTCGTCTGGGGCCGCGCGGAACTATGACGTAGTAGCTGCGCCAGGAGCTCGCTCGCTTTTCTAAACTCGGTTTGGACAAGGCCCACGCTTGGCGACGTTGAAGGTGTGTCCGCGGCTGAGGAAGCTTTTGCAGCCGGACAGGTCTCGAAGCTCACATGGGGCTGGGTCCGCGCTCCCCACACAGAGTGGGGCGTCGGTTCCCAGCTGGTGGCAAACGGGGGCGTGGGGCCAAGGGGTCGAGGCGCCCCTCACCGGGCCGCGAGCGGCAACCCCGGCCGCTTCCGGATGGGCTCTCAGAGCGGGCTCCAGATGCGCACCCGCACCTGAGCCCCGAAGCTCTGGGATATTTCCGCCGGGCGCTGTCCGCACTGAAAGAGGCTCCCGAGACTGGGGAAGAACGAGGTAAGCAGCACCTTCGGGTTTTAGACCAAGAGCATAAAATCCAGGGCAGGCAAGGAAACTTTCTAGAGTCTGCATGGCCTGGGGACTTGGTTTCATTTCCCATGTCCTCTTCCTCGGCCTCCAACCCACGATCCTTGGTTAAGTGAGGGTACATAACCGTATTCTCTACTAAGTCTCTTCAAAATGTTTCTTTCTTCGCTTTTCCAGATCTGATGGTACACAATATTATGAAGGAAGTAGAGGCTCAGGCCCTAGGTTTGTCCACAAACAGGACTGGCAGTGAGATGCTGCAGGAACTATTGGGATTCAGTCCTTTGAAACCGCTTTGTCGCGTATGGGCTGCTCTGTGCTCCAACTTGCGCACTGTGGCCTGTCACCGATGCGGGGTCCATGTATTGCAAAGTGCTTTGCTACAGCTCCCTCGATTGCTGGGAAGTGCTGCTGCTGCGGAGGAGGAGGATGAGGATGATGGTGATGGGAAGGATGGTCCTACGGAGACCCTGGAGGAGCTGGTCCTGGGGCTAGCCGCTGAGGTGTGTGATGATTTTCTCTTCTACTGTGGAGACACACATGGCAGCTTCGTGGTCAGAACTCTGCTGCAGGTGTTAGGAGGGACTGTTCTGGAGTCTGAGAGAGCCAGGCCCCGTGGTTCCCAATCATCTGGTAAGTATTACAATAGGAAAGTGGACCTAGTGGGAAGAAAAATTTAGAAAGTTCAGAAGGAGACAGTGAATAGAAGAGTAAGTCTTCATGGGGGAGCTTGACCTGGAAGAATTAGCTTGACCTGTCCTAATCTGAACAGGGCTTAGCAGGCCAAAGATTAGTCTGTGCAGAGGCCCAGAGGTAAGGATGTACAACTGTGTTTAGGGGACCGCTGTTAGAATGGATGCAGAAGGAGAATTGTTTTGTTTTTTTTTTTTTTTTTTTAGGTGGAATTTTTCTCTTGTTGCCCAGGCTGGAGTGCAACGGGGTGATCTTGGCTCACCACAACCTCTGCCTCCCTGGTTCAAGCAATTCTCCTGCCTCAGCCTCCCGAGTAGCTGGGATTACAGGCACTCAACACCACGCCCAGCTTATTTTGTATTTTTAGTAGAAATGAGGTTTTTCCATGTTGATCAGTCTGGTATAAAACTCCCGCCTCGGCCTCCTAAAGTGCTGGATTACTGGTGTGAGTCACCGCGCCCGGCCAATTTTTTGTTTTTTTTTTTTAAAGCATGACAACATACAAATGTGTGTATACTGGACTCAATCAAAAGTTCAGGAAACAATACCCTTTACTACATGCAGCCCACTCTGTTATTTTCTTTCCTTTTCCAAACTTTATTCTGCTCTATTTCATTAAAAAAAGAATGCTAGTAAAGACCACTAACTTGATTTCATGATACAGTCTTGTGTTGTGATCCACATTTTGAAAAACTCTAGGAAACAGAGAGTTTAAATGAGACTTGATTTTGGAGTGCCTTGAATACCTGGCTGAGGAGGTTGAACTGTCTTCTGTGGACCATGGGGAAGCTGGTTGAAGCTTTTTAGAAAAATTAAGACAGAAATGTAGTCTCAGCTCAGTCATCCAGAAGAGACATTCAGTTGTACTTCAAATGTTCTGCATCTCCAAGTAGAATCCTTGTTCATCTACGGAATTTTTCTCTCTTGGGTGGCAGTTTGTGATCTCCCCGCTGCACATGTTCTTAATCTTCCTTCAGAAGCACAGAGGGCCCCAGCCCGGGAATGTAAGCCAACTGATTTTGAAGTCCCTGAAACCTTCCTGAATCGCCTTCAGGACCTGAGCTCCTGCTTTCTGAAGGATATTGCAGGTAAGGAGGGAAGTAGGGGGAGGGTCTAATACCTACTTTTCTGGAAGTGATTATTACCAAGCAAGGCCCTTGAGTCAGGTTATTCCTCTTCTTTTCAAACCTGGGCTGGTTTGACATTGAAAGCACTTTGTATAGTCCATTTGAGTACGTAGTCCCCTGTATCTTGTTGCCTAAAGTTTGAGGTTATGCAGGTTGTCTGGATTTTGGGAAAGCTGCTTTGTTTCTGCCCTCTCTCCGCAGTATTTATCACTGATAAGATCTCCAGCTTCTGTCTTCAAGTGGCCTTACAGGTTTTACACCGCAAACTACCCCAGTTTTGTGCCCATCTCTGCAGTGCTGTGATTGGTTACCTGAGTACTCGCAGTTCTTCAGTAGATGGCAGGTATGGTTGGGTCTTAGGATTGACCAAAGTTGGTGGGGCTGTGTGAAATGAATGAGGTGATGTAGTGCAACTGGATTTTGCATGAAATGGAGTTAAGACTGCCTGATGCCCTTCTTGTCCGTAGTCCCCTACTGCTATTTCTCCGAGATCAGACAAGCTCCAGACTCCTGGAGCAGGTCCTGCTGGTTTTGGAGCCCCCAAGGCTCCATAGCCTCTTTGAGGAGCACTTGCAGGGGCAGCTGCAGACCCTGGCTGCACATCCCATTGCCAACTTCCCTTTGCAGCGCTTACTGGATGCAGTCACTACCCCTGAGCTGGTGAGTTGGAAACCTGGGCTGGATCTGTTTCTGCTAATTCTTGATCATTGGACCTTATTTTACTGTGTGCCTGCCTCTATATATTTTTGACATTGTGCTGGCCATTCCTCTTGAAAAATTATTCCTTGAGGTTTTCCAGAGCTTAGGATAAAGGTGCCCACCTTCTAGTGAGAATTTATTTTGGCTTCTCTCAGGTATGAGGACCAGCAAGAGACTGGCTTCATTCAGGTTTACAACTTGAGGTTCCGTGGCCCACCGAGACTCTGGTACTTGGTTATAAGTCCACTTGAGTGCTAGAGCTGTTGCCATAGCTTTTCTTTTCCCTTGCTGCTTAGGACCAAGGTGGGATTCCCTGTGGTCTCAGGCATTGGGGGTTAGAGTGGAAGGGCAGGTTTAATTTTAGTCCCCCCTTGCCCCTAGGGAAGAGCCACTTAAAGTTCCTTCCTGTGAGGTGGCACCTCTAAGACTGCCCCCTTGTCCTGGGCCTTATCTATCCAAACAAAAGTCCTGATACTGGCATTGCTTTTTATCTGGCATTTTTAGTTGTTTTCAGTGGGAAGATTTCTCTGAATAATGTAGTCTACCATTACCAGAATGCCACAGTTACATCCTATGTTTCCCATCAGCTGTCCCCTGTGTTTGAGGAGCTGAGCCCTGTCCTAGAAGCTGTATTGGCTCAGGGCCACCCAGGGGTAGTCATTGCCCTGGTGGGGGCCTGTCGCAGAGTTGGGGCCTACCAAGCCAAGGTCCTCCAGCTCTTGTTGGAGGTAAGTAGATATTACCCACAATCTGTTTATGCTATCAGTCCAACTCCTACCAGTTAGGACTTATCTAATCTTAAGTTGTTGTACCTTTGGACTCAGGACGTCTAATGCCCAAGAAGTTTACAGGAATGGGGGAAAAGATGCCAAATAGTTTTTGTTGTTGTTGAGATAGAGTCTCACTCTGTCACCCAGGCTGGAGTTCAGTGGCGCCAGATCGACTCACTGCAACCTCTGCCTCCCTAGTTCAAGTGATTCTCTTGTCTCAGCCTCCCAGGTAGCTGGATTATAGGTGCCTGCCACCACACCCAGCTAGTTTTTGTTTTTGGGTTTTTTTTGTGTGTGTTTTTAGTAGAGATGGGGTTTCACCATGTTGGCCAGCCTGATCTCGAACTCCTGACCTCAGACGATCCATTACCAAAGGGGATCATCCTGCCTCAGCTTCCCAAAGTGCTGGGATTATAGGCATGAGCCACTGTGCCTGGCTGAGGCCAAATGTTATTTCATAGTCCTAGAATAAAAATTGTCTGCCAGAACTAAGAGAGAAGTTGATTTAAGGGATAAATGTTTATTAACCTCTGTATGTGAAAGAGGCTGGGGATACAGCAAGGCATGAAATTCTGCTGTCATGGAGCTCACATTCTTATGGAGTTAGGCCTTCTTTCCTTTCCTGCAGGTGTTCCCTTAAATTTGAGGTTAGGGATGGAGAAGTTCTCACATTCATCCTATTTTGTCTTCTCCTTTAGGCATTCCACTGTGCAGAGCCCTCATCCCGGCAATTGGCCTGTGTGCCTCTCTTTGCCACTTTGATAGCTTATGAGGTGTACTATGGACTGACGGAGGAGGAGGGGGCAGTGCCTGCGGAGCACCAGGTGAGATAGGGAAGAGGCTAAGCTAGTGACTAATTGGGAGCCAGGCCTCCCAGGGTTTAGCAAGCCTCTGACTCCTGAGGTGAGAGTGGTGACTTCATCCAGGTGGAGGTGGCAGTGTCTTGGGGATGGGCTCATCCACCTGGCTTGTTGGTGCCTCCTAGTTTCCTGTCTCTGTGTTCCCAGGTAGAAACAGCCTCAGCCAGGGCTTTGGGCGACGTGACAGTTCTTGGGTCTCTACTGCTGCAGCATCTGCTGCACTTCTCTACTCCTGGTCTTGTACTTCGAAGTCTGGGTGCCTTGACGGGACCACAACTTCTGGCTCTGGCCCAAAGTCCTGCTGGCTCTCATGTGCTCGATGCCATCCTGACCAGCCCCTCTGTGACGCGCAAGCAGCGCCGCCGTGTGCTGCAGAACCTAAAGGTTAGATTTTTGGCTTCTGCCTTGATTCCCCACCATCATCCACTTAGAGAATATGACCTTCCCCAGTACTATACCTTCAGACGCAAAGAGGCGATATAGTTCCTAGACTATTTTAACTCAGCCCCTAAACTCTTCAGAAAAGTCACGCCCCAAAAGCCCCCAAAATACACTTTTGTGGACTTTGCTAGGGTGACCTGCTTTGTTTGTCTCAATACAGGGACAATATGTGGCTCTGGCCTGTAGTCGCCATGGCAGCCGTGTGCTAGATGCCATCTGGAGTGGAGCAGCCTTGGGGGCCCGGAAGGAAATTGCTGCTGAGCTGGGTGAGTACCAGCCCCTCTCTTTGATGTTTCCAGACTTTCCCTTCTTTTACTCCAGATCTCTGGGTGGCTGGGGAGTCTACTGAAATTCAGCAGTCTTCAGTTCCAAAGGGTGGTCTTGCTCATGGGTTCTTAGCGGTCTGCTTTCCCCTTCCCTTCTGCTGACTGATTGTGCAGTTCTCTGCCCTCATCCCACCCTCCGACTTCTGTTCTTTGGAAAGTGAGGTGTTCACTTTATCCCAGTGGCAGTCCCAGGGTCTGGGGGAAATGGAGGGATCTTTACCTCAGGTAGAGTCTGTCTTTGAGCATGGGTGGTACTAAACAGGAGTGATTCCCTTTGCAGGGGAGAAGAACCAGGAGCTGATAAGAGACCCTTTTGGCCACCATGTGGCTCGAAATGTGGCCTTGACTACCTTCCTAAAGCGGCGAGAAGCTTGGGAACAGCAGCAGGGTGCAGTGGCCAAGCGGAGGCGGGCATTGAACTGTATACTTGAAGACTGAGGCTTTGGATCTGGGACTGGGTGTTGATGGGGGAGGGCAAAAGGGAGTATCCATCCCATCCCTTTCCTGTTTAAATTGGAGTCAAAAGTCTTAGTAGGAAATATTTTATATTTTTATTGGAAATGTTTTTGTTATTTTGGGGGGAAGGGTATGAAGACAGATCTCAGGGTAAAGTCAGAGAGGACTGTCATCAGTATGCTGGGGAGTTTAGGGACAGGAGGCCTTGGTAGGGGATTAGGTGTAGCAGCAAACAGGCTCGGATCAAGATGCCTGGGGATAGGCTTGTGACCTTTCAGGGCGAGTGGGAGGAAGAAAGGTGGCTAGGAAGGGACAGCATTCTTCAGGTAAGGGTATAGACTTGGGATGTGAGGTATTATGCTGAAAGGTTCTGTCACGAGGGGGGTCAGAGGACAGTGGGGAAATTGGGTAAGTTATCTAGCCTGTACTGTCTGCAGGTCCTGAAACTTGATGTTGTTACAGTCTTTGCAGTGTGTCTCTTGGCATGGGTCTGAGGACAGAAGCTGAGGCCCTTCTTAGTAGGAATGGAGGCGGCCCTTCTGCTGCCACTTCTCAGCCCCCTCTACTATATGGCGAAGGGTGGAGGAAATTCCCAGCAACATATGGCCCAGGCCTTGCAGCAATGTGGAGGTCCAACGAAGGAGCTCCCTGAAGGGCAGAGATAGAGGAAATCAGATGATGTGGGAAACCTGGGAGGAGGCTATCAAGCTGGGAGATGAGGACTTTCCACAAGCGAGAGCTAACTAGGGTTAGGTGGGTACAGGAGGAGGAATGATGGGGACTATCTGACTGTAGGGGATGGGGAAGTATGACATGTTGATTTCTGACCTGAGTACTTTCTTTGGGCCAAGTCCTTGAAAGTCACAGCTCATAGAGTAGAGCCCGTAGAATGTGGCTTTGACGTTCAGGCTGCCAAAGAGGTCTCGAGGGTTTTGCTTGTACACGTCAAAAGTGATGCGGGCAATGTCCTTGCTGTGCTTGGGCCTCTCCCGGCCTAGGCCATATGACAGCACTCCACTCTGTAGGACACCCCCATCAGTGCAGTAGATCCTCACACCAGACATCTACCACTAATCCCCGTCAGCACTGGGTCAGACCCTCCCTGGCCTGGACTTGTCCATTGTGTGACATCCTTGACAATTCCGCAACTCCCCCTGCACCTCTGTCCCCAGGATCAGGGTTAGGCTAGACAGGAAATGGGAGAGCTATGAAGGACGGGCAGTGGAAGCAGCCCCAGTATAGGCCTCACCCTGATGGGACTCCAGCTCTGACCAGACTCCAGCACCATCAGGCACGTGTCATCCTCCAGCAGCTGGAAGAAGTCCTCACTGTCCACTGCAGTTCCATCCTCCTCTAGCACCAGGGTTAGCACTCCATTCAGCAGTAGGGTCTCCAATGCCTGCCCAATGGCAAGAAGCAGAAAGGAAGGGCAGGTCTTACCCCATGCCCCTTCCCTCGTTAGCTGCCCAACATCCATCAGTTGGGCCTAGACCTTGGTTGATGTCCCATCTCAACTTCCCAGGACTTCACCATCCCTCCTAAAGGCTACTGCTCTCAGTCTTCTTCAGTTGTTGGAGGATCCTGGCTAGAGGCTGACCTTGTTCCTCTTTGCTACTACCATGTCATTGGCATCTCCCCTTGCTCCCCTCCAAGTCACTGCTCCTGTTTTGGAATTGGAAAGCAAGCCAGGTTCTCATGAAGTCCACCCTTCTGTCCTACAGTGCGGCACCTCACTTCCCACACCCTCAGAGTTCTCCAGAAGTGTCTTCAGCGTTTAACCTTTTTGAGTCCTTACTCTGTGCCACGTATGAGGACTTTACCTACATTATCCTCTGACTCCTTTCAACAACCCTAGGAGGTGGTGTATTATTGCCTTTTTATAGATGAAGAAACTGAGGTTTTGATAGGTTGAACAACTTGACAAACTCACTGTGGAGTGGGGAACAGGAAAAGAAGGGAACTGCTGAATCTCCTAGGGGCTGAATGGAGTTTTGTTGCCCTGCCCATATCCCCTAAAGGTGGAGGGCACAGCGGAGGGTTTGACAGGAAGTGGCAGAATTTGAACTTGATTTGTCATACAAATCGCCTTTCCATACTGGCTTCTGAATTCCATCCCTCCAGCTCTCCCTATCCATTGCTTCCCCTGCTCCCATAGACAAGCTCACTGTGGAAAATGAACAAATTGACTGGAGGTCATTAGGCCCACCCCACTGTTTTTGGCTCTCAGAGAGAGGGGCAGCTGTGTGACCTCAGCTGTCTCTGCTCCATCATCCCAAGTTGTCACTGTTCTCGAGCCCCTTGCTTACCCCTGCTATAGGAACTGAGGAACTTGGCCTACTTACTTTGGCTAGCAGCTCCTGGCGGGTGGCAGCTGTCAGGCCTTTCCGTATGGTCCGCTTGTGATCACAGACACGGAAAGGTCGCTGGGGTGGTGGAGCTGAGGTCCAGACCCTCCGTCCAAACTCCGAGCTTATATTAGATACTGACCTGGTAGTTGGGAAGAAAAGTCAAGAAGGAGCGAGGAGGGGCTTGGTGAGTGTAAAGGGCATGATAGGGGTGGCTAGAGTCCTAGTGAGGGAGGAATGGTTTGCAGATTAGGGATGGAGTAGAGACTGTGGAGTGCAGGTGGGCCGTGGGTGGCTCAGGAGCTTGATAAGCTCACTGTGGCGTGGGGAGCAGGAGAGGGAGCGTACTGCCGAGTCTCCTAGGGGCTGAATGGAGTTTTGTTGCCCTGCCCATATCCCCTAAAGGTAGGGGGTACAGTGGAGGGTTAGCTGTCACCTGAGCAGGTCACTGGGGTTCAGAGCTGAGAGGTACTCCATGGTGGACCGGAGAGTTCCTTCTTCCCTGGAACTTCTGGGCTGGGTGGTTCTCTGCTGTGCTGGGGCTTCAGTGGTGTTTTCTATTACAAACCTGAGATCTCAGCCCAGGATGAGGTGGGAATGAGTCAAGCCTGGACTCTGGCCCCCCTGCCTGGCCAGTAAGAAGGGCAAAGTCCAAGGGGAGGGATGAAGGAGGGGCCAGATGGGGTCCTGGAGGAAGAATTGCCCGGCAAAAGCCACTGGAGCTTGTTTGTGTGTCTTTGGTGATGGCATGTGTTGTAAAGGTAGATGGGAACCATGTAAAAGGATGAAATGTGACCTCTGATGTTTCTGTATTTCTATGGAGGGAATTTCTAGGGACAGTTTCTGGCTCTCAGACTCTGAGAAGCTGCGTTTTGTGAGCAGCTCTGTGTATGCTGCCACCTACTGGAGAAGCCGTAAGCTGCAGCATTAGGAAAAGGGAACCCCTGCTGAGTGTGGGGAAGCGGGATGGCAGCACTGGCAGGGCTTTGGAAAATGAGAGGTGAGACTGTGTCCAGGAAGGGTGTGAGGAGAGGATGGATCCTGATCCATGGGTTCAGGATCATTAGGGTCCTGTGTGCGACGTTGGCCTTCCTGCTTACCTGCTCCTTCCTCCTTGGTCAAGGGAAAGGCTGGCTCATTGCTCTGGCTTCATTTTCCAGAACTGCCTGCTTCGGCCACACTTAAGTCATCTTCTCTCTCACCTTTCTCCTTTTGCCAATTAATGGACATGAAGGAGATGTGAATGGGGCAGGGATGTCCCTTGATAGGATCAAGACTTTAGCTTTTGTCCTAGCTCTGATTTCAGTTGCAGCTGTGATGGACAGTTGCGTGGAAGCTGAGACTCTCACTGACAATGAAACCCTCAAATGAACACAATCCCTGCTTTCCTGCCCAGGATCTTTGTAGGGTCCCCAGCTTCCTCACTTTTTTTCTGTGTCCTGACAAAGAAACACAGAGTAACTTGATGGCTCCGTCACCTGGCCAGCTGCATTTCCCGTGGAGGCTTGAGCCCAAGCCAGAGCCTTGAACATTACCAGGCACTGAAACAGTATTCAGGTTGTTGCCCAAAACACTGGAAGAACTGGCCCTGGCCCTGAGCCAAAGTCCTTGAACCCTCATAAACTCCATACCCTGACCCCCTTGTTTTGGACATACTTTGGTAGAACAACTCTTTCTCTCACTGTCTGTTGTGAGGATATGCTGCAGCTCACTCATTAAGTTCTCCTAACAAATGCTTTGGACTGATCACCCTGCCAGTCTTTTGTCTTGGGCAATCTGTACTTTTCTCAGAGGTTCCCAAGGCCTACCAAAGGCACTTCACACACTCTTAATGGCTTTCCTCTCTCGTCTTACCCTATGCCCTCACTTTCTGAGTTAGCCTCCCAAATACAGGATTACCTGTACCCAAGCCCTTAGTTTAAGCTCTGCTTTGGGAGAACCCAAACTAAGACAATGCTCCTGGTGCCCTGCCCAAGGAACCTCAAGTTCTGGCTGTTACTTGGGTAGAGGCCTTTCTTTTCCCTTACCCCAGCTCTATCGATCTGCCATGCCCCCCTCAAATCTCTTCATTTCCAAGTTTTGCTTGACTTTTCCA
This sequence comes from Cacajao melanocephalus, assembly GCA_963573385.1. Classification (NCBI taxonomy): domain Eukaryota; kingdom Metazoa; phylum Chordata; class Mammalia; order Primates; family Pitheciidae; genus Cacajao; species Cacajao melanocephalus. The sequence goes on from CAUYLG010026843.1 coordinate 272,494, forward strand.
AGAAGAGAGGGCTGCTTCTTAGTATGTCTCTACTACTGCATCCTCTCCTTTCTTGTCCTGAATCCTGGTGCAGCCTGGTAGTGGGGTCTCTTCGTGGTTGTGTGTCATGACTCTCTAACCAGGTTATAAGCCCTTTATACCTCCATGCATCCCCCATTCCTCCCAGAATCTGGCACCATGCCTTACGTGGAAAAGCTGTCACTGACAGCCTGGTGAGATCCCTGAGGGTGGAGTGACTGGGGCAGGGCCCAAGGCAAGAGATGGGAGGAGGTAGGCCAGGAGTTGAAGAGAAGGGTCTCAGCTAGACCAGGAAGCTGGAAACAGGCAGATAGAGCAGCTGGGGGTCTGAGTTGTTTGGCTCACCTCTGCAGGCCAGAGAAGCCAGGTAACATACACACTGTAGAAGGTGGACTAGGGGGATTAGGGCCAGAGCTGGGGGAGGGATGAGAAGAGAAGCAGGATCAGGATCAGGATTCAGCGGAGTTCTCCTATTCTCTTCCACGGCCAGGTAATCTTATCTGTCCCCCTTCAGCTTATGCTGTTTCCTGGCAAGGCAGGCTCTCACATGCCTGGACGCCTGGATGTGCTGGTGATGGGAAGGAGTGGGGTGAGGGAGGGGCCCCAGGAGAGGCCCCGGATGAGCTTCATCTTGTCCCTCCCCATTCTTGCCTTGCCCTCTGCAAATGTGACAGGCACAGGACAGGAGTAGGTACCTCGCCCACTGCTGCTTAACCTTTCAGCTTCCCCAGGGCCCCAATCTTGCTTGCTCCCAGCTTGGTAAGTAGATCTGCCCATGTCCCTTTATACCCCACCATCCACTTTTGCCCAGAGGTACTAGGATTGGGGCTGGAAAGGAGAGGCCAGACTAGAGGAGTGGTGGTAGAGATAGTGAGAGCCTGGGGTGAGGACTTTATGCCTGTTTACCACTGAGCTCTGGGAAGGAGCCAGGAGTCAAGCAGGTCAACTGACTGGGAGCAGGGGATCTGGGTTCCTGGAAGAGGTAGTGTTTGAGGTGGGGTTTGGGTCCTCGTGGAAGTCAGGACACACAGGCAGAAAAGAGGCAGGCTGCAGGGAAGTCAGGAGGACGCATGGCCCCTTCTCATCAGGCATCACAGGTGGGGTTTTGCCCCACCCATGAACGCCCTCTGTGGCCCCTTCCACCCCTCTGTAGGCCCAGAAGGATGTCGGTCTGCTACCGTCCCCCAGGGAATGAGACACTGCTGAGCTGGAAGGCTTCGCGGGCCACAGGCACAGCCTTCTTGCTGCTGGCGGCGCTGCTGGGGCTGCCCGGCAACGGCTTCGTGGTGTGGAGCTTGGCGGGCTGGCGGCCAGCGCGGGGGCGACCGCTGGCGGCCACGCTTGTGCTGCACCTGGCACTGGCCGATGGCGCGGTGCTGCTGCTCACCCCGCTCTTCGTGGCCTTCCTGACCGGGCAGGCCTGGCCGCTGGGCCAGGCGGGCTGCAAGGCGGTGTACTATGTGTGCGCGCTCAGCATGTACGCCAGCGTGCTGCTCACCGGCCTGCTCAGCCTGCAGCGCTGCCTCGCCGTCACCCGCCCCTTCCTGGCGCCCCGGCTGCGCAGCCCGGCCCTCGCCCGCCGCCTGCTGCTGGCCGTCTGGCTGGCCGCCCTGTTGCTCGCCGTCCCAGCCGCCGTCTACCGCCACCTGTGGAGGGACCGCGTGTGCCAGCTGTGCCACCCGTCGCCGGCCCACGCCGCCGCGCACCTGAGCCTGGAGACTCTGACCGCCTTCGTGCTTCCTTTCGGGCTGATGCTCGGTTGCTACAGCGTGACGCTGGCGCGGCTGCGGGGCGCCCGCTGGGGCTCCGGGCGGCACGGGGCGCGGGTAGGCCGGCTGGTGAGCACCATCGTGCTTGCCTTCGGCTTGCTCTGGGCCCCCTACCACGCAGTCAACCTTCTGCAGGCGGTCGCCGCGCTGGCTCCACCCGAAGGGGCCTTGGCGAAGCTGGGCGGGGCCGGCCAGGCAGCGCGAGCGGGGACTACGGCCTTGGCCTTCTTCAGCTCCAGCGTCAACCCGGTGCTCTACGTCTTCACTGCTGGGGATCTGCTGCCCCGGGCAGGTCCCCGTTTCCTCACGCGGCTCTTCGAAGGCTCTGGGGAGGCCCGAGGGGGCGGCCGCTCTAGGGAGGGGACCATGGAACTCCGAACTACTCCTCAGCTGAAAGTGGTGGGGCAGGGCCGGGGCAATGGAGACCCCGGGGGTGGGATGGAGAAGGACGGTCCGGAATGGGACCCTTGACACCAAACCCTGCAACCTGCTGCCCTTGCCTGTCCCTTTCCATCCCCCCACCTTCCGGAGCTCAGTGTTCTGGAACGTTTGGGGACCCTTTGACTAGAGTTTGGATCTGGCTGGGTAGGATTACTATACACCTGGGGCAGGCTCAGTTTCCTCCAAACTGAGGGATTATGAGTATGGTGATGGTCCCTGTTAAGGACTACTTCATGCTTGCAGGTTGGCATGTACCCATGTGCCAGCACTGCTTACTTGTTGCCAATAGCTGTTGTTGTGAAATACACTGGGAAGCCATTAGATGGTGACTTAAGTGTGCCCCCCCTCAACCCCCCATCCCCCCCCCCCACCGGCCCGTGGTTCTTCATGCCTGAGTTGTACTGAAGCCACCTAGTTCCCTGCGGGTCAAGCCAGGGTTGGGCAGTGCTGGCCTTTGGTGGCATCTTGTCCTTCCCTCCCCAGCCCAGGTGCCTTGGTTCCACAGGCCAACCCATAGAACCACTCTGGAAATAAAGGAGACAAGGGAAGGAGAGGTATGGGAGCTTGGATGAGGGGTAGGAATGGGATCCATTATTTGAGGTTTCTAAAAGCCTCTGGGGGAGGAAATGGCTCTGGAAGGGGAAAGTGAATCTGTGGGTTTGAAAAGGAAACTTTTCCTGCATGTCTTGTGTTTGGTCCAGTGGGTGTGAGAGGCGCACAAGGAGAGGACAGTGGTGTAGGGGCCCTGGGAGTCTGAAACTTACCTTCCTCTCTGACCATCTGATCATCCCTGCAAAGGCCACCTGATATGAAAAGGGGCCCAGGAGCAGGCACTCACTCAGGGAAGTCTGGGGGTTGACCATCAGGGGCTATGAGGAATGGCAGGAATATTTAGAGGACAGGAGTAATTTTTTCAGGAAAGTGACACTTCTTCTTTTTCTCCCTGCCAAGTTTGGGCTCCTTCCAAGATGCTGTTAGCTATTCCTAGCCCCTTCCCCAATAATTCTCTGCCCCCAGTTTTTGGAATCTATATCTAGGTCTAAAAACGGTTCTAGATCCTGACATCTTTGATTAGGGGGATGTAGAATGGGATTCTTTTCAGGGGACATCCACAAGTACAAACCTGTGGTCACTAAACTGACCAACTCATCCCAGTTGGCCCAGGACTTCCCAAGTTTTAGCAATGAAAATCCCTTGTCCCGGCCCTATTGGTTTCCCAACAAACTGAGATTGTTGGCCTCTCAAGCGGCTACCCTGACCATCACCCCAGGTTCTATGTTAGTGACTGTTTACATCTCCCTGTCCCCCAGACAGAGGTCACAACAGAGCAAAGGAAACCTAGTCCCCAGGGTCATGCTAGGGCCACCAAAACTGGAGGGAATTAGAACCTGTGAACTAGAACAGCAGGGAGTATGCTTAGACCTCCTGGTCCTGGGTGTGGGGAAGAAAGGCCATCAAGGGAGATGCGGGTGGGGAACAGCTTGAGATAGGAGGCAAGGACAGCCCAGTTTCTATCTGAAAGGGCCTCTGGTTGACCCTGGCTTCTATCCCCAAACACAGGTCTCAGAGGATTCTTTCTGTCCTCATGCACTGGGCAGAGGTTCCCTAACTTCCTCTGTTACATATTTCCCATCTCTCACACCCCATGTGGTCAGAAAGCCCTTCCTCAACTCTGACTTCAGTTCTTGCTGTGGTTTCAGCCCATATCCTTTTTATCATATCCTCTGCCTGACAGCTACGAGGTCAACTCTGGTCTGGCTTTTCTCTAAGCACAGCACGTGGAGGCTCTGGAAAGGTTAAGGACCTCAGTGATCACCATTATACTTTACATATTTCCTGAGAAGTCAGAGTTGAAAGGGAAGCAGGAAAGCTCATGGTCAGATTGAAGGAAGGAATTTTTAGTTCCTTATTTTTTTTTTTTAAGACGGAGTCTCGCTCTGTCACCCAGGCACTGGAGTGCAGTGGCACAACCTTGGCTTACTGCAGCCTCCGCTTCCTGGGTTCAAGCGATTTTCCTGCCTCAGCCTCCCAAGTAGCTGAGACTATAGGCACATGCCACCACCTTCAGCTAACTTTTGTATTTTTAGTAGAGACGGGGTTTCACCATGTTGGCCAGGCTGGTCTCAAACTACTGACCTCAAGCTATCTGCCCGCCTCAGCCTCCCAAAAGTGCTAGGGTTACAGGTATGAGCCACCACACCTGGCCAGGAATTTTTAGTTCTTAGCTTCTGCAGGAGACTTCAAGGAAAGGAGATGTTCCTCTGTCCAGGAAAGGGGGAGGGTAACCATTCTGCATTCCCAGTTTCTCTTCTTGTCAGGGTGGGCATGAAGTATCACTGTTCTTGCTCCCTCACTCCTGCTCCTCATGCTCAGGCTGCCTAGCTCAGCCTCAACTTCCTCTGTGTGTCTAAAGTGGAACTGGATAGTAGGCTGTGGGAAGATAGGAAAGAGGTGGTGCCAATCTCCTTGCCCAGATCTTAAATCCAGACTCAGCAGGGTAACCGCATGGGCAAGTACAAGGCAAGTGCCTGGGGAAAGGGGAAGTGATTGGCATTCTGTGTGATACCAAAAAGACCATTTGTATTTTGGCTTCTACCAAAGAGAGTGGAGAATTGGTTGACCTAAATGGAACCATCCCTTTAAGTAAGGGGAGAGAAGGGGGTGCTGGGAGTTGGCCCTCTTCCCGCAACCTAGATCATAGCTTGAACTGAAGCCAAGGACAGAGTTCTTCCCCCTTCGGCATTTACTGATGTGCCTTCTTTAAATTACGATGTTATCTAACCCAAACCCAGACCCAAGACCTAGTCACAGCTCCAACCTACACTTCCTATTAACCTGAACTAAAAACTACATTATTAATGCAAAAAACAAAGATATCAGCATTCTAGCCTCTCAATCTGAGGCCCATTTTCCTTCTCTGGCTTCCTTACCTCCTCCTATATGATACAATTCACTACTTTGTTCAGTTCTCCAGTCTAGACCTGCATCTTGAGGCCACACCCAGCCTACTCACTCCCCGCACACCTTTCTTCTCTCACTACCCCTTCCTGGTCTCTTCTCATCTGGCCCCACCTCTGAGGAGTACTCCTGCCTTCTGGGTTGCCCTGGAACACAGACTATCCCCCCTCCTAGTGAAGGGAGTGGGTGAGGGTTGCAGCCCCACCCTCAGGAAGATGCATCTTCCCCCTCCCCTGCTACGTGGTACTTCCTCTCTGGCTGACTTAGCTAACAGCACATAGACCTGGGGCCAGGCCCTTGGCACTGGGACAGATCCAGGGATAGGCTACACCACCCTGCCCTGACCCTGGGATTGGCACCAGCTTCCAACCAGTACCTGCCAAAGCGTGTAAGTAAGTATCCTGGGAACGGCAGTGGTTGTGGTCGTGGTGGGATGGTGTGCAGCCATGAAAGAAGGTGCAAAGGAATCTCCAAAGAAAGTCAGACCAGTGTACAAAGTTGGGAGGCTTTGTCCTCGTCACTTGTCCACTAACTCCTCCCAATCCCTGTTATTCCTGGTTGACCCTGGGCATCTCTGGGGACAGTAGGCAGGTGATTGGGAAAGTAAATGGGATTGAGGCGCTCAGGGCCTGGCGGGGACAAAAAGCTGGCCTTTCAAGGGGTACAGCATTGGTAGGAAGTCTCTCAGTTTGGTTCTGGGCTTTAGGGTCTCCTAAGGGGAGGAGTCTGAAAAGGTCTGGAAATGCCGCTGCTTCTGCTGCTGCTGCTGCTGCAGTCACTGTATATTTTGCAATTGGGTCTGTGGGCAGGAAGAGGCCCCACAGCCTAGTTAGGAAACTAGTCTTTGTACTCAACCAGATCTCTTTAAGACATCAGTTGGCAGCGATGGGGGCAGTATATTTCAGAGGGACCTCTGATACTGCTGACCCTGGGGACAGACTAGAGTTCTCAGGCTAGCTGTGTCCATGGCATCAGGAAACCCTTGGTCCTCTACTCTCACGCGTGTGTCCGCACTCACTCTCCAGGTCCTCCCGACGGCCATGAACACTACATCTTCTGCAGCACCCTCCTTGCTAGGTGTCAAGTTCGTCTCTCTGCTGGCTATCATCCTACTGTCAGTGGCGCTGGCTGTGGGGCTTCCGGGCAACAGCTTTGTAGTGTGGAGCATCCTGAAAAGGATGCAGAAGCGCTCTGTCACTGCCCTGATGGTGCTGAACCTGGCCCTGGCCGACCTGGCCGTATTGCTCACTGCTCCCTTTTTCCTTCACTTCCTGACCCAAGGCACCTGGAGTTTTGGACTGGCTGGTTGCCGCCTGTGCCACTATGTCTGTGGCGTCAGCATGTACGCCAGCGTCCTGCTCATCACAGCCATGAGTCTAGACCGCTCACTGGCGGTAGCCCGCCCCTTTGTGTCCCAGAAGTTACGCACCAAGGCTTTGGCTCGGCTGGTGCTGGCAGGCATTTGGGTGGTGTCCCTTCTGCTGGCCACACCTGTCCTCGCATACCGCACAGTGGCCTTGAAATCGAGCAACATGAGCCTGTTTTGCTTCTCGAAGTACCCCACCGAAGGGCACCGGGCCTTCCATCTAATCTTCGAGGCCGTCACGGGCTTCCTGCTGCCCTTCCTAGCTGTGGTGGCCAGCTACTCCGACATTGGGCGCCGGCTGCAGGCCCGGCGCTTCCGTCGCAGCCGCCGTACCGGCCGCCTGGTGGTGCTCATCATCCTGGCTTTCGCCGCCTTCTGGCTGCCCTACCACGTGGTGAACCTGGCCGAGGCAGGCCGTGCGCTGGCCGGCAAGGCCGCAGGGTCCGGGCCCCTGGGGCTGAAGCTGCAGCTGGCCCGCAACGTGCTCATCGCGCTCGCCTTCCTGAGCAGCAGCGTGAACCCTGTGCTGTATGCGTGTGCCGGGGGCAGCCTGCTGCGCTCGGCAGGCATGGGCTTCGTGGCCAAGATGCTGGCGGGCACGGGCTCCCAGGTGTACAGCACCCGCCGCGGGGGCAGCGTGGGCCAAAGTGTGAAGAGCGTCCCCGCCGCTCTGGAGCCTGGCCCTGCCAAGAGCCTTACTTCCACCTCCAGTCCTCTAGAGTCAAGCGAACTGACCTAGGCCTCGTGGAAGGACGCTCACTTTTCTCCTGGCAGAATGCCAGCTCTGAGCCAGGAGCAGCAGGGGTGTGGAGGGCAGTGGGGCATGGGAGGCGGGGGTGGAGTCGAAGAAGAGGGAAGGATGGAGCAAGTGAGGGCAGAGTGAGAGAGTGCTCCAGCCTGGCTCCCACAGGCAGCTTTAACCATTAAAATTGAAGTCTGAAATTGGGTCAGCCTTGTGAGTGGGGTATGTGTGCTGTGGGTATCGGGTTGCTGGTGGGCACCCTGGTGGGGCCCCTCTCAGTAGTTGAGAGTCATATCCTTTGGTTCCCCATGATTTACAATTTTGGAAGGGACACAAACACAGACATAGACTGCCCCCAACCCAGGTGATTCCGAGTACATAGTCTGCAGATCATACTTAGCAAAATATAGTCCACAGACTCCGAAAGCAGCTTGTCTAGGAAGACCACCCATGTGGGCTTATCACTCCAGGCCCTGTGACTCAGGGACCTTTTGAGAAAACAGAACTGCTGTGGAACATCTTCCCTGAAGCCTGTGACAGGTATCCTTGTTAGCATGACTCCAACTTCCTGCCAATAATCTTTGTCCTCTCCATAGGAGATGTTCTAGGGGACTGCCTTCCTTCCCTCCATTTCACAAAGAAACCAGACTTGAGGACCAAGTCATTCGATCTCATCCCTTAGAATTCTGCACATCAGCATCTGCTAACCTCCACAACATACTCTGGCACAGGGTGGGGCTGAGGTCCCCAGGAAACAAAGATTCCCAAAAGTGAGAGGGTAAGTCATTATTTCCTAGAGATGACTATTGTTGTAGAGAAACTTCGTCCAACTCTGTTCTGACAAGGTTTTAGGAAGATGGCAACAACAGTGGCAGCAGTGTACTTTTTGGCTCTTTCTCATTAAAAAAAAAAAAAAAAAAAAACAGCAAGGAGGAGAGTGAAACCAAATATCCACATGCAACATCCACAACAAACCTAGTTCGTTAAGGTATCTCCCATGGACCTCAAAATACGAGGCAGTGAGAATGAGCCGTCAATACCTCAAGACCCATATACCAGCATCTGTGCAGAAGGGTGCAGAAGGAAGCAAAGGGATATTGGATGGACCTAAGAAGAGGAGACCTCTAACCTATCCACCAGTCCTTACCGGAAAGCATGGTGTACCAATCTGAGAACAGCAGCTGAAACTGGGAGGGCCCTAACAGATTATTTCCCAGGCCTCTTGCCCATTCTGTATAGTGAGCACATAATAGGTACTTATTTAGTGTTTGTTGAAGGAATAAAGTTCAAATGACATTTCCCTGGAGATTCCTCCAATATTTGTGAATAGGGGGCAGGAAAGGGTAAATCTTTGTTTTGAGTCATGTGGCCAAATCATGCTTCCAAGATGTACAAAATACTGGAATAAGTCGACAGAGAGGCTGAGGGAGTTGTCTTTATGAAAAAAATCAGTCCCTTCCAAAATGCTCAGTCTCACATGCATGCGTGTGTGCACACACGTGCACACACACACACACACACACACAATTTGGCCTGGGAAGAATACTTCCCACTGAAGGGCAAAGAAAAGGTGATCCCCAGCTATATAAACAGCTTCTGACATCAATGGGCTCCAGACATCCCAGAGTCTTCTCTTTATTGAGGTTCTTAGAAGGGGAATGGGGTCTCAGCCTAGGGTGGCTGAAGGTGGTCCAGTTCGTGTCAAGTCTGTGTTCAGAAAGTAGGTGCAGAGCTGCCCTTTGCCTTTCACCTTGATGACACCCCGGCTGTAGCAGGTGTAGCCCAGGGACTGTAGGGCCCAGGCTGTCTCCTCAGTCACCTACAATTGGAGGGGGTGAGGGAATATGGAGGTGGCCCTGTTCTTAGTCCCCCTCCCCCATGCCTCCAATGTGGTTTTCTCACTTGGATTTTGCCAAGGACTCCTGTGCTCTCCATGCGGCTGGCCACATTCACTGTGTTGCCCCAAATGTCATATTGTGGCTTCTGGGCCCCAATCACTCCAGCTACTACTGGCCCATGATTCAACCCTGGTAAGGGATGTGGTAATGACAGACTTGGAGAAGGAAGAGGGAAAGAGGAAGCACAAGAAACTGGAAGGAAGGGAGAAGGGCGTGGAGCAGTGGCCCTAGAGGAGAGGAGGTGTCTCTAAGGCTGGAGGAATGTAGCTTAAAAAAAAGAATTGGAGAGCATTGTACCTCCTGGGCCAGCAGCTGCACACCCCATCCCAGGAGTGAGTCAGGAAAGGGGCTTCTGGGATGAACTGGGAGCAGCTAACAAAGGACTTGGAGTAGGGCAAGCTCAGGAAGGTGAGGAGGTACCAGACTGCTGCAGCAGGGGAGGTCTCTCACCCACACGCAGGCGGAAGTTGTTGAATGAGTGCTTGTTGATGACGTCCAGCTTAGACCCCAGGGCCACGGCAAACTCTACCATAGTGCCAAGGTGGCTGCAGCTCCGCTCAGCATCCTGACAATGGGCCCCCCACCAGGGTGGGCCAGTGAGGGCACAGGAATAAGTCTCACTGTTGGGCCCACTAATGAGAGACCAGAGGAGGGTGGTAGGTAAGGAAGGGTTGCCATACCTGTTGTGCATCCTGTCCAGAGGTGGCATTTAAGCCTGTGGCTGCCATGTAGGTGCTGCCAATGGTTTTGATCTTCTCCACCCCACTGAACTTGGGCTTGGAGAGCAGCTGTATAGAGAGGAGGCCTGTCTCCAGTCTCTCTCGCTCTTTCCCTCCCCTCTCCCAGAAGCCCAGCCCCAGGCCTTTGGAGTTAAAGGATCAGGCTCTGGGAGTGGGGATGGTGTCAGGAAGGAGAGGGTTGGTGGTGGGCAATATTGCTGGAGTGGGTAGAGCTGGGGGATCAGAGGAGGCGAGGGAGTGCTGTGGAGGGGAGGATTGACCTCATGGCCAGAAAAACAAAGTGGAAGGAGGGACTGGTGGGAAATTCTAGAATCCGGGACATAGGGTCTGGGAGACTCTTGGAGTTGTCACCTCATCAAAATCAGCAATTATCTCATTGAGCAGCCTCAGACACTCTAGGCCCTCATGATTGATGTCAGATTCAGAGTAGAACTCCTTGAAATCCGGGACTGAGGCGAAGAGGACACAAACACATTCATAGGACTGGTGGTAGAGATCCTGGGAGAGCAGGAGACTGGAGTGAGGGCTTTGTGTCATGTTCCTCCCCCTTCTGGGTCTGCGTGGGACCCTCCTCCCTGTGTCCACACTCCTGGTCTCCCTGTTGAAGAAGAATTGGGAAGGAGGGAGAGGAGTAGGGCCAGGCTACCTAAGGGATGTGACTTAGGAGTCAAAGCTTGGATCTCATTGTGATTCCGGAAGAGACAGAAGTTTGGGGTCAGGATCACCTCACAGAAACATGAAGGGAGTCACTCCTAGAACTGGGATCCTGTCAATGTGAATTATTTTTATATCCTATCTTATTGCTGAAAGGTGTTAATTAAGCCGGCTACAAAACCAAAGGCACAAAGTGTTTAAGTCAGTTAAGATAGGTACAGAATGAAAGATAAAATAAGCAACAATAGGGACTATGGGGCAAATGGAGCAAAGGGAAAAGAAGGGTAAGATGATAAAGATGGAATCAGATCTGAGGGTGGTTCACAAAATGAGTGCCATGAAGTCCTTTTCAGTCCTAGATTTTGGCTCTAAGCTTTCTAGCAGCCAAAGTGAAGAGAGAAAAGGATTGATTGCAAGATTTCCTCTGTCTGTAAGAGAAGAAACAAGAAGCAGAACTACTTCTGATCTTGAAAGCAGAGAGCAGGTGGTGGGGACATAGGGCTGTGAAAGAGCTCCGGAGCTGACCCTTCAATATGCGCCAAGAGCATTTCCACAGCAGAGGGCCAGCAGGTGGTGGTACAAGTAAGATGGTACAAATATGTGGGTGACTCCCTGATGGTTTGGCTATAGCAAGATTTTTGAGGATCTAAAGCAGCAGCATCCAATAGAAATGTTTGCAATGGAAACGTTCTCTATCTTCAGTGTCCAACACAGGGGCCACTAGCTGCAGTGGCTGTTGAGCCCTGAAAATGTGGCTGGTGAAACTGAGGGACTGAATGTTTTATTTTAATTAATTAACATTAAATTTTCATAGGGCTAATGGCTACCATTTTGGATAGTGCAGGTCTAGAGAGAGGGGTGGACTGTATCCTCCAGACCAGTGGTCCCCAAACTTTTTGGCCCAGATGGAATCAGATCTGAAGGTAATTCACAAAATGAGTGCCATGAAGTCCTTTTTAGTCCTAGATTTTGGATGGGTTTCGTGGAAGACAAGTTTTCCATGCACCTGGGTGGTGGTAGGGGGATGATTTTGGGATGAAACTGTTCTACCTCAGATCATCAGGCATTAGTTGTAGGTTGGTGCAAAATTAATTGCTTTTTTTTTTTTTGCCATTAAAAGTAATTACTTTAAGGCCAGGCGTGGTGGCTCACTCCTGTAATCTCAGCATCTTGGGAGGCTGAGGTAGGTGGATCACCTGAGGTCAGGAGTTTGAGACCAGCCTGGCCAACATAGTGAAATCTTGTCTCTACTAAAAAAAATACAAAAATTAGCCAGGTGTGGTGTGGGGCACCTGTAATTCCAACTACTCAGGAGGCTAAGGCTGGAGAATCGCTTGAACCCAGGAGGCAGAGGTTTCAGTAAGCTGAGATTGTGCCATTTCATGCACTCCAGCCTGAGAGACACAAGTGAAACTCTGTCTCAAAAAAAAAAAGTTACTTTTAATTATATTATTTTTAATGGCGATTAATTTTGCGCCAACCTAATAGACTCCCATAAGGAGTGCACAGCCTAGATCCCTTGCATGTGCAATTCACAATGGGGTTTGAGTTCCTATGAGAATCTAATGCCGCTGCTGATCTGACAGGAGGCGGAGCTCAGGCAGTAGTGCTGGCTCACCGCTCACCTCCTGCTGTGTAGCCCAGTTCCCAACAGGCAATGGACCAGTACCAGTCTGCGACCTAGGGGTTGGGGATCCCTGCTCAACAGCTCCCATCAACACCTGACTAAGCTTCTGGAATGTATGGAGTGGTCAGGAGTCAGAGAAGACATGCCGTCTAAGTAAGAATTTGAAATGCAGAAATTTTGTGCTCACCAAAGACAGAATCTAAGATCTTGTGAAAATGAAGTCGCTTGACAAGCACAAGGGCTTGGGTGTGGGGGGTCTAGAGAGGACAGGTCATAGGTCAAGACTTTCATCTGAAATGAGGCCCTATGGCATCCGCAGCTCAGGAGTCACCTCATTGCGCCGGTTCTGGCCAATGAACTGGGGGGCCACGTGCGCAGGGAGCACGTTCTCCAAGAGCAGCCGAGTCAGGTTCTCCATCGTCTCTGTCTCCTCCCGCTCCTGCCTCAGCTTCTTCTTCCACAGGAAGTCCAGGCGGCAGTAGTACTCATTCTGGGGAGGGTCGCCCGGGGCCATGGGGAGACACAGAGCAGGGGAGGCCCAGCTCCTTCGTGTTAAGCCCCAACTCTATGATGTCTGAAACCACCTCCACCCCATCCCCAGTTTAGGGCTTAAGGTGCAAATATCGTTGGAGAGAGACTATCCTTGAAACTAGATTCAGACTAGTGGTACAGAAGTGGCAACGGACCTTTTCGTAAGCATGGGCTTTCCCGGACTGGGGAGTGGGAGAAAGGAGGGGTGGGGAGGGAAGGAGAAAGAAAGGGAGCAGGAAGGCTTGCTTAGAAGCTTCCAATGGGCGTTCAACCCTGAAAATTAGAAAGACCAAGTCACAAATACGGGACCACTCATAGGCGTGCCCTGGAGGGCTGAGCTGGGTGACTTACCTGGCGAGCCAGGACAAGGAGGGTGAAGAAGAAGATGAAGAAGGAGATAGCACCCATCAGTTTGGGCTCCTTCAGCACTCCTGGCCTGAGAGGGACATGGATCAGGGTTGCCCCTCTCTCTGCCCTTCTTGGCCACCTCCCTGCCCCCAGTGCCCACGTAGGCCTCCACTTCCCTCCCGCTTTGCCCTGTGGGTGATTCAGTTCAGTGAGGCCAGGACAGCTGTGCTGTGTCCCATCTCACCCCCATCCCAGGGGGCCTGGCACCTCTGTTCAGCAGCTATGCACACCTGGAGTCCAAGGGGCCCAGATAGAGGCGGGTGATGAGGCAGTCGGACAGCCAGGCATGGGAGTGCAGGAAGAGGGAGCAGGAGGCCGCCAGCCACAGCAGGAGCAGCAGCAGCTTCAGCTCGAAGCTCATGTGCAGAAAGAGGGAGCAGGAGAGGAAGCCCAGCACGCAGCAGTGCATGGAGTACTGTGGGGCCAGGCAGGGATCAGGAGTGGGCATGTCCCACAGGCAGAGGGGGGAACACCTGAGGGCTCCCTTCCTATCCCTCCCGGGCCCAGGTCCTATCTGTGGGACAGGGAGCATCATACATACAGATACATACTGGGTGTGACTTATGTCTGTTCTAATTCACAGAATGGAGTGTTCCTCCACTCAGGGGACTGTGGGCTTGGGCTGAGGAAGGGTCTATGGAAGGAGATTAAGGGCATGTGGGAACACTCACTGGGACACTGATGAGAGGCAGAGACCCAGGGAGCTCCCAGGAGAGGTTGGAAGTCATGGAGGACACATTGAGAGCTTGGAAAGGGCATTCTGACGATGCTGGGAAGAACTGCAGAGGAGACGAGGAGCTGAAGAGGCTTGTGCTAGGTTTCAGCTGACCCAGGGATGAGTCACGGTCAGACTCACCCAAAGGGGTGGATCCTGCTATTTCTGGTTGGGAAGGGAACCTCAGCACTAGGGTCCTCACTGTGGGGAGGAGTTATGGGAGGGGCGTCAAGAGTACTCGTCTGCCATGGAGCCACTGTGTGGGCTCTTCCCAGCCACTTAGCCTCTCTGGGCCTTAGCTTCCTCTTCTGTAACTTGGCTGGTGGGTGATTCCCAGGTGCCCTCCAGGAATAGAATTCTAGGAATGAGTCTAAATCCTGAAAAATCAGCCAAGTGAGCTAAGTAATAAATAACAGCCTACACAGAAAAAGATAAGGAAATTCACCAGTGTTATTAACAAGTATTATGCCCAGATGGTAGACTGCTGGTGACTGTAACTTTTTTCTTTCTATTTATACAACATTGCCAGCATCCCTGGGCTTAGTCCAGCTGCCTGCCCAAATCCAGGGGTTCCCTTTCAGTCCCTGGCAGGTCCAGTATGCCCTGATGAGGGTGGATAGGGCCCCCTCTGTCCTCACCAGGCTGGTAATGGCTGTGCCAAAGACAAGGAGGATGGTGACAGTGCCCAATACTATTCTCAGTCCTGGTCGTGTGGCCACCAGGCCAGACAGTGCAGGCAGCCAGTGCAGCATCTTGGGGCCTTTCAGGACACACCTCTGTGGAGGGAGCATGAGCATCTTAGCCATGGGGCTGGGGCACGCTCGTCAGGACAGGTTATGACCAGGGCTCTGCCATGCCACTTCCACCCCTCAGCCCACCTCACCATCAGGTCCTCTGAGAAGCAGACAAAAAGGAGGAGGAGGAAGAGGAGGAAGGTGATGCTATAGGTGATGGCCAGAGCTGGGGGCCTAAAGGGAGACAAAAGCGAGGCCTTGAAGTGCCGGAACAGGCTCCCTGTGTGCTATGCAGGTGCTGTGTGAGCTGGGTGGGAGACGGGGGAAGTGGTTCTGGGGATCTGGGTTGGCTGGCGGTGGGTCCCGGCTGATAGAAGACATTGCATTCTGATGATCTGGGTTGGCTGGTTTAAGGGTCTAGAACAGTGTTGGGGGAAACAGGGACCCCTATGGTGGGCAGTGGGGGCTCACAAGAATGGCTGAGGCTACTGCAGACCAATCTCTGGGCCTCTAGGCCAAAGCTCTTTAACCTGGCTGCGTTTTCTTTTGTTTTGTTTTGAGACAGAGTCTTGCTCTGTTGCCCAGGCTGAAGTGCAGTGGCACGATCTCGGCTCACTGCAAACTCCGCCTCCCAAGTTCCAGCGATTCTCCTGCCTCAGCCACCTGAGTAGCTGAGATTACAGGCACCTGCCATCACCCCCGGCAAATTTTCATATTTTTAATAGAGACGGGGTTTCACTGTGTTGGCCAGGCTGGTATCAAACTCCTGACCTCAGGTGATCCACCACTTCAGCCTCCCAGAGTGCTGGGATTACAGGCATGGGCTACCGCACCTGGCCACCTGGCTGAGTTAAAAACGAGTCCTTGTCCCTCCTAGCAGTGAACTAGGAGTGAGGGACTACTTTCTAAGCTCTCGCATTTGCGGCCAGATTTGGGTTTCTTAATGGAAACAAACCCGCCTTCATGGGGTTGTTGTTGGCACCAAAAGAGACGCTCATGGGAAAATGCTTGTGCTGTGTAGAAAGTCCACAGGATGTACAAGGTTAAGATAAGGGCTGTGATTATCATTTTCCCCAGAACACACGTTTCCTCTGCAGGTAAGAGCCTGAAGCTAAGGGGAAAGGGTGAAGGAAGAGAATGTGGGCAGGGGTCATGAGGGCAAGGGAATCAGCTTATGATAGCCGGGGCCTCCCTTGCCTGGGGCGCTCTCACCTGTTTGTCACTAGCATCTGGATGATGAAGTTGGAGAGAAAAACCAGGAAGGTGCAGGCTTCATAGTATTTGAAGGCAGGGAGTGCAGAGAGTCGGTACTGAAAGTGAGGGGGCCAGAGGTGGAGACAGGGCCCAGTGCTGCCCATCACCTTGAAGACATCACTCCCAGGCAAGGGGTGGGCTCCTCAGCCTCACTGCCCCAGCCTCCAGTTCAGTTCCACGTAGATCCTACCAGTTCTCTAAGGAGCTACCCCTCCGTCCTCCCCTACCACCCAGTAACTCAGTCTACAGAGTGACTTTCCTTTAGAGAGAGGCACAAGCTCCTCACTCCTAGGATCACAAACTAAGCAGACCTGAGGAGGACACCCAAGGGCTGACCCCTCCCCAGGGCTAAGGAACTAAAATTGGGAAGTCCTTTGGTGCCACCCACTCTGCAGCCCACCTCTTTCTCCATCTCCTTCTCTCTGAAGTACAGTGTCAGTGGGTTGAAGTCCTTTGACTGCTTCCACTGTCTGGTGGGAGGTGGGAAGGTGGGCGAAAGCACCAGAGAGCAGAGGGCAGGGTAGGGCAGGAAGAGGACAGAGTGAGAGCAAGATGGGGTGATCAGGCGAGTCTTCCCTCCAGGCCCTCACGGAGCACCATCCCTCCTCCACCGTCCTCCCAGCCCTCTTTGTTCTCCGTACTTCTGCGAGTTGAGCTGCTCAATGACTTGGAAGAACTTGGCATCCCCGGTGTCCAGTTCATCATCTAGTCCCCTGGGAGTACGGCTCCTGCACAGTGAGAGCCAAGCCCATCACCATAGAGACCCTCAGAGCATCTGGGCAAAGCAGGAGCAGCCCCTCAGGGTGGACAGAAGGGTCACCCAGACAGCCCTGCTGGCAAAGACTCTCAGGATTCCTCACCGATCCAGGCTCCACTGGGGGCTGAAGGAAGCCAGGGCCTTCTCCTGTTGGGAGAACACATGGGGGAGGTGGGCATGGTGGGTGTTTTCCCTGCAGTGAGGTAGACCATGAGCCACACTGCATGCTCTATACATGTCCTTGACCTTGGGCATTTGACTGGGCTCTTTCCGCTCCCTCTAATGACCCCTCTCCCTCCCAAATCCCACCTGCCCTTGAAGGGGAGGTTTGAACCACCTTAAAGTTTCCCCCTGGCTCACTAGACTCCCAGGATTTTTTTTTTTTTTTTTTTGGTGAGATTGTGTCTTGCTCTGTCACCCAGGCTGGAGTGCAGTGACGCGATCTCAGCTCACTGCAACCTCTGCGTCCTGGGTTCAAGCAATTCTCCTGCCTCAGCCTCCTAAGTAGCTGGGATTACAGGTGTGTGCCACCACGCCCAGCTAATTTTTGTATTTTTAGTAGAGACAGGGTTTCACCATGTTGATCAGGCTGGTCTCGAACTCCTGACCTCAGGTGATCTGCCTGCCTCAACCTCCCAAAGTGCTGGGATTACAGGCTTGAGCCACCCCGCCTGGCCGACCCCCAGGATCTTTATACTCTTGATTTCCTCATAGTTTCTATCACTTCCTGGGCAACTCTTTGTCTTCTGCAGGCTTGAGTGGCTGCAGATTCTGTGTCTCACTTTCCCTTAAGAGTGCACAAATTCCAAAGGCAGGGACTTTCCTATCACCCTTGGATGCCAAAAAAAAAAAAAAAAAAAAAAAATCCCTGTTGGTTTAAATTGAAGTAGCAATGATAAACATTCTGACTCCTTTCTAACCTTTTCTGAGGTCAGCCAGGTTGAGCTGAGAGGTTGTAGTGGTGGATAACAAAGAAAGGAGAAGAAAGAAGAAGAAGAAGAAGAGAAGTAAACCCTATTACAGTCATTCTCTTCGTCATCAAAAGGAATGCACAGTGCAAGGAGTGATATGAAAATGAGGAGGCAAAGAAAGCAGCTGCTGAGAGGGAATGAAGCTTTGTGGGCCACGAACTAGTACAAGAAATATGGTGAGCATTTCTCTCTGCTCCCTGTGGCCCATGCAGAGGAAGCAGAGTCACGTGTCACATCATCCCTAAAACCAAAGCCTGGTGTATGGGAGAGAGAAAGGGAGAAGGAGAGATATTGAGAGGGAATGATATGTTCTACGTGTGGGTCCTTCCATGCACCTGTGTATGGGACTAACTTTTTTCAAACGACTTAGCTGCCCCCTCCCAACACCTGTAAATTATTTGAAGGCAGGGAAACATCTTACTGATTTCTATCTTTTCAAGAACTGGCCTAATGCCTGCTACACAGTAGGTGTTCAGAAAACGTGGAAGGAATGAATGGATGAACAAACACACACACACTGCCCCACCACTCAAAGTTTCACATTGTTTAGGGGTCAGCCGATGGTGATTCTCAGGATTTCTTTTTTTTTTTTTGAGATGGAGTTTTGCTCTGTTGTCCAAGGTGGAGTGCTGTGGTGTGATCTCAGCTCACTGCAACCTCTGCCTTCCAGGTTCAAGTGATTCTTCTGCCTCAGCCTCCCAAGTAGTTGGGATTACAGGCACGTACCGCCATGCCTGGCTAATTTTCGTATTTTTAGTAGAGACAGGATTTCACCATGTTGGCCAGGCTGGTCTCAAACTACTGACCCCAAGCTATCTGTCTGCCTCAGCCTCCCAAAGTGCTGGGATTACAGGCATGAGCCACCGTGCCTGGCAAGATTTCTAACATTTGACCCAGCCCCTAGAACTTCAGGGCCTAAGTGGATTTCTGTGCTAGTGAGGTCCCATCTCCGGAGACACCCTTGAACAGGGGGTCCGGCTCTTTCACCCTGATACTCCCGAGCCTGCACACCGGTGGAAAGCGGCAGGAGGTCTAGTATGGGCCCTGGCAGGCATTCCTACCATGTAATTGCACCTAAGGTCATCTCACAGTCCCTAGGCTTATAGCAATCCCCACACGCCACTCCACCCACGCTGGAGGCCTCATCCTGCAACAGTCAGCTGAGCCTCGGCTTCTTTCTTCATCTTCCTCCTGCTGGCTTAACCCTCTGACCTCTCCCCTACTCATGCTAACACTTGGAATTAAGCACTTCCTGCAACCACCGCTGCCAGTGTCCTTCCCCCAGTCCCCAATGTTGGGGGAATTGAAGAAGAGAGCACGCAGTTTCAGGAATTGACTTAAACAGAGACATTTCCTGGTGCTATGGGTGCACAGCCCTAGAATCAGAGTCAGGAGGAAGTGGGGGTTCAACTGCATTTGTGATGTCAGGGGAAGGTGCTCTCCTGAGTAGAGGCAGGGGAGTTATGGACATGGGGTCTGTGGGGATCTTGTATCTTCTCTGAGGGGAGCTGGAGGGCTTTATCTCTGGAAGGAGGGTCAAGGAAGGGCCTGAACTAGTGACTGGGGTGACCAGACAGTTCAGGACTTTGGGATGTCACAAATCATTAAGTGACTCACTTGTGGTGGGGGCAGGGAAGGCTGGGCTGGGGCCCAAGGATACTGGGGGTGAGTTTACCTAAGCTCTGGGGCTCAGGATGAAGGTGCACATACCGGGAGAGGGGTGGAGGTGGACACCGGGCTGTCGACATGGCTCAGGTGGGCAAAAGGCTTGGCTGCGCCCCAGGACTCCAGGTAGCGGGTCATCAGCAGTGATGGACGCATCTTGGGGCCCTCAAGCGAAGACAGCAAGCCTCCTGCAGTGCCCTTCTCGTCCTCCTCCTCTGCCTGGGGCACATGAGGGCTGAGAGTAAAAACCACAGACAGTTCCTCATTCTCCCTCCACCCCCCACTAGGAACTCAATCTCTGGCACAGAAGAGATCAGGCCTATTGGCTGTGGGATGGTTTGTGCAGGCCAGCCTAGGGGGTCCAGGCTGGGCTTTTACCCGTGGATCGATGACCAGGTAGGTAGGCTCCCCTAGCTCCCGAAGGTAGGGGTCCCGATGTTCCATGCCTGCCTTCTCCACAGCATAAGCCCCTGCCAACAGGGCCAGGGTAGCCCCTGTGATGTGTACTCGCCTGGAAGGTGGGGGGCAGAAGGGGTTAGCAGGGAGGGACTTTAAACCTCCTATTCCCCATCCTTCCTCCTGGCTCCTAGAACTGACAAACATCTCATGTCTTTCAAAGATCATTTCTGGAGGTCTGACTTCAAGAAAGACCCTATGTTACAGGATGTGCCTCCCAGCTCCCCTCCCTGCACCCTAGGGTCTCCCCGAGCCCCATATAGGATTCATCTTAAGGTACTCATCTTTGCTCATCTTAAGGAACTAACGAAAAGCGTGGCAGCCTGTGGTAGGCCTGGATGGTTGCCTAGGGCCCCAGGTCTCACCCTGGTACACCGCCTGCCTCCATGTGGTTAGCCAGTGTGACATCGTGGGACCAAACATCATACTGCCACTTCTGCAGCCCGATGACTCCGCAGAGTACGCTGCCTGAATGCACACCCACACGCATATTGATGTCCACGCCGGTGGCTGCCCGAAGTTTCCTGAGCAGAGTATGTGTGGGACAATCTGAGTCCTACCCTTAGCCCTGCCTATGCGGCACCCCTGCTTCTCACAAAGAGGACTTCCGCCAGCTGCCTGTTGCCTCCCACATCCACCCTCAGCATCCCTCCTGCCCACTGCCTGAGCTGACCTGATGGCCCGGCACATGTCCAGCCCCATGCGCACGCAGTTGATGGCATGGTCTGGCAGTGAGAGTGGCAGCCCAGAGACACAGTAGTAACAGTCCCCCAGGATCTTGATCCGCATGCATTCATGCTCCTGGGAGTGTGTATGTGGGTGTGTAGAGGAACCTGGTTAGAGGCCAGAAGGGTAGGAGGGAGTTGGGAAAAGTGGGGAGTGTGGTATTCCTGAAGAACTTCCAAGGTGGGGTAGTGTCTAGGTCAGATCTAGGGACTCCTTTAGCTTGACATGGGGCTGACTGTCTTCCATGCTGATCTCTTTCTCAGAAGGGTTTCCTCAAGAGCTGGATGTCTGTGGCTCTTTCCACTTTTGGCATGTGAAGGGGGCACCCAGAGTTGAGTATATGGTACTGGTCTCGGGATTGAGGGGTTGGGGTGAACCCAAGAATTGGTTGCTTGGAGGCATCCCTGGGGTCTAAGCAGGTTGCTGGGTTGAGGTTGCATAGGGCAGAAATTTCTCTTGGAAGGGCCTCCTTAGGTTGGAATATCAGAACATCTCTATAGATTCGGTGGTAGTGTCCAGAGACACATATGTTGGGGCTCTGAGCATGTTAGAGGCATTGTAGTTGGGACGCCTGTGGAGATACTGAGCGATCTCTGTGGGTTTGAGGGGTGTGGTGAGCAGCTTCACGTTGGGAATGTTTGAGAGGGTTTCCTCCTTCCATTGGAATAGCTGGGGGTCTGCATGGGTTGAAGTGGGGCTGGAATCTTATGAGGTGGGAGTTTTCCTTGGAATGGGCTACCCCGGATGGGATGTTTGAGGGTCCCTGGGTGGGGAAGGAAGCCCCCTCTGACCTTGGCGATCTGGTCGAACTTGCCAAAGAGCTCATTGAGCATGAGCACCAGCTCCTTAGGAGAACACTCGCTGGCCAGCCGTGTGAAGCCCACGATGTCAGCATACAGCACGCTACGTAGGGCAGACTGTCATTGGGGCCAGGGTCTCAGCCCGCAGGCCCCTCCCCTCCAGTCATCCTTCCTCATACCTGACTCCCTGGTGCCTCTTGACATAGAGGCTGTGGAAATTGTTGGTACTCTCTGGCCGTGACCCCTGTCCTGCCTGCAGCCGTGCCATGATCTCTGCCTTCATCTCTTGGGCCAGGTAGGCAGGAAGGATGGACAAAAGAAGATGTTCCTGGAAGAGGTCACTATGAGCACCAACTCTTCTGCACCCTAAAGCCATGAGCCCCTGCCCCACAAATCACTCAGGAGCCCACACTGCCCTACCCCCCCGAGGTGCTCTCCAGGATGCTCCCCCAAGTCCTCCCTCTGCACACAGAAGGGCCCCAACACTCCACTGATCACCTTTAGGGACTATTCTCCACTTAATATAATGCTCTAAAGTGCTTTTTATAAGCTGTTGTTTGTTGGAGCCTCACAACGTTCTAAGGCGGGCAATACCCACGTTTTATACAAAAAACAGATCAAGAAAACTGCCCAGAGTCACTCAACTTGTGAAGAAGCCCCGTTATGTAATCTAAGCAACTGCTCTCTTGGAACACTGGTCTGGCCTTCCTAGGGCCGGCTGACCTGGTGCTTCTTCTCGGTGTCCAGCCTCCGTCGCGAGTGCAGGGAGCTGAGTGCCTCCCGGAACGTGGCCCGAAGGGCGCGCTCCATCAGCGCCTTATGGTACACGCCCAGCACATTCCCGCACAGAAACAGCACCGCGTTTGCTGCCAACTGTGGGTGAGGGCCAGCCTCAGAGGACGCAGGCCCCGGGTGGTTGTCGCGTGTAGCTGGAGTTGGTCTCAAAGACTGGCTGGGGGAGACTGGACGCTACAGTGAGGGACCTAAGTATGTTGGACGAGTGGTGCCATCCATGTTGGACACTGTGGCATCCCTAGGGGCGTTTCCCTTCCCAGATATTTTCTGCTCCAGACTCTCGGCTGCTGCACCAACACGACCTCTTGGTCTGGAAACCTTTGCAGGTACATTTCCTCTGCCTGGAATACCACTTCACTGTCGCTTCTCACTCCTGTCTCACAAAACTTTTTTTTCCCTCACATTCTCTGTGAAGGTTTCATTAACCACATCTGTCGCCACCTGCCTGATCCCCCAGGCAAACCACTACACGACTCCCTTCCCTGTGGCCTGGAACCCTCTTCCGCTAACAGCAGGCACTGTACCGCACTGGTGTACCAGTTCCACGAAAGCACGGTTGGGTCTGTGTATCCTTCGCCCAGCGTTGAACCCTGCCTTGGAGTCACAGCTCAACCATCCCCCGAAAGGAGCCTACTAGCAAGTGGCAGAGCCGTCATGAGCGCAGCCTGTGCTACTTGCGTGCTCACCTGAGGCAGCAGTGCGGGCCGTGAGTCCGGCTGTGGCCCGAGATACAGCCCGAGGACCAGCAGATGTGAAACTGAGGAGGCAAGGCCCGCGACGGCGGCTTCTCGCATGCCCAAGGGCAGCATGGCATACACCGTGAAGATGACGAAGAGAAAATAGGACACCTGGGGGCGGGGTGCAGGAAGCCGAAGGTCCAAGTGGCGCTATTCAAGGCCCGGTGAGCGATCGAGGCCCGGGCTGTCCCCGCTGCCCGGCCTGCCGCCCCTCTCACCTGGTCCCAGGCGCTCACCACGCCCCCGGTGAACAGGAAGGCGTGGCCTAGCGCTAGCAGCGCGGCCCACACCAAGCCCGACAGGGGTCGCGTCCAGCGCTGCAGTCGCTGCTCGCGGGAAGCGAGGCCCAGCAGCAGCGAGAAGCCGCCCAGCGCACACAGCACAGTGGTCAGGAAGCTCGGGTCTGAGGCCAGCTCCTGTGGGCAAGGGGTGTGCGAGGCAAGATTATGACGGGGAGAAGAAACGAACCTGATAAAGGAAGAACCGGCAGCTCAGCCCTAAGTCCACTTCTGAAAGGTGTCTCGAGCCCAAGTACGAAAAGGAGGCAAGGCACCTCCACTTGCCATTCATTTTAGGTTGAACCATTTGAAATTGCTTGTGTCCTACTGTTTTTATCTAGACTCAGCAATCTCGTATGGTTTTTGTTGGTTGGCTGTTTTTTTTGAGACAGTCTCGCTCTGTCGCCAAGGCTGGAGTTTCGTGGCGCTATCTTGGCTCACTGCAGCCTCTGCCTCTCGGGTTCAAGCGATTCTTGTGCCTCAGCCTCCCGAGTAGCTGGGATTACCGGTTCCCGTCACCATGCCCGGCTAATTATTATTATTATTTTGTATTTTTAGTATCGACAGGGTCTGGTCAAATTGCCCAGGGTGGTCTCGAACTCCTGGGCTCAAGCGATCTCCTGCCTCGGTCTCCCAAAGTGCGGGATTACAGGAGTGAAGCCATCGCGCCCAGCCTCTTGCGGTCCAACCTATTATCTTGCTGAGCCTGGGACAGCTACCCAGAAGACCTGGCTCCCATCCCCTATTTGTGAATCCATGACCTTTCAGACCCTCGGTTTTTGTTTTGTTGTTGTCGTTGTTGTTTTAAAATCAAACGGGAACCATGGCGTTGTGAAGCAAGTCAAAGATAGATCTTAGCTCACAAGAAGGCACTTCGGAATGAATGTCTCCAAATCTGGCCAATTTGCTCAGGAGATTCCCGGCGCCCGGGCCGGTGGCTGGCAGCTTGGAGGGCGGCGGAGGCAGTGCTCGAGCAGCACAGGGCGCCAGGACCCGTGGCGTCTCGCACCTCCCTGGCCGCCAGGGCTGCGATCTCACCACCTGCCTCAACTCTTTGCTGAAGTCTCACCGCCGTCCCTACTTTTGTCCCCACCTCTTCCCGGATTTCGGCGTGGACCAGCAACGGTTGGCCGCGCCCGATAATTTTCCCACCTTGCCTCCGAGGAGTGAAAAGAAAACCCGGGGCAGGCTATTTCTAGAATTGGATTGAAGACCCCCTTCCTCCCCAAACAAACTGGAATGGGTTTATTTTGGGACTTAGTGAGGGCCAGGTTGGAGGATGCCTTCTGGGAGTCTATGGGTACAACTGCCCCACATCCCCTAAGAGGGAGAGAAAGCCAGGAAATGAATTCCCCAGGGGCCTCCTAGAATTTCCCCTTTGGAAAACTGGAAAATCCGGCGATGGATTTCTTGTGGAACCTGTAGACCACAGACGCTCCTAAAGTCTGTCAGAACCGGGACAGAAACGAGAAGCATCCAGGACTCAGCTTTCTCCCCGCGCAGACTCAGAAGGGTAGAGTGACTTGCCCAGGGTCACTGCAGTTCCTAGCCAGGCTCAACAGTCCTTTCTTTCTCGGCTCCCAACAGCACAAACACATCGAAAAGAAGACCCCACCAACCCCAATCCCGAAAATGCCCCCCCAGGCAGCGACCCTCCCGCAGCGGAGGCCCAGCTCACCCTGCCGCTGGCCCAGGCCACGGCGAGCAGCGCCGCGAGCTCGCAGAGCACGATCCCCAGCAGCAGCAGCAGCAGCGGGTACTGCTGGCTCAGGCTGTAGTAGGTCTCGTAGAAGAGGTCCTCGCTGGGGGGCGGCCGGGGGCTGAAGAGGCGGGCCATGATCTCTCCCGCCCCGAGCCCTGGGGCTGGCAAGGGCCGGGCTCTGGGTTACCTCCCTTGGCCCGGCGGGCCCCACCTGGGTCTTTCTCACGCGCTCCAAGCCGCTACCACTCCGCGCCCCCAACCTCGCGGCAACCCCGTCTCCTTTTTCAGGCCCTCCCGGCGGCCTCCCAGCCCTCTCCCAGCTGGCGATGAGGGGACCCCTCAGTCCTTTCCTCCTCCTCCCTCATACCCAGAGTATGGAGGTGCCCTAGCAAAGCTTCATCGCCAGGGGGGCAGGACTTGGGGTTGGTGCGAGGGAGCCCCGGGTTCCCCTGTCCCCCGAACTCACTGCCCGCGGCGCTGGCACAGCGGAGTGGGCTGGGCCAGGGGAGGGAGCCAGGGGCCTGGTGGCGGAGTCCCGCTCCCGCTGCGCTCTGGCTCGGAGTCTCGGGCGACAGGCGCTTCCCTCCCGGCGCCGCGGGCCCCCTCCCACTTCCCCGACGGGACAGCCCGTCCCCTTCCTGTGCAGAAGCCGGACTCCCCTAGTATCCGCCCCCACTTGGTTTTGTCTCTCCTAACACCATCGCCTCCCCGCTTCAGCCCCTTCAGGAAAGGGCAATGTGGACCCTGGGAGAGATGCAAAGGGATGGGCTGGGGTGGACCGAATGGGATGTGTCCGAATGGGGGTGAACATATGGTAGTGGGGAGTCTGAGGGGGGGCTGAAGACTGGCGAGAACGTAGGGAAGAATGTGGGTCGCGATGGGGATCTAGGTCAGAGTTGGGGGTGCTCATTCCCTGCGCCTCTCCGACTGGCTGGCAACCACTGCCACCAGCTTTGAACTGTTCATGCTCCGTGGGAGGGGTGCCCTTGTGGGTAGCTTTAGGAGCCATAGCTTTCCACTCCTGAACAGCAGCTGGGAATCAAAAGGGAAGCAATGTCTAGGAAGCAACCTGAGTGTGTATTGGAGACAGGTGTGAGGCATCATGACCTCCAAGAGCCTGGGGGCACCGGTCAGGGCCTGGTCTGCTATCTTTCACATAGACTCATCCCTCCCCGTGGCCCCACAACCGAGTCTTGGAAGCTCAGAAGAGAAGGGATCACAGCTTCTATCTCCAGAGTTTAGGGTTAGGGTGGGGTTGCCATCCTAGGCTTTAGAGGAAGGAAGCACCACCCTGAGATTAGAGTGGTCTTGGGAACCAGGCCTCTGGGATTCATTCCTTCCTGTTGTAGACGGCTGAGCCCTGACCTTGTGTGCCAGGCTGTTGCCCACTCCCAGCCCCCAGCATCCCCACTTCCTGCCTTAGCAGAGCTGTGGTGCCTCCCTCTCCCTCACTGGCAGCCCCCACCCCCATCCCAGTCCCTCCCTGACCCGGGCTGAGCTCAGACTTTGGCTAGCATTCCATCATGTTTACTGACTCCTGAGGGACAGATCACAAAGTCAGTTTGTGGGCAGGCCAGACTGCCCTAAAAGAAAGTCAGGGGCCTCACCAGGTGGCACTCTTCCTTAACTCTTAACTCTTGGAGGCAAGGTCAGAAGGTGCTTTATTTCCCACTATGATTATACCCACTCTGTGGCTCACTCCAGGCTTCACATTCTTTAGGGCCTTCTTGCAAACCTACTGGTGGGGGATGCTGCCAGCCTCTGCCCATGCCCAAAGGTGCCAGACCCTGTGTGGGCAAGGCAGTTGTCTGTGAAGCATGAGTGGTGAGAAACAAACCTCTGGAACACCAAACTGAGGAAGGAAGTGGCTTTTTATTTGGCCCGGAGCTGCGGCAGGCTACAGCCTCATTCACCGAGCTCCCCAGAAGCAGCTTCTCTCCCCTTTTAGAGGCTTACAATACTAAAGGGGGAAACTGAGGTGAAACTACGTCATTGTCCATTTGCTGGACATCAGACCTTACAATCCTTTGGCTTCATTGATTTGCTAATTCATATGCAGTGTGAGTGGGAAAAGGCAGTGGAGAGGGCTTACAGAGACTGGACGAAGGCAGTAAACTATTTGTTGGCAGAGGTGTTTCCAGGAGAGAGCTGGCCATGCTGTCATGGAGGCTGATCCAGTGCCAGGCTCCAGCTGGTAGGGATAACATTCATTTGCAACTCTTTCAAGGCTTACAGATAGCAGAGACACTGGGAACTGAAAAGATTCTTCCCAGTAATTTGGTATTTTATTTTATTTTATTTTTATTATTATTTTTTAGAGATGGGGTTTCCCCATGTTGGCCAGGCTGGCTTTGAACTCCTGACCTCAGGTGATTCACCCACCTAGGCCTCCCAAAGTGCTGGGATTACAGGCATGAGCCACTGCAACCAGCCTATTTTATTTTTTTCACCCTCCTTCTCATCCGGTGAGGAGGAGGAGGTGGCGGCTGGGAAGTGGGAGGAGGGGAGAGGGTCTCCCCTCTCATCGGTAGCATAGTCAAGTAGTTGTTGCTTCCAATTTGCACCCCAGAGCAGTCGTGTAAGGTAATAGATGGTGTCCCTTTAAGAGAAATAGTGATGATGGCAGGAGGGTTTAGCTGTCAGAAAGGCAAAGTTGGGGGTAGGTGGGGAGGTTTCTACTTGTCAGTGGCTTATGTCAGGGTGTGCCCTGTGCCCTCCCCTTCAGAGTTCCTCTCCAGAATTGGATTAGCAGAAGCTCTAGAGAGTGGCAATGCACATTTGAGACCCCGATCTTTTTTGCTGGGAGGTCCTCTGGACTGCTGAAACAACAGTGGAACTTAGGGACAACACACAGAGCTGGTGTTGTGGAAAGTTGGAAAACTCAGGAACAAATCCAAGCTTTGTTGTGAGACCTCAGAGCACTCCCTTCTCAGGGGATGTCAGTTTTCCCATTTATGAAATTAGAAGGTTGAGTTAGATTGTATTCTCCCCTCCCCTCTACAAGGTACCCTGAATCTAGATATAGGTCTGAAGGAAGAGTCTGGTGGAATAATTGAACAGGGGGAAAAAAAGAGGTAGAGAGTGGGTACCTGTTACTGGATTTGGCTCCGGGGTCCTGGAGGACCAGTTCGTGCCATGTCTCTCAGCCCCCTGCAAACAGCACAGAGCATTCAGTTCCGTCCTGGAGTCTGGTGCTCCTACTGCACTCCTCTCAGCTCCAAGTTTTCCCTGGCAAGGGGACAGGGTTTATAGGAGTTCTACTGCATCCCCTAATCCTGCCAATGTCTTACCTGATTCCTTTGGGGTCCAAGACCTGGTGTTCCAGTTGAGGTGGGGCTGGGCATCTGGTTTCTGAAAGTTGAGGTCTCTGGAGTCTGGGGAGGTTGGGCCATTGAATCTGAAGATGTCCCTGCTGTCCTGGCTTGCGGAACCTGCTTCTCTTGTGCCCTGCTCTTCTTGGTAAGGCTTGGGTATTTTTCAGGAACACAGCTGGAAGACTCCTCTAGATTTAGTTTGTTTAGCAGGTCAGAATCCATGAAATCATCATAACAGTGCTGGCTTCCTGTAGTTCTCCCAAAGCCATCCATTTCTGTCTTTCCTTGGCCTGACCTATTGCTGCTCCTGAGCTCAGACAGGAAATTCTTTACCTGCAGGGATGGAGGAGTTTGCTGGGTATGACTTGGATGAGCCAGAGGAAACCCAAGGGAGTAGTCTCTTGGTCCATAATCTGTTGTCTGGGAACTCAGGGGTGGGCTGGGGAGGGTGGGGATAAAGTTCAAGGCATAAAAAGCAGTGATCAGTGGTAAGTCATTGGATGGTTAGGTAGTCATGTTGTGCTATCCCTGACCAGCTCCTAGGGAGGGATGATGTTGGGAGCTCACTGTGGAGACAGCAGCATTCATATTGTTCTTCACCAGCTGGAAGGCTTCATCAGTTTTTGGTAGGCATTCTAGAGGGACAGCAGAGTGGGTTGCAGGTGAGCAGATCTTTTCCTGAGAAGAGCCCCCTGCTGACAGACCCAAACTTACCCCAGATCCAGCTAACTGGCCAGCTCACCCTGGAAGGAGGGTCTGTCCTTGGGCTCATTGCTCCAGCAGAGCTGCATTAACTCCTTCAGTCCTTC
The DNA here is from genome assembly GCA_963573385.1 of Cacajao melanocephalus. Classification (NCBI taxonomy): domain Eukaryota; kingdom Metazoa; phylum Chordata; class Mammalia; order Primates; family Pitheciidae; genus Cacajao; species Cacajao melanocephalus. The sequence goes on from CAUYLG010026843.1 coordinate 301,359, forward strand.
CAAGCCAGGAGTCTCAGGCCCGGCTTGGGGCAGCTCTTTCAGTGAGGGCCGGGCCTCCCTCTTGCACACTGCTCCATACACCAGTGATGCTTCGGTTGGCACTGCAGTAGGGGAGGCGGGTGAGAAGAGAAGGCATTCAGGGTAAAAGGGAATATCTGTCCACCATGGAAAGAGGCAGGGAGTGTAATGTGGGGGCACCAGGAGGGAGGAGGGCAGTATAAGTAGATGAGCAGGAAGGGGAAGCCTTGGGGCTTTCAGAAGGGCACCTGGGGTTAAGGATCCCAGAATCCGCCTAGAGTCTTACACTCAGCTTCTCTTCCAGCAAGCACTGCCCACATTAGGATCCCGAAGCTGCAGGAGGCACAAAGCTGAGGACAGGTCCAATCACTGGCAAGACTCCCTTCCTATACACCATCCCCTAGGAGGGCCAAGAGAGGTATAGGAATCCTGGCTGTGTGTTTGGGGTGGGATCCTTACCTGTAGACATCACTGGCTGGGGAGGCCTTCCGGTTTACATTAACAAACAGTTCTGGGGCCAAGTAGCCCAGGGTGCCCCCTGGCTCCCTGGACCCTGTTCCTGACTGTGAGCCTCCCTGAAATGTGGACAGGCCAAAATCTGCCAGCTGCAAATGAAGGGAAGAAGGGGGAAGTAGGAAAGACAACGGGGCCAGGCAGCCTCCAGAATCCTCCCTACCCCCAGATGGCACAGGTTCAGCTTTGTAAAGGAGTGTGGAGGTCAAAGGAAGGGGTTCCCTTGGATGGTAGATCTAGGTGCCCTGTGGTAGGGCTGGGTCAAAGTCTGAGTCTCCAGGGCCTGGTGGGACAGCTGGTGGAAATGACTCGTGTGGGTCAGGGCCTCTATCACCTGGTATGGCAGGAGCTAAAACTCCTGGCTGGGCTTTGTGCCCTGGCAGCTCTGAGTCCAGAGAGAGAGGCTGTGCCTATTCAATAGACAGGGCTCTGCAGGTCTAGTGTCCGGTGGGCCTGGCTGGAGCAGCTCTGGGGTGGGGCTTTGTCCTGAGGCTGAGAGGGGTGTAGACCGGCTAACCTTGACGTGCAGCTCTGGGTCCAGCAGGACGTTGGATGGTTTGAGGTCCCGGTGCAGGAGCACCGGGTTCTGCTCGTGCAGGTAACACATCCCGAGCACCACTTCTTTCAGCAGGCGGCAAAGGAGTGGCCAGGGCCGAGGGCACTGGGGCTTCAGCAGCCCCGACAGGGAGCCGTTCTCCATGAATTCAGTCACCAGAGCCGGCCTGAACGTGTAGTCCCACCCCACCTCCTCGATGACCCCTTTCAGGCGCAGCACGAATTCGTTATCCAGACTTGCCATGGCCTTGACCTCCCTGGATATCGCCTTCCTGCTACACTCCAGAAGAGAGCCGGAGTCGAACCGGGGTCCCAGGAAAATCCCTCCCTTCCCCATTCAGGTTCCAGAGCACAGCGGCTCCACCTTTTTACCCAGACCTTGGCCGGCGGGCAACCGGGATCACTCACGAGTTCACGATCTTGACCGCCACATCGCAGCCCCACTTCCTATGATGCGCCCGGAACACTGTGCCGAACCCGCCTGAGCCGACGAGCTTGTGGTTCTCCAATTCCTCGTCTAATACCAAGGAGGCGGAAGCACCTCTGAACCTGAGAGAGGGGTGTCGCCCACTAGCCGGCCGTGCCACGCGTCCGCGCTGTTCCCCCCGCCCCCGTGACTCGGCGCGCCCACTGCAATCCCCAGCCTCCCTCGCTCGCCCCCACCGTCCCCGGACGCAAAGGCGTTCTCTGAGCGAGTCGCGGGTCGCTCTGGGGGTGAGTATCGGAAGCTGCGATCCGCACGCCACTTCCTACTCACCATAACTTGACGTGAGACATTAGGCTGGAAGGTGCGAGGTGGCCTCTGGAAATTGCGAGCTGCAGGAGATGGAGTGACTTCTGGGGCTGAGATCTTTGGTAGAGAGAGGAGAGCGTCTGCCTGTACAGGGGTCAGTCTCTAGACCAAGACGGTGATTCCACTTTCCGGGTTGGTACCCCTATTCCGAACTGACTGAACAACTTCCCTTTCAGGCGCCTCTACAGTCCCGCCCCTGGGGTGGAGCAGGCGGCAGAGCGAAAGCTAGTGCTTTCCTCTCTGACTAGCGTTTCTTGGGCGCCTGCTGCGTCCCGCGGCCGGGTTAGGTGTAGCTGGGTATTGAGGATGTTAGGAAAGCAGTCCTCAACCTTCCAGGAACCCACAATCAACCCGCTTCTACAGCCAACGCCTTCCCCTTTCCCACGGGATTTCCTGCTCCACCACCTGCCAGGCCGTGAGTGGGGATGGTGCTTAGGAGGGTTTTATGGTTCTGGGGCTCAGCTCTCTCACAGCTGCCCTAAGATTATAGCCAACACGTATATAAAACTTATTACGCACTAGGTACATATATTAGCTTATTTAATTCTCACATGAACCCTAAAGGGATAGGTACTGCTTTTATTACCTTTTTATGGATGAGGAAACTGAGACACTGAGAGTGTAAGTACCTTGCCTAAGCTCATATGGAAATAATGGCTCTGAACGATCAAGTTTTCCTATTTTCACGCAGACTTCAGGGCTGTACCACTCAGCTGGTCGTGCAGGTGGTTGGGGAAGGTGTGAAGCATCCAACAATGTAGTGAAGGACCCCTATGTGTATTCCTGCCCAGTCCCTATCGCTGCTCTTGAGAGGCAAGTCCTTGGCATTGATAGGGACTTATATGCCCTATGAACAGGAGCTCTTGGAGCTGGCAGGCCCTAAAACCACTCCCAGGGCATTGTGGTAAGGCTAGATACATCAGCCCAGCCAGACGGTTGCTGACATTGTGGTGTACACTGTAGTGGAAACACCTCAGAGTTTCCTGCCCTCTCTCTTGCATGACAGCTCTTGCATGCAAATACCCTATTTAATGTTCCTGACAAGCACATGCTCTGGACACAGGCCTTTGATAACCTGGGAGCATGCAGGTCTTAAAGACTTAGGGCAGAAAAAAGGTGTCCATATTCTACCTTTCTAAGGTCTGACCATGACTGGGGGTTGTGGGAACAAGCTAGGGCCAGCCCCAGGCACTCAGTCCTTCACAGGGAGACTCAGTCCTGTGGGTTGTGTGTGGGCTCTCGCTAAAAGGTGCTCACCTTGGTATGTGCTTTCCATTTTGTCTAGTGGTCCATGGGCTGGTTGAGGTAGAAGTGACTAGTAGTTTTTTCTAGAATAACTCCTGGAGAGCCATGCCATGGCTTCTGGTAGGGTCGGCTCATGCTATTTTGGAGCTATTTAGGGAATTGTTCAACCGTAGTCTCCTTAAAAGCCAATAAATGGCAGGTACCCAATAAATATTTGTTGAATTGAATGAATAAATGAACAACCAAAAATACTGAGCCTTCCTTAAGGCACTGATCATCCTAGATGGAGCTCCATACTCATTAGGAGGAAAGAGGAGATTGGGTTCCTGTAGGGATTGAGGGCTCTCATCGGCACAGTTCATGAAATCCATCTGAAGTAGGCTTTAGTATAGAGATATGGTGGTATCACACAGAATCCAAGAAGGCAAGAAGTGTAGCAGGTCCTCAGAAAAGCCTATTCAGAAGCTGAGAGCCATCAGAAGGGGCAGCTACACCCTTTGTGATTCTCTTTAGAGAGAATAACCTGGGCTCAATATCGCCACTTGAAGGGAGCAGGCAGAAGGAGTTGGAAAGGTGTCATAACCGGGTTTCTTCAGATTGGGACGAGACCCTGAGAATCAGGGATAAACCACCGTGAAGCACAGGGTTGGGTGTGGTATCAGGGCCTATACTACTTTTTGACTCAAAATAAACAGCCCCTTTAAAAGAAGGAAGAGTAGGGAGAAGAACCTTAGATTAAGTGCCTAACAGGACCCTCAGCCTTCAGCAAGGCGGTATGGGGGTGGGCCTAGGCAGAGGCTCATTCCTGGATTTTGGAGCTCTGGTCTTTTCTGAGGACTGCTGTCTCTGACCACAGATGTCCCAGGCTTTTGAAGTCTACTTGGGTATTTTTTTAAAATTTAATTTAGTATTTTGTTTTTGCGACAGAGTCTCGCTCTGTTGCCCAGGCTGGAATGCAGTCATGTGATATCGGCTCACTGCAACCTCTGCTTCCCAGGTTCAAGCGATTCTTCTGCCTCAGCCTCCTGAGTAGCTGGGACTACAGGCGCGCACCACCTTGCCCGGCTAATTTTTGTATTTTTAATTTCACCATGTTGGTCAGGATGGTCTTCAACTCTTGACCTTGTGATCCACCCACCTCAGCCTCCCAAAGTGCTGGAATTACAGGTATGAGCCACTGCACCTGCCTTACTTGGGTATTTCTTATTCCTTCAGTTCCCTGCTCTTGATTCTCTGATTACCTTCAGTTCATCTCTGGTTCCCTATCCCTGATTGTTGTAGGGGTAGGGGATTGTGGGGGATCTATGTGGTCTCTCTTTGTATATTCTAGTCTTAATTCTCATCTGTTGTTTGATTAAGAGATTCTAATTGTAGATAGACCAAATAGTATTAATTGAGGAGAGAATTTTCATTGTCTTTAGTGTTTAATTTTTTTTACAATGAGCACATATTAATTTTATAAACAGTTATACAGAAAATAAATTCATGATGCATGCAAAGATTTAGTTATAAGGTTATTCACTGACATATATTGCTTATAATAGTGAAATAAATAAAACTCTAAATATTCAACAATAAAAAATGATTGAATACAGTATGCAATGGAAGACTATGAAGCCATTAAAATTATGCTGCAAATCTGTACTTATTAATATGAAGGTGCTTATCATATATTAATTGGGGAAAAAAGAAAGTTATAAAACTATATAATCAACTTTTTGTTTATTTTAAAAATAATCTTCCAGTTGTAGAACAGATTTGATATTCTTCAAAACCTCCTATAGCAGAACACCTAAATGCTACAGAAAGTGCAACATACATATATATTTAAATTCATTAGTGACCTCCCAAGAAGGTAAAGGTAATTCCTCCAAGGGCATACCTCTGAAACCAGAAAATAAAATAATACAAAACAAAAAAGTAAACAGTAAGTAAACAGAGAGGTTAACTAGAAACCTAGAGCTTTGGGATTTGTGTATAGGTATGGGAGTCGGGGGAGAACTCAAGAATAAGCCGAGACCCAGGAAGATAAGAGAGATGAATCTGAAACACTCCTATTCTCTATAAAGCTGGGACCCTGAAAGTGGCTACATTCTTAGTGCAAAGGGAAAAATCCACTGCTCATAAAGGGAACCTACAAGGAAATCCACCTAGGATGCAGCACTAGATACTAAAATTAATAAAAAATGTTAGTTTCCATGTGAGACTTATTCTCGCATTGATGAGTGGTTGGAATTTTTACTTTCCCTTAGATCAAGTAAACCATAAACTGAAAAATTTAAGTGGCTCCAGATTATTAATGCTCCCCAGAGTCCAGCAGTAGCAAATCAAATCCTCCTTGGAGGAAAGCATCCTCAATCCAGGCTTCTGCATTAAATTCTGCCAAATATAAACTCACAAAAAATTACTAAATACATAAGGCTTCAAACTATCATGAAGGAGAAAATCAGCAGAAACAATAATCAACAGGTTTAAACTTTTAAGGACTTCAGAGTTTGGAATAATCACATAAAGAATCTAAAGAAGCTATTGTAAAATGTTTAAAGAAATATAAAAAATAGAGTAGAAAAATAAAAGAGCAAGGGATAAGAGATCTTAAACAATGTCCAGATATATTTACAAAAAAATAGAACATCAAGAAATAAAAAATGTATGTAACCATTAAAATGGAATCATAATTTTGGTTAAACAGAAGATAACAGCCAAAGAAAGAATTAGTCTACTGAAAGATGGATCTGAAGAAATTCTCCAGAATGCAACAGAAACAAGCAAATAGAAAAGTTAAGAGACAAAGAAGGAGGAGGTCTAACATGTCAAATTGGAATCCCATGAGAAGAGAGGTGAAAACAAAACGGGGGCAAGGCAATATTTAAAGAGAAAATGGCTGACAATTTTCAAGAACTGATGAAAGACAAGGATCCATCTGGGCACAGTAGCTCACACCTGTAATCCCAGTGCTTTGGGAGGCCAAGAGAGGATCACTTGAAGACAGGAGTTCAAGACCAGTTTGAACAACATAGTGAGACTCTGTCTCTATAACAAGAAAATTAAGATAAAAGATTGCCAGGTATGGTAATCTTAGCTACTTGGGAGGCTGAGCCAGGAGGACTGCTTGATCCCAGAAGTTGGAGGTTATGGTAAGTTATAATTGCACCATAGCACTCCATCCTGGGCAACAGAGCAAGACCCTGTTTCTAAATAAATAAATAAAAATAAAAAGACAAGGTCCGGCACAGCGGCTCACGCCTGTAATCCCAGCACTTTGGGAGGCCGAGGTGGGCAGATCACGAGATCAGGAGTTCGAGACAAGCCTGACTAACATGGTGAAACCCCATTTCTACTAAAAATACAAAAATTAGCGGGATGTGGTGGCGCATGCCTGTAATCCCAGCTACTTAGAAGGATGGCAGGAGAACTGATTGAACCGGGGTGGTGGAGGTTGCAGCTGAGACTGAGCCACTGCACTCCAACCTGGGTGACAGAGTGAGACTCCATCTCAAAAAAAGAAAAAAAAAAGACAAATATACACAAATATAGGAAGCACAATTTTTGGCAAGAAGGATAAATATAAAGAAATTCACTCTAGCTACACCTCAGTGAAATTGCAGAACAGTGAATACAAACAATATCAAAGGTTAAAAAGAAAGCATAGGTCATCTACAAAGAAGCAGTAATAAAACTGAAAGTACGCTTCTCAATAGCTAAGTAAAAACCAGAAGAAATTGAAACAATTCAAGGTGCTCAAAGACAGGAAAACTGTTCCTGAAAAAAATAATTTTGGTGGGTATACAATTTCATGTTTACAGATAGGTTAAAAAAAGAAAAAAGACATTTTCAAATAAATGAAAACTGAGTTTACCACGAACAAACTGTTTCCTAAAGAAGTTTCTAATGGATGTGCACAAGGAAGATTAAAAAAAATATTATCCCAGAAGAAACGTGTGAGATGCAGGAAGAAATAGCCATTTCCAGTAAGGTTAACCATGAAACTAATTAGCATCATATCAGACCCTTAGAAATGAAAGAGGTTGGCTCACTAATATACATATATATATTTTGAGATGGAGTTTCACTCTTGTTGCCAGAGTGGAGTACAACGGTGTAATCTCTGCTCACTACAACCTTCGCATCTAGGGTTCAAGCCATTCTCTGGCCTCAGCCTCCTTAGTAGCTGAGATGACAGACATCTGTCACCACTCCGGCTAATTTTTAAAAATATTTTTAGTAGAGACAGGGTTTTACCCTGTTGGCCAGGCTGGTCTCGAACTCCTGACCTCAGGTGATCTGTCCGCCTCAGCCTCCCAAAGTGCTGGGACTAATTTTTTAAAAAAGATCTGCTACCAGTAATTCCACTTCTGAGTATATCCTAAAAGAATTGAGACTGGGTGCTGTGGCTCATTCCTGTAATCCTAGCACTTTGGGAAGCCAAGGCTGGCGGATCACTTGAGGTCAGGAGTTTGAGACTAGCCTGGCCAACATGATGAAACCCTGTTTCTACTAAAAATACAAAAATGAGCCAGGTGTGGAAGCGCATGTTTATAATCCCAGCTACTGAGGAGGTGGTGGCGTGTATTTGTAATCTCAGCTACTCAAGAGGCTGAGGCAGGAGAATTGCTTTTATTCAGGAGGCAGAGGTTGCAGTGAGCCAAGATCGCACCACTGCACTCCAGCCTGGGGGACAGAGCAAGATTCTGCCAAAAAATATATATATATATATTGGAAGCATAGTTTCAAATAAATAAATGTTCATAGCAGCATTATTCATAATAGCTAAAAGGTGAAAACAACCTAAATGTCCATCAATAAATGAATGGACCAGTCCAATACAAACTATTGTATATACACACCATACAATATAATTCAGCCTTAAAAATATGATTTGACCTTAGTAAAATTCAGACATATGCTATAACATGAATGAATCTTGAAGATATTACAGTAAGTAAAATGAGCCAGTCACAAAAGGACACATATTGTATTATTTCACTTATATGAAGTACCTAGAATAGTCAAATTCATAGAGACAAAAGTGGGATGTGATTTCGTAAGGGCTGAGGGAAGGGAATGGAGAGTTACTGTTTAATGGATACAGAGTTTTAGTTTGGGAAGATGAAAGGTTCCAGAGATGTAGTAATGATTTTACAATGAAGTGAATGTACTTGAAGCCACAAAATCGTACACTTAAATTGTTAAAAAATTTTGTGCTATTTTGTGTATTTTACCACCAAAAAGATCTGCCAAAAATATGATTCTATGTATTAGAAAGGGATAAGTGAAAATTTGTATTAATAAACATTTAGCTGTTTGATTTAAAAGTCAAATTTCACTGTGAAGAAAGAATGTATATATACATATATATGCTTAGAAAAATATATGAATGGACAAATAGAAAAATGTTTAAAGGAGTTAGTCCTGGCTGATGGGCTTACAGGTAATTTTTATTTTCTTATATTTTATATTCATATCTTTTTCTTAGTGTATATGCTGCTGAGGTGAGTATTTATACTCTTATTTTTATCTATATTTTCTAATTTTCCTAAAATGAGTTCATGAAATGAGTGTAGTAATTCTACAGTTCAGCTTCCTCTTTGTCCCCAGGACACGCCCAGAGATGTAGGTGCTTCCCTCTCTCACCTGCCACTACCCTATCCCGTCAATCTGTTATTTGCTGCTCCCTCCTGATTTCTTGCAACTGTAAGTAGCCTGTTGGTCACTTTGGTATTTAATAAATCCTATTAGGTCTCAGAGTTTCAATATGGTGAGTAAGATTTTGACAGACATAACATGATAAGAGGTGATTCCAGTCAGAAAGAATGTTATGAGCCAAGGGTAAAGTCTACGGTGTGAACTTTACGCCTGCCAGACTGAGTGGCCTTTCCCGCCTCGCCTCGCCCCCTGCCGGCAACAATGATAAAAACTGGTCTTTTCCACGCTTGACGGTTCACAAAGCACTTTCACAGTAAATTCTCACAATCAAGGGAGGTTGGACTTATTGTCTAAGGTTTACAGAATAAAAAGGTCTCTCTCTTTTTTTTTTTGTCTGGAGGTGAATAGCAAACATAGAGTGATAAGAAACCTCTTTCTACTGTGGCAGTGCAGATTCCCGCCAGCCCCTCTCCCTCCACCCCCTGCTGACTCAGGGGTGTTCCAACTCATGGGAGAACCCTTATCCCAGCTGCTGAAAACAAACCCTCCACACATGGGGAAAGGGTGCAACCATGTACAAAAGAACTGTCACTTTTGGGGACTCAGCTATACTCAACTCAGGAAAGTCACAAAACAATCCTAGGTTTGAGAGAGAAGAGTTATGGGGAGAACTTTCCACTTGGACAGGGACTCCATCCACTGTGTCACCCACCTCTCCCAATCCTTGGGGTGCTTTCTTTTGGGGAGCCTCCTTCAGGGCCCAAGTATTGCTTTTCTTCTTTAGGATTCGAAGCAGGTCTGAAGCCCCCTTTTACTTGTTTTTCCTTAGGAGAACTGAGGGGCTGATGCTTTCACAAAGAACCACACTGCCTTCAGCTCTCCTATTCCACCTGTGCCCATCATCCCAGCAAAACGGAATCCCCGTGCTTCATCTGCTTCCTCACAGAGCGTATTTTGGATCTGTGTCCCAGAGGTCTCTTTGGCAGAACTTAAGATACCTCTCTGTACCCTCAAGGAAAGGGAGGCTGGGCAGCGTAACTATTTTGATTCTACATTACCATGGTGGGACCAAAAAGATTTTGAACAGCTCTAAGTGGTAAGTGTCCACACACGTATAACCATAATGCATCTTCTGTCAGTGTGGAGTCCTTCTCCCTTTCTTACTGTCTAGTTAATGTCAAAGATCTAATTTCTGTGCTCTCCCAGCCCCTCTCACCCCAGTGGAGTAGGCCAGTGCTTTAAATTGCTTCCCCAGCTGGGTCCTGCTCTTTCTTTACAGGGAGTTAAGCATAGCCTAGTGGTCAAGGGTATAAGCTCTGAAGTCAGCCTACCTGGGGTTGATTTCTGCTCTGTGGATTACTGGCTGTTTGACCTTTAGCAAGTTACTCAACCTTTCTAAGTTTTGGTTACTTGTAGCACCTACTGGATTGGGTTGTTTTGAGGATGAAATGAAATGAGGATGAAAGAACATAGCAAGGCTCAGCAAGATAATAGGTTGGACCGCAGGAGGCTGGGTGCAGCGACTCACACCTCTAATCCCAGCACTTTGGGAGGCTGAGGGAGGCGGATCACAAGGTCAGGAGTACGAGACCAGCCTGGCCAACATAAAAAAAGTCCGTCTCTACTAAAAATACAAAAAGAAAGAAAGAAAGAAAAAATTAGCTGGGTGCAGTGGCGGGCTCCTACTGTAGTCCCAGCTACTTGAAGGTTGAGGCAGAAGAATCGCTTGAACCTGGGAGGCAGAGGTTGAGTGAGCCAAGATCGCACCACTGCACTCCAGCCTGGGCAACACAGCGAGACTCTGTCTAAAAAAAAAAAAAAAGAAGAAAGAAAGAAAGAACATAGCATAATTCCAGGCACGTATTATATGCTCAATAAGTGATAGGTATTATCACAATAAGCATTGCTGTGTTTCCAATCTGAGGAACATATCTAGTTCACAATTTATTTGTAGACCAGAGAAAATGGATTTAACTGATGTTCAATGAAATAGCTCCCTCTTCTCCTGATAAATTTCCAGCCCCACCCGTTTGTCCTAAGGCCTTTTTAATGACTCACCCCTCAGGTCTCTCCCTTGTTTCCCAGACAACTGTCCTGAGGGAGTGACTGAGGAAGGCAGTGTGTCCCTCCCTGCCTGCAGTCTTGAGGAGAGAGGGCTTTCACTGAGGGTCTCTGGTTTCCCTGCTGAGAAGTATTGTTTGTCTCTTGTCTCTTGTGAAGGTGCTCAACAAGGCTAACAGGGTTATGTTATTGACCAAATAATGGGCTTTGGGCCTAAGGCAGCCATTTGGGGTGCACCGGGCCGCGTGTAGTCAGGCTGCCTCTGATTTAAGCTGCCGCTGTGGTGAGCTTAACCTTAACCCTTAACCCTGCCAGCATCCCATCCAAGAGGCCTTACCTCTATCTGCCTTTTTCTCTCAGCTGAGAGAAGTGTGGGAGAGGACAGGAGCATCAGTGCTCTGAGGGCAACCCTCAAGCAATGGGGGGCACAGGTCAGTGCCCAGCCTCCTGTCCTTTCTGAGGTGTGTTCTCCAGTTTCTCAGAGGGTCTGCTCTGAGCTCCACCTCAATAGCTAGCTCAACATGCACCTTTGGGTTGACATTTTCTCCTTCCCTGACTCACATTTTCTGCCCCTTCCCTTCTAATCCCTGGGATCACCCTTTCAGGAAGTCTCAAGTCCAGGTCTCAGGGGCACTGTTTTCAGGGAACACAACTCAAGACACACCCTTTGGCCTGTTTCCTCTTCATTGTTTCTCCCTTGAATGACTGTGTAACTAGGATCCCGATCTGAAAGGAAAGAGGAAAGGAAGGGAAAGGAGGGGAACCCAAAGGAATCTAACCTCCTCAGAGACAGGCCTGATGTATAAACGCTGGAGCTTAGGCTGTGCTAGGGACTCTCTCTCAACTGTCACCTCATTCTAAGTTTACCAACAAACCTGTGAGACAGAGTATCATTAGCCCCATTTAATGGAGGTGAAACGGAAAAGGCCATGAGAATAACCAGCCGAAGGTCGCACGTTGACTTTGTGGCAAAGGAGGGTTTTAAACCCTGATCTATGCTCTTTTTAGTTATCTTCCTTTTTGGGCAAAGTCCTTTGACAGAATCTGAAAGAAGAAAAACTTTGAATCAATAAGACAATTTTAGTTTTTTTTTTAATTAAATATTTTAACAGCTTTACTGAAGTGCAATTGACATCAATAAACTATACATATTGAAGGTATACAATTTGGTAAAATTTGACACATGCATATACCTGTGAAATTATCACCACAATTAAAATAGTGAACATATTCATCTCTGGTTTTAGGCTGTTTCTGCATTACTATAAAGGAATACCTGAGACTGGGTAGTTTTTTTTTTTTTGAGACGGAGTTTTGCTCTTTTTGTCCAGGCTGGAGTGCAATGGCATGATCTCGGCTCACTGCAACCTCCGCCTACTGGGTTCAAGCAATTCTCCTACCTCAGCCTCCCGAGTAGCTGGGATTACAGACGTGCTACCAAGCCTAGCTAATTTTGTATTGTTTTTGGTACAGACAGGGTTTCTCCATATGGATCAGGCTGGTCTCAAACTCCCAACCTCAGGTGATCTGCCCGCCTCAGCCTCCCAAAGTGCTCGGATTACAGGCGTGAGCCACGGCACCCGGCAGAGACTGGGTAATTTATAATGAAAAGAGGTTTAATTGGCTCACGGGCTGCAGGCTGTACAAGCATGGCACCCCCAACTTCTCAGCGTCTGGTGAGGGCCTTAGAAAGCTTACAATCATGGCAGAAGGCAAAGGGACAGCAGGCAAATCACATGGTGAGAGTAGGAGCAAGAGAGAAGAGAAGTCCCAGAGCAGATCTCGCCTCAAAAGAACACATCACGAAGGGGATGGTGCTAAGTCACTCATGAGGGATCCACTCCTGTGATCCAGTCACCTTCCTCAAGGCCCTATCTCCAACACTGGGAATCACATTTCAACATGAAATTTGGAGGAGACAAACATCCAAATCATGTCACTCCCAAAAGCTTCCTTGTGCTCCTTTCAATCTGTCCCTTCTGCCTTTCTATGCCACTTATTCCCTCTTTCTTGGGAACCACCAATCTGCCTGTTGTTGCTTTTGATTGATTTGCTTTTTCTATTTTATATAAATGGAATCACATAACATATATTCTTTTTTGTTTTGACCTCTTTCACTCAACATGATTATTCTGAGATCCATCCATGTCATTGTGTGTATCAATTGTTCGTCCCTTTTTATTGCTGAGTAGTGTTCCATTGTACGGATATTTCACAATTTCTTCATCCATTTACCTGATCATGATCAAAATATTTTGGCAACAAATAAAGCCCCTGTGAATATTCATGCAAAAGTCTATGGCATATGCTTTCAATCTTGGGTAAATATCTTGGAGGGGAACGGCTTAATCATAATGTAAGCTTATGTATTAGTCTGTTCCCACACTGCTAATAGAGACATACCAGAGACTGGACGATTTATAAAGGAAAGAGGTTTAATTGACTCACAGTTCCACATGGCTGGGGAGGCCTCACAATCATGGTGGAAAGGCAAGGGATGTCTTACACGGTGGCACTGCAACCTTTGCAGTCCAGTTTATAAAGGGAAACCTCCCTTTATAAAACAATCAGATCTGGAGAGACTTATTTACTATCAGGAGAACAGCATGAGAAAGACTTGCCCTCATAATTCAATTACCTCCCACCGGGTTTATCCCCCGACACATGGAATTGTCTCTCTCTGTCTCTCTCTCTGTCTCTGTCTCTCTGTTGATACTTGCAATGTTGCAAGGAAGCCCAAGCCTCATGGAGCAGTCACGTGTACATGGTACAGCCAGTTGCCCTGGCTAAAGTCTCAGTCAACAGCATCACCTGCTAGACATGGAGATTCTAGCTCCCAGCCTTTGAGTTCTCCACCAGACATTACTGAACAGATAGAAGCCTTGCTCACTGCACCGTCTGTATTTTTTACTCACAGAAACCGTGAGAGATAATGATCATTGTGGTTTAAAGGTATAAAGTTTTGAAAGTGATTTGTTATGAAGTAATAGATAACTAATACATTATGTGATAACTTGGAATGTTTGTGTGTAAAATTTTTCACCTGAGACACTTGAGAGCTATTAGCTTCAATCCTGGAGAAACAAAGACACATTGCAATTTCTGGAATTTGTTGTGAAATGGGGCTTTTATGAGTTTTGTCAATCTTATCCTTAGGTTTAATATTCTCTCCCCTAAGGCCAGACACAGTGGCCCATGCCTGTAATCCCAGCATGTTGGGAGGCTGAAGCCAGATGATTGCTTGAGGCCAGGATTGAACTGGTCATACAATCTTGAACTACCAGCCTGAGCAGCACAGGAAGACTAGCTCAACAAAAAATAAGGCACACCTGTGGTCCTACATACTCGAAAGGCTGAGGCAGGAGGATCACTTGAGCCCAGGAGTTCAAGGTTACAGTGAGCTATAATTGTGTCACTGCACTCCAATCTGGGCTTTTTTTTCTAGAAATTTATGTATCTGTTACTTCATGGGAAAAAAATTTTCAAAATTAAAATTAGCTTTCAGCCATGAAAAGAAATAAAGTACTGATACATAAAAGGAATAAAGTATTGATACGTAAAACCATATAGATGAACCTTGGAAACATTATGCTAAGTGAAAGAAACCAGACACAAAAGGCCACATATCGTTTAATTCCACTTATATGAAATGTCAACAACAGGCAAATCCATAGACACAGAAAGTAGATTCGTGGTTTTTAGGCATTGGAGGAAAGGGAGAATGAGGAGTGACTACTAACTAATAGGCATAAGATTTCCCTTTGGGATGATGAAAATGCCTTAGAATTAGGTATGGTGATGACTGTGCAACTTTGTGAATATACTAAAACACACTGAATTGCAGACTTAAAGAGTCAGTTTTATGGTATACGAATGGTATCTCAGTAAAAATTAAAATTATTAAGAAGTTTTATCAACTAGGAGTGAGAGATCAACAAATCTGTCTATACAGTCTATTGAAGGTACATACATGAAGAATTTTTTTTTTTTGAGACAGTCTCACTCTGTCTACCATGCTGGAGTGCAGTGGTGCAATCTCAGCTCACTGCAACCTCTACCTCCCAGGCTCAAGCAATCCTCGTGCCTCAACCTCCTGAGTAGCTGAAATTTCAGGCATGTGTCATCACACGTGGCTAATTTTTTTATATTTTTAGTAGAGACAAGGTTTCACCCTGTTGGCCAGGCTGGTCTTGAACACCTGGCCTCATGTTGATCTGCCTGCCTTGGCCTTTCAAAGTACTAAAGATCGATTTTGATAAGGTCATTGACAAATTTGTGAAAGTTCAGACTCAAAACAGAATTCGTAATGCTATTTTTCATCCCTGTGATCAACCAATATAAGATACATATTTCCTTTTTTAAAAACAAAAAGTAGGCCAGGCTTGGTGGCTCATGCCTGTAATCCCAGCACTTTGGGAGGCTGAGGCGAGCAGATCACTTGAGGTCAGGGGTTCGAAACCAGCCTGGCCAATGGTGAAACCCTGTCTGTACTAAAAATACAAAAATTAGCCAGGCATGGTTGCAGATGCCTATAATTCCAGCTACTTGGGAGGCTGAGGCAGGAGAATCACTTGAACCTGGGAGGCAGAGTTTGCAGTGAGCCGAGTAGTGCCACTGCACTCCAACCTGGGCAACAGAGCGAGACTCCATCTCAAAACAAACCCCAAAAGTATATTAATATCACTGAAATTACTAACCCATTGCTTTTTCCTTTTTTTTTCTTCTTTGAGGATATCTTTTTTTTTTTTTTTTAATTGTACGTTAGGTTCTGGGGTACATGTGCAGATCATGCAGGATTGTTGCATAAGTACATACATGGCAAGGTGGTTGGCTGCCTCCATCCCCCTGTCACCTGTATCTGTCATTTCTCCCTATGTTATTCCTTCCCCATCTTCCCGCCCACCACTGTCCCTCCCCCAGCACCCCCAACAGACCCCAGTGTGTGATGCTCCCCTCCCTGTGTCCATGTGTTCTCATTGTTCGACACCCGCCTGTGAGTGAGAACATGCAGTGTTTGGTTTTCTGTTCTTGTGTCAGTTTGCTGAGAATGATGGTTTCCAGATTCATCCATGTCCCTACAAAGGACATGAACTCATCATTTTTTATGGCTGCATATTATTCCATGGTGTATATGTGCCACGTTTTCCTTGTCCAGTCTATCATCAATGGGCATTTGGGTTGGTTCCAGGTCTTTGCTATTGTAAACAGTGCCACAATGAACATATATGTGCATGTGTCTTTATAACAGAACGATTTATCATCCTTTGGGTATATACACAGTAATGGGATTGCTGGGTCAAATGGAATTTCTCTTTCTAGGTCGTTGAGGAATTGCCACACTGTCTTCCACAATGGTTGAACTAATTTACACTCCCACCAACAGTATAAGAGTGTTCCTATTTCTCCACATCCTCTCCAGCATCTGTTGTCTCCAGATTTCTTTAATGATCACCATTCTAACTGGTGTGAGATGATATCTCGATGTGTTTTTGATTTGCATTTCTCTAATGACCAGTGATGATGAGCATTTTTTTCATGTTTGTTGGCCTCATATATGTCTTCTTTTGAAGTGTCTGTTCATATCCTTCACCCACTTTTGAATGGGTTTGTTTGTTTTTTTCTTTGTAAGTCTGTTTTAGTTCTCTGTAGATTCTTGATATTAGCCCTTTGTCAGATGGGTAGACTGCAAAAATTTTCTCCCATTCTGTTGGTTGCTGGTCACTCTAATGGTAGTTTCTTTTGCTGTGCAGAGCTCTGGAGTTTAATTAGATCCCGTTTGTCTATTTTGGCTTTTGTTACCAATGCCTTTGGTGTTTTAGTCATGAAGTCCTTGCCTGTGCCTATGTCCTGAATGGTATTGCCTAAGTTTTCTTCTAGGGTTTTTATGGTGTTAGGTCTTACGTTTAAGTCTTTAATCCATCTGGAGTTAATTTTAGTGTAAGGTGTCAGGAAGGGGTCCAGTTTCAGCTTTCTGCACATGGCTAGCCAGTTTTCCCAACATCATTTATTAAACAGGGAATCCTTTCCCCATTGCTTGTTTTTGTCAGGTTTGTCAAAGATCAGATGGTTGTAGATGTGTGGCATTGCCTTCGATGCCTCTGTTTCTGTTCCATTGGTCTATATCTCTGTTTTGATACCAGTACCATGCTGTTTTGATTACTGTAGCCTTGTAGTGTAGTTTCAAGTCAGGTAGTATGATGCCTCCAGCTTTGTTCTTTTTGCTTAGAATTGACTTGGCTACCCAGGCTCTCTTTTGGTCCCATATGAAGTTTAAGGTGGATTTTTCCAGTTCTGTGAAGAAGGTCATCAGTAGCTTGATGGGGATAGCATTGAATCTATAAATTACTTTGGGCAGTATGGCCATTTTCATGATATTGATTCTTCCTAACCATGAGCAAGGAATGCTTTTCCATCTGTTTGTGTCCTCTCTTATTTTCTTGAGCAGTGGTTTGTAGTTCTCCTTGAAGAGGTCCTTCATGTCCTTTGTTAGTTGATTCTAGATATTTTATTCTCT